>VYXC01004493.1:151527-320156 GCA_013397175.1 Platysteira castanea | reverse complement strand
TTTTTTTTTTTAAATTAAGTGGAAATCTGGGATATTTTACAGTCTTAGTAAAAACAGTGTAAGAGTCTTTAAAAGGATAGACCTAGAGCAACACTGTCGGACTTGCTGTATAAGGCCATATGGTACTGACCTGGATATTTATGGTGGTTACACACTACAGTGGGGTCCCAGGCTGTCACAAGGCCCGTCAGAAAATGCAATAGGAAAAAAACCACACTGGGCAAACAAAATTTCAGGGTTTCACTCTTCCTCTGTTCTTCCTTCACTGCAAGTGTAGCTGTGCAAAGCTGAGGTTGGAGAAGTTGAAGCACAGATCCCCTTCCTCCCTGCTAGCTCCAAAGGGGCAGAGATTTGCATGAACACTGAATGCACCTTGAGAGCACTCTGGGAGTGGCTGCCTGGAAGAGAATAGAGGAGCAGAAAACTACGAGAAAGGGGAGTGCAAATGTTTTGGATTAGTGATAAGAAAATATCTTCTTGAAGCACACTGTGTAATTACAGTAAGTAAGAATGTGTTATTCATCACTTCTTAAATTATTTTCCCTCATTCTCAGCATGGTGGGTTTATTAGAGCCTTGTCATTTTGAGCTTCTTCAGAGCTCAGAGAGGTCAGGTGTGGGAGGGAGGCCAAGTCCTTCTAAATCCAAGTGTGCAAGACAGGCAGAACAATCTCCCTCCTCTATGAACGAGAAACCACCCCATTCCAGACACTTGGCTGCAGACAGGTGAGTGCTGAGGAGATGTGAGAGAAGTCAGAGGAGAAGCCCAGTGTGTGGTTTTGGGTACAGATGCTACTTGGAGTAGGCTGGCTCTGAGCAAAGAGCCCAACTCCCGTTGTTTGAGTCCTCCTCTAGTTGGGAAGGGCTGAGCTTTTTTAGCTAGAAGGACAGGAGGAGAAATCAGGGGATCTGTTGGCACCTGTCTGCTTCAGCCACCACCCCAGATCTACCTGGAATGTGCAAGCAAGGAGAAGTCCTCTACATTGTATAAACAGCACTGGACTGGAAAGCCAAAGTATTCCACAGGCATAGGGACCAAGTGCAGTCCAGCCCCAGACCACAAGCAGGACAGCACGGAGCTCAGCACAGACACTCAGGAGAAGGGACAGGCACGTGTGATGATCACTCAAACCCACTGTCCCAGAAGGAAGGATAAGTCAGCCCTTAGACCCATCCTAGCTTCTCAGGACGTATCCAGGATACCTCTGGACCTTGTACCAGCTGGGAAGTACCCCCTCAAACATTGTGCCTGAATTCCCTGCTCTCTCCAGCATGCCCTTTGCTCCCAGACCAGATGGCAGCATGGTGCCCTGTGCTGGCAGTGCTCCCTGGGGTGCGCGGTACCACAGGGAGTTACCCCGTGGTGTGCGAGGCTCTGAAGCTCTTGCAAATCCTGCTTGCAGGGTCATTTGCTGCAGTTTTCACCTCCCCGGTGTTTTACCAGGCTGCTGCAGCCGGGGCGGGAGCACCGCCTGCGTGCGAGCAGTGGTGGTGGCAGGCTTGGCAAGCCTCCCTTCTTCACAGGGAGACTCTCCTCCCCTCGATGAGCAGGTTTCCAGACAGCTGCCTTTTATGAGGATGGATTTCAGGAAGGCTCTAAACCCCAGCCTCGTTTAACTCGTCTCCCAGTGCTGTGCTCTGTGTCCTGCTGGGGAGGCATTGCGTGACCCCTTCCAGCTGCCGGCAGCCAGGCTTTCAACGTGGCAAGGGGCCGGGCTGTGTCTGGGCAAATGTTTTCTTTGTGCGGTCAGAAGGCAGGGCTGGGCAGAGGCGCCGTGCCCGAGGCACATCCTGACAATGAGCCCCTGCCCACCCAGGCCACGCTGGGTCCCGATCTCCCACGTTGATGGCAGGGACAGCGAGGGTGGCGGTGACCCTGGGTCTTCCCCAGGAGCACTGCTTTCATCTCAGGAGCAGCAGGGACACGCACCCTGGTGGGGAGGGATGCAGGCTGCTGGAAGAAGAGCCCGGGGTGCATCACAGGATGGGGACAGCACCACCCACAGAGCCCACCTGTGGGGTGTGCTGGCACCTGCTGCCTCCACAGATTGGCTTTAGTGCTGGCCCCCAGACAGAAGGTGGTGTGTGGCCTGTGCACCCGAGCAGGATCACCAGGGACCTCTGTCCACAGCCAGGCATTGCTGATGTTGCTGTTCCATCATCCCCCTCCACACACGTGCACACACCCCACAGCCGTGAGGGTCCAAATCATCTCTTCATAAAAATGCTTTGCATCCCGGACCCCAAGCACAAACAGACCATGCCTGCTGGTGGCCTTGGCAAAGCGAAAGGCATTAAATCACCAAACCCAAGGCTTCAGCATGTGCCCGTTAAAGCTCACGAATTTATGTGGAAGTTGGAAAAGGTCTGTGGTATGAAAAGGTCAGTGTTCAGGTTTTATTGCCCTTTGCTTCCTTTGCTGTCCTAACAAGGTGTGAGGAGGAAGCCATAGGCTGGACTCATGGAAGTGAGCAGGTGAGATGTGACATCCAAGCCAGGCAAAGCAGTGGGTGATGCTCACCCCACCCTCCCACTCAGAGCAGGGCAGGCAGCAGGTCCCCAAGAATCTGTGCTGCTGTGAGGAGAAGAAGCCATGCAGCAATTTCAGTACTTTCTTTGAACTTCACTCTGTGACTTTTCTAAAATAGCCGTGGCTGAAGTTCAGCCCACAGATCTCAGCACAAGGTCCATGCCTTTGCAAGGAGGTCTCACTTGTGGGATTTCCTGTATGGTACAAACTACTCTTCAAAATCCCAAGTGTGTGAAGTCTTTAGCAAGGCAATAACACCTTGACCAGCTCAGTTTTTTCCTGAAGACCAGAGGCACTGTGAGGTACAAATACCTGCAGCTGCCCAGCGAGCTGAGCTGAGGTGTGGGAGCTCAGCTGGGCAGAGTCAGGCAAGAAGGACCACTGCCACATCCCTATTCATACCCATTCTTGGCAAGGAGATTGATTTTTAAGGTCCCTTCCAACTCAGGCCATTCTATGATTCCATGATTCCTCAGCCCCACAAACCTGAGGAAGACAAGAAAGCTTAGAGTTTTTTATTACCTTCCCATTTTGCAGATTAGCATTATCATTCCTGTTATATTTTTCATTTTAAACACCTTTTTTTTGGTGTAGCCAAAACGATCTAGAGGAGTTTCTTGAGGCTCTGCAAAAGGGGGTCAGCAGCTGGGTGCTGCCAAGTGCCTGCAGCGGGACAGTGTGTCTCTTTTATGTCTCTATCTTCTGTGAGGCCAGAGTCCATCCACTCCCAGGAGCACTACCCTCAACAGCTGGGGTTTTTAGCCTCCTTTCTGGGGTCGTCCACTGCAAGAGTCCCTTCAAAGCACTTGGATGCAGCTCAGTGTGGCAAAGTCCACGCTGGCAGTTTGAGATCCCCACTGGCACCAGCAACTGATGCCAGAATCAGGCAAATTTCAGGTCTGTATCTTCATGCCTGGAGAATTCAGGCCAGATGAGACAAGCAGCAGAGATTTTCTGCATAGAGGGAGGAAAAAGACCCCAAGATGCTACATTGACATCAATCACCCTGCTTTTGCCACTGTCTGACAGCTGGAAGCCTGGCAGTAGGAGAGCTGGAGGCAATTTCCAGCCTGGCCTGTGTGCAACATGGTGCCTTAGGGACCTATAATCAAAGTTTTGATTATTAGCGTAACATTGGTCATAAAGAGGAAATAGAATGAAATAAAATGGAAGTGCAGCTATCAGCTTCCCTTGAGTTTAGCTTGATCTATTTTAATTTAAATGGAAAACGCCACATAACTTATCTATAACACTCTAAAGCCCTAGTCAGGAACATATTGCCAGCGCTAGATAGTGGCATGTTTTAGCAGCAATATGATGGACATAAAGCTCTTTAATACACACAGAAAACCAGACCTCAAACGCTCTGCAAGGAAAATAATTTGGGCCTTGTCAAGAAAGTAGGGAGCTTGGGGCAGGAAGAAATGCACAGTGGCTGGCACAGAGTCTCATCGTGTACCTTGGCATCTTTTTATCAGTTTCTGAAAGTTCTGAATGGCAAGAATAGAAAACGTCCATAGCAAAGGTGCTGTGAGGCAATTTTGTGCACGTGAAGAGTTTCGAAAGCCCTGGGAGCCTTGCCCAGCTGTCATACGGTGACCTCGGGCGGGGGTCATGGCAATGAGCTCCCAGTGTCCCTTCAGCAAAACGGCCGGAGGAGCTTCGCTCCAGGGCAATTTGTGCTGCCGGTCCTGAGGGCAAAAGCTCTTGGCTTGATGGGCTCCTCCAAGATTGTTTTTATGTTCATGACAGATTGCAAGTGGAATAAAATTCCTCTTCCCCTCAGAAAAGGCTTTGGAGAGGTGTGCGGGGTTTGTCTTCTTGAAATGCCCTCTCACGTGGAGCTGGCGCCCGGCTGGCAGGGACCATCCCCATGTCTTGTGCCATGGCCCTGGGAAGGCAAACCTCTTCCAGCTCCCAGCAGCACACTCGAGTTCCCACTCGATGTGGAAAGCAGCAGGACGGTGTGGAGAGCGCTGCTCCAGGGGCCTGGCACCGATATCAAAGGCAGGTACGTGGCCTTATTTCCCACTCGAGGCAGCTGCAGGCCGGCGCCGCTTCCCTCTGCCGGGGGAAGCTCGCGCACGGGGCCGGAAGCCATCATGGAACAGCCAGCTCAGGAAGGGGCCACGGCCAAGATTTTGTTTTTAACCTGTTTCTTGTTTATTTAAGCCTTTGAGGAAGATGAATAAAAGCAGCCAGTGAGCGAGGCGGGCTGTGTTGCAATCGGAGCTGCGTGTGCTGGCCGGGTCGCGGCGAAGGCGGCCTGTGTGACAGCGGGCACCGCCTGTGCGGCCACTCCTCGGCCCCACAGGGCCACCAGCGGCTGGCACAGCAGCCGGGCTGCTCGGGGAAGGTGTCCTGGGCACATCCACCCCGAGGCAGCAGCAGCTGGTGCTTTGGCTGGCTGCAGGAGAGCTGTGCTGCTTGCCAGGCAGCGCCGCGGGATCAGGGCGCTGGAGCTGCCGCTGCCGAAGGAGGAATTAGAGGCACGGATACTTCGGTTATTTTGTGCAGAACAAGTAAAAGTAACTCGTTCCCTTTTGCAGAGAGGCATCGGTCCCAGATGCCTGGTCCCTGCTAGTGCTGCCTGTGCCACGGGGCTCGCTGCCTCCTGCCCCAAGGATGGGGATGGGCCAGTCCTACAGAGCTACTGTCCCTCTGTGCAGCACCGAGAGATGCAGCACTGCCGCATAGTTGATGCTGCAATGGAACAGCAGCACATTTGCCAGGATCAGCCAATTTTTGTTGCAGTTCACATCTCCCTTGCCTCGTTCATGCTCCCCAGTTCAGGCTCCAGGTTTTGCTAAGGGCAAATTCATGTTCCATCAGAGCAATGCTTACCAGTGAGAGCAGTGGTCCGGATATGGGCTGTGGGAGAATGTCTTCCTCCTCTCTCCCATCTGGGCTGGCTGCTACTTCCCCTGTCTGCAGTCTCACAGTGCACTGTTTTGGGAGAACACTGCTTTGGGAACCTCCAACTATTCCCACCAGGTGTTACAGGAGATCTCAGCAACACAGAGCTGGCAGCTGGAGCCGGGACTGGGATCACTGGGATGGAATTTGAACCAGAATTTGACTGTAAAGCTAGGAGAAAAACGCACAGTTTCCTACTGCAGAAAATGTAGACTCAGGTAGAGGTATCTTGTTGTTTTTAACAGGCAGAGGATTAGTACCTGTTTGAAGTCATCCCGATTTTTAAAACAGTAAATAAGATGTAAAAATTGGATTAAGTGAGAATGTCACCGTGGGGAGGGTCTGACTGGGGCTTGGGGTCAAAGTACAACGTGTGGAATAAAGTGAGAGCATTGTGGGTTTGGATAATCTAACTTTCATCAGTAGGAGCTACCTTCACCTCTTAATGTTGTTTTAAAAGGACCCATAAGGGGCACTTGGTTTAACCCATTTCAAAGAGCTCTAAGCCAGTGTTAGGATGCTTTTCTGAAATGCTCCGTTCCCCTAAGACAGTAGATGGACATGTCATAATCTATTTGTAATTCTCCTTCCAAGTTTGCTTGAAAAGTACATGAAGCCATTACAGAAATTCAGCTGACCAAAAAAAAACCAGCTCTGGCCAGTCATTTCAGGCTAAGCTAATGCAATTATCATTCTTATCCATATTGTCATGCAGTTAGTCCTGCTGAGCCTAGCACTCAACTGTCCTGATTTTTCATCATAAATTCTCTTTGTTCCTCTTCAAGTATTACTCCTGATTAAGGTCTGTGATTTGAGAAACTTAATGTCAGATTTTAAAGTGACAGCTGATTTTTCTTTGAGCAAGTTTGTTTTGTATGGATAAGCTTTCACACAGCATTGACATATTTTTGACTCTTCTTTACCTTTCATTTTCCTTTGTAGATACTCTTCTTAATGTCTCTGAAAAGACTGTTGAGCTTGTGCTCTCAGAGAGGGTAACAAACCCTCTTGCAGGTGTTGTTGTGCAGCGGGGGGCAGACATGAAATGGAAGCAGGCACCAGGAATGCAAATTCCCGCTGCAATTTGGGTCACATGTCCAAAGGGAATTATAATTCCTCACATGCTTTCTCACGCAGCAGGACACAGGACCAGAGGGACTGCTGCCTTGGACTGGGCTCTCAGCTTATCTACTCCTCTCGCTTTTCTCTGAAGGTGCCCAGTTGCCAAGTCCTGTAAACCCAGAACAAGAAACACCAGAATGGCCAATCCTAACTTGCTTATAGGAAAATATTTTCCTAACCCTAGGCATATGTCACTTGGCATGTCCCCTGAAGAGCTCTGGTTTATATCCCTTCTGGTTGATTATCTCCAGTGAGGTAACCCTGGAGATATCCACAACCTTTATAAATGCCCATTCATTTTTTTCAGACGTCCTGAGTTCTGCGTCTCGGCAATCTCCAGTGGCAGTGAATCCCAATCTTGCAATGCACTGCTGAGCACATCCCCATTCCTCCTGCCATTCACTGCTCATTTTTAAAATCAAATCAAGCATTCCCATCCCCTGGACTTTCTTGCCCCAGCCTCCCTTGGGCTTTGCTCTCTGCTCTCTGTATCCATCTGTCAGTAGCACCTTTATTAATATTCCCTTCCACCCCATGATCCACCTTTGCACAAAAGCTTTCCAGTCCTCTTCAGCAGGAATCTCTTTGGCCCTCGAGGCACAGAATTCCCTGCCCTCCTGGGCATCCCTCTCCTCACCAGGACTGCAGATGTGGTATGGATTATTTTGAGGTCTGGGCACAGGGACTCACACTATAGATAAAACTGTGCTGAAATCAGGAGCTGTCTCAGCCAAGTTACTAATAAGATTTGCTTTTGTTACCCTGATCTGGACCAAGACCTACAGCAGGGATATCAGCCAGGGTCTGGCAACTCCTTCCTGCAGCTTCTATTTCACCCTGGCAAGCCAGACCTCCGCCCTCACCTTCCCTCTGTCACTGAGGCCAGGACTCCTTACACAGCTGCACAAGGCCTCATTTGCACGGGAGACCTCATTTTGTGTAGGAAAGTGTATGTCCATAATCCCTGGTTAGGATCCACAGTGCTGGCAGCGGGCAGTCTGCTCTCAGCCACACTGGCTGATAGAACAGGTGTAAAAAGAGTAGCAGAGGGATTATAAGAGCTATTACAACTATCAGAGAGACAAAAAAATTAATCTAGCACAGACATGGTATTCACATGGCACATGGAGAGCCATGGGAGTGAGGGTTTGGCTGGCAGCATCCCTTTGACAGTGCCTGTGAGAGCAGAACAGATCCTTCCAGTGTTCCCAGTTCAGCTTTGGGCTGTGGCTGCCCAGAGGAGAGCTCCTGGGCTCTGGACAGCATGCAAAGCCAGCAGGGAGCTGCCAGAAAACACTGCAGAGGAGGCTCTCTCGTTGCCCATTTAAGCTGCTTATGGATGCCTGAGACAAAAGGCTGTTTTTGCTTTTGCCTTGTAGCTCAAGCTCAAGGTTGGACACTCCCGGAGCAGTGGATGTCCAAGGGCACGGCTCCCCGTGACTGCACCCATATAAAGTGGCCTGTGCTGGCAGGAGGCGGATGACAGTCACAGATACCACTGACATAATTTTAAGGCTGGGTGAACACACTGCAGCTGGAAAAACACTAAAAAAAAAGGCATTTACACACCTTATACAGGCAACTGCACTATAGGCAGCTCTGGTAGGGATGTTTGCTTTTCAAGTTACTCAAGACATCCCATTATACAACCCCATTTTCAGTCAACTAAAGCTTTGCCAAGCATTTTGAGGTGATTTTTTCCATGCTGTATGGCTGCCTCTGACATCTTTGAGGGAAAGATCCAGCCAAATGGGCTGGGCCAATGCCTGGCAGCAAGCACAAGAGGAGGGGGCAGAAGAAACTGTTTTGCACCACATGAAGTGCTTCTGGTGACCTTCTTGCTGAATGGCTTGGGCATAGCCTTGCTTTAGAGCAGGGATTTGAAATTTGGCACGAGGGCTCAATGTCATGTCAGGGGTTTGCTATGGGTCTTTCCATCGCCTCCCATCCTGCACCGCCTCCCTGCTGCTGCCTGTCCCTGGGTTGTCTGAGGTGTCTCACCTGGTACCTTCTGATTTTGCAGCCCTGCTAATGAGCCGTGGGACTGCCAGAGTGGTGTGAGACCATGGGATTTCTGTCCTTTTGTGATTTGAAAAGCTACATTCAGAAAGTTGTGTTAGAAATTATTACAGCTGCACAATGAATTATTGAGAGGTTTAGAAGTGCCAGGATTGAAGTGACCTGTGCGAATTCCATTCACTGTGCAAAGCTGGTTTAAAAGAGATATCT
This sequence comes from Platysteira castanea, assembly GCA_013397175.1. Classification (NCBI taxonomy): domain Eukaryota; kingdom Metazoa; phylum Chordata; class Aves; order Passeriformes; genus Platysteira; species Platysteira castanea. Next base: position 311,360 of record VYXC01004493.1, on the reverse strand, counting down.
GTTGCTGCTTTCTTTATCCCACACAGCTGGCCTTTCCATCTGAAGTTTCCTGTAGTTTTAGTTACGACGTATTGATAACCCCCAACCTTTTGTTGCTTTTTTCAACCTAGTTTGAACTGAAAGTTCCATATTTGAAACCAGTTGAGATTTCACGAATGTTGCTATGCATCCTAAAAGAAATACTCTTCCTTGCCTCTTGTGCAGCAATCACATGGAAGAGACATTTAGGAGAGGGCCCCACCGTTTGCCATCAGCCCACCAATTTTTGTCTGAGAACCCCCAGGCTGGCACTGATGGGGTCCAGCTGTATGAATGGTGGTCCTGAATCACAGGATGGTCAGTGGGTTTTCAGCCACATGGACAGACCCCATCTTAATTGTCTCTCTCTGTTGTCTGATTGCTGTCTGTGAACTGATTTTTATAAATGTCACAGTAACAGTGCTACATGAGCAGGCAACTGAAGTTTAAATTTCCCTGGGCGTGGTGTTTCTAATATACAGCTAATAATTCTCTGCAGCAGAGGGATTAAAGGCATGAATGACCTTGTTGTAAAGGCACTTGCCTGGGCTCAGATGGCAGCAGGACAACTCCTACCTCTGCCACAGGCTGCCCATATGACCTCAGACAGGCCTCAACCCAACTCACCGGGCACAGAGGGATGCACATCCCATTGGCATTACCTGGAGGTAAGCACCTGAGCAACCTGTGGACCTGCTACACGGAGGGTCCTCAAGAGAGCATTTCTCTCATCATCTGGGCAGCCTCTCTCCTCTGACACAGCCAGTGCCCTGCACACCTTGTCAGGCTGTGGACTGAGGTGTGCTGCTTTGCTCTTCTCACACTGTGGGACCTCCCAAAGAATGAGAAAGGGCCTGGAGAGAAGGATGAGCCCACAACTGCAGAATGAGATTTTCTGGATTTAAGGACCATTACCTAATACTGAGGAAGCCTGTGGGTGCAGTGAGCTGGGATAAGCTAGAATGGGGTAAAGGAGAGCCCTGCTTTAACACAGATCCTAAGGAATGGGTAATAAGAAATTAATAGTAAGAAACACAGAGGATCTCTGGCAGGAGGGAGTGACACAACAAGACAACTGCATCTTTGACTCTACTGTGCTTGTTAGAAGACTGTGCTTTCAGCATTGTCATGATCACAGTTTCCCTATCAGTGCCCAGCTCCGTGGGTCTCAGTTACAACCTGTGGATTCCTGAGGGATTTGTGCAGGTGAGGAGCGTAACTGTCTTAAGTGTAGCCAATTTTGTGGGTAATACTGATGTGGAGTGAGCGGCATTCGCAGCTAATTAAATATGCTACACTTTAAAATAATTTTCGCTAATTGCAAAATCTTTAGCAGCACTATTTTAACTACATTTTCCATGTTCCGTGGGGATTTGAACTCTGTTGATTTCCCACTGACTCTCTTGGCACCATTTAGCATATCAAAATGGCCATGAAATTAAAAAACCTTAGCCATTTTTACTTCTTTAGGAATTAATGCTGGCAGGAACAGGAAAAAGTTTTGCTCCAGGAAAAATGTGACTAAATTCAGGCCCTTTCCCCACTTTTTTCCCCACACAAGGACATTATAGTAGTGACTGACCCAGAGGAGCACAGGAGTTGCTCCGGGCACAAGCTGTGATTGCTGTGCCAGGAGGAGGATGCACAGGGCCACATTTCCTTGTCCCATAAGGCTGGACAGTGAGCGTCTTGGTTTGAAAGACAGGTGTCTGCTAAGGAAGGCAGGAGCCTCCCTTGGAATGCAAGGTGCAACCCCCTTCCCTCCGAATTACTATAATTTTGAAATTAAGGCGCTTTCAGGCAAAGATATGGGGAATAGGAATAACANCCCCACCTGGTCTCAACAGCTCATGAAGCTGGTGACAGAATACACTGTAACCCAGGATAGTGAGTTAGTGTTAAGTGACATCTCTTGGCCTCAAAATGAGTCAGTACCTGTCAAAATCAGTACCCTGGTGTTTTAACTCCCACTCTGGGCACTGGCCACCGAGATGCAGCAATGTCACACACCAAACCACCATCAGAATGAGCACTGGACCTCAAGTGTGTTGTTCCCAGGTTCCTGTTCTGCCTCACAAACTGCACCGCTTGCCCCTGTAAGACAGAAATGTCCTTTAAAAAGGGTGAAAAAGAGAGGGGGGTTTTGAGACTTCTCTTTGGGGCAAGGCAGAGTGCATTTGCAGCATCCTGACATTGTCACAGCAACTCAAATACACAAACAACATCACTCTGTGAATTTGCAAGAAAAATGGCTCCGTTATTTAGCAATGAAATCTCCAAATCAGCCTCTGACAGTCACTCTGAAAAATGACGTGAACATTCAACACAAGAACAATCAAAAATACATCAGATTTTATTTTGTTTTGAACTGAGAGGGAAGATTTACATCCTTCCACTGAACGCATGTCTACACAGATCAATGTCAGCTCTTATTCATTTGCTGCTTCTAACTATGTGCATTTATTCCTGCTCCTTGGGTCTTAGTCACCTAGCCACTGTCATGGCTTTGTTCTGCATGCTCTGATGAAACTGAATTCTGGGTCTTTCTCCGGAGCACAGGGCACATCATTTTCTAGTCCTTTGTCATCCATACAGCATCCTATGACTGGCCCCGCATGCAGCCCTCGCTGGCAGCCTCACTCTCTTCTCCCTCTTTGGAACAAGAGGGTATCCAGGAGAGTTATCACCCTGCTCCACCACTGGACTGCTTGTGGACCCTGTGCACATCATGGAACCTTTCCTTGCCTTTTCGAGCCACAAAGCTGCATCAATCCCAGTGGGATGAGCCTGGCAGCAAGGATTTGTTCTATGTTTGCTTCCCCCACTTGTAAACTGAGCATCATAATACTTGCCTAGATCAAAGGGGGTACGGGGAGAATTAAATAATTAATGTATGTAAAGCACTTTGAAAGATGAAAGATGCTATATAAGTACAAAGTATTAACTACAAAAAAAAAAAAAAAAAAGAAAAAGAAACCCAAACTGGTTACTGATGTAAGCCTCCAGTTTGTTCTGTAAGAAATGCGTGAAATCAAAATAATTGCCACTAACAAATTAGGAGTTTGATTATGCCAAGCCCTACACAGCTAGTCAGGGAACTGACAGCCTTGCTTTCTCCTGTGGCCAAGTTAGGCCACCCATATGAGCAGGAAGGCTCCAAAAGCATATCCATAATGGGGATTTGGAAGGCAAGGCACTTCCTGCATCACTCAGTCATCTCAAGCCCCATGTCAAATGGTACAATTCAAAAATTGATGCTGCAGTGCCGTACAACAAGCTATTCCTTTCTATTCCTCTGCCTCACTGCTCCAGTGGCCAGAATCCTGCCTCTGGTTCCCAGGCTAAAGGCACTCATGGCCATTTGTATCCATTTGTCCTCGTGCCAACATTGTTTTAAGTTTAACACAGGATATTTATAGATCAATCGAGTCCTCTCTAACCTCTAATGTTGTTGGGCTGAACCAGGCAATCCCTTTCAGTTTCCTATTGTTACGTAGGGTCTGAGGCCCCCACCGAGCACCCTTAGTTACACTTGGTGCTGTCGCAGTTCATCTTGCTCTAACAGAGATGAGTAAAGCTGAGTGCAGCCTCCTCACAGGGCCCACCGGTACTTGTTCTCCATCACTAATACTTTTCAGTCCCCTGTGGGAAATACTCTATTCATCCTCTCTCACATTTACCTTTTTCTGTGGCTGTGCTATGCTGCCATTTCAAGGCAATCCTGCGACCAGCCAAGGCGCCTGAGAGTTTTTATTTTCCCAGAGAAACTCTGGCCCTTCAGCCTTACGTGCCAAACCTTACATTTGGCACAATTGAATTTTGTCCTATTCCCATTGTTCCCACCCTCGAGGTCACGCAGTTCTTCCTGTTTGATAGGCTGGGGCCTCTCTGTATTGACAAGCGCTTGCATGTCTGTGTCATCAGGAAATCTCACCACGCACTCCTCCCTCTTTTGTGTGACAGAAAAATATGGACTAAAAGCAGTCCCAAGGCAGCCCTCAGACAAATCCACCAGCAGCTACCTTCCAGATCTGCTTTCAGCTCATCTGGCTTTCACCTCCTACCCCACTATGCCTCACCTATCTTGCAGAGATGGTTGAGGTTCTTCCGGAGGGAAAGATGGTGCAAGTCCGTAGGGCTTGCCTGACCCAACCAGTGCTTTGGAAGTGGTTGTGTTCCCTTGGGGACATTGCAAAAGAGAGTCAGACAAGTTGCGAAGCTCTGACATTTCATAACAATGTCAAGCCAGGGAAATATAATACCCAGGGTAACTTGGGATGGGAGGGAATATTCTTCAACATCTGGTGGAGCACATGCAGTAATTCTGGCAGCACAGAGAGCTCCGTGTCCTCAAGAACCCTCTTACATTACAACATGAAGCCATGTTGGTATTGCTGCTCAGAGGGAAACTGAGCTCAGGTGGAGGGCAGAGACCTCCAGGGCCAGGGGGCTATTCCAGGGGCGAGGTGGGCAGAGGTCAAGAGTCTCAAACCTGTCACACACCTCTAGCCTAGGCCTCTGCTTCGCCTCAGATGAAGACCAGGCAGCTTCGGTCATCTGTGGAGGTGATTTATAGATGGTTTACATTGATGCAGCAATGCAGGAAGCAAAGGGATACTGATTTCTGGGAGTAACCAGCCCTTTGTGAGGCACAAGATTATGGCCCAGCATCTACTGGGCCCTGTAGTTGCTAAGACAAGCTCAGGAGGAGACTGGAAAAGATGAACCCCAGTATACTCCGGTCCCGTGTCTCCAGGGAAGATCATGGGGTCCACCTTTGAACCAGCCAAGAGGTAAAGGCAAATCTTGGCCATACCAAGGTCAGCAACCAACTTCAGTTGGGCTGAAGAAATCAGCTCCAGCACTCAGGCACTTCAGGCTCCAAAGATGATTCTGAGAAAAGCTATGGTGGACCCTGGTTGGATGAAAGTCACAAGCATTTACTTTCGAAAGACTGACTTCTCCTCAGAAAATTCCAGCTGGTGCCTTCCAGAGGCTCCAAAAGTGTATTTCACGCAGCTGCAGTGTGTGTGAGTACATCAGGCCTTGAAGTAGCGCTGGAGCAGTGAGTAACACAGCAAGACTGCCCAAGTGCCAGCGTGAGACCTTGAGCCAGCTGCAGAAACAAAGCCCCGAGTGTCTGTACATGCCAGAAAGTGAAAGAAACGAGATACGTGTGAATATGCTCCACAAAGTTTGTCCTGCATCTTTGGAGAGAACACCTTATTAGAGCTGCTGGTAGCATTACACCAGCTCAGAAGCAGGTTTTTTCATGTGCTTCGCAAAAATAAGGCCTTTCTAATTTTATTACAAAACATCCACTGGAATGGGACAAGCTGAGCACATTTGGCACCCGCTGTGATGAAGCTCCTTTGTTTTATCCCTCTCATTAATGAAAAGTGAGAGCAGGAGCCCCTGCCCTTCCCTCTGCTGCCCACAGTGCCTACGTTGTGGTGTAAAGCCACAGGCAGATTTCCTGGAACTTCTGTATGTGGTTTAAGGCAGCATCCTGAGCCCTGCATGTGCATGGGGGTGTGTGAATGCATTCTGTGAGCACAAACACGGAACAGACTTAATTGTTATCCTCAGCAAGAACATGGCTGAGAGGATTTGCCTCTGTTTAACCAGGTAGTGATTAACACCTGGTGAGAAGATCTAACAGCCATAATATCTCATTAACGTATTTTGACGGATGATAACCTCTTCAAATACGCATGGAAGAGAGAGAGGACCAGCTTTGGAAAGGGCACAGAGTGTTTGTAAACTGGCCTGGTTTTCATACTCCTTAACCCTGCTCTGGGAGATGCAAAGGTCTCTGGGCTGGTGTAAAATACTCACCAGAGCGTGGTGATGTGTAGAGCAAGCTGCAGCACTTAGCTTTGCTTTTGTGTAGTATCACAGCTTCTCACTTCCTACTTCTCTAGCCCAATTTTGAGGGACTATCAGTTTCAGCCCCTAAAGATCTTCTCCAGGCCTCATGCAGAATTGTGATAAAATATGCCTTCCACCCCAAAGAACCTGCCATAAGAGTAGAAGACGAGGCAGAAACAGTCAGGTCATTATGGACAGCTTAAGCACTGTTAAGTTTTATACAGGGGACCCCCACAAATGCCTGGGCCACTGTCTGGATTCAGGGAACCACAGCTGGAGGTGAGGAGCCCCGGGCACAAGGCATCTGAGGGAGCTTTAGCAAAAGCAAAGTTTCAGGAACTTAAACTGGTGTAGCACAATCATTTTGGAGACTGCAAGGCACAATTTCTTCCCAAACTCATTTCTTTTATATGCACAAATTTACTTCATGGTCAGAGGCGACAGAGGGAGTAAGGTGCATTGTTAAATAGGCAGCCTCCAAGGGTGGAGCACCCTGACATAAAACAGCTCCCGTTCTACTTCTTTCCACATCTGTCACCCCAGCCAGCTAAACTGAAATGCTCCCTACCTTGGTCTTACCCCTTAGTGATGCCAAAAGGGCACATGGAGAGCATGCAAAGAATGCTGTGGGATGGGTGGTTCCTTTGGAGGTCACCTGGCACAACGCAGCACTCAGAGCAGAGCCCACAGACACACAAAACAACATGAACTGGCCTCAGAAGAGCCTGTCAAAAACAAGCCTCACCTCCAGATGACCTGACCTTTAAAAGTGGCTGTGGCAGAAGCCAGCCTGGATTGCATGTGTTGCACCCATTTCTAATTGGCCTTGTCTTTTACACAAATGTGCTTTCAAGAGCTACATGTTGTTATTATCTGTTGTCGATGGGCACAAGGTTTTGGAAATCACAGCTTCACTTTAAACCTTTTTTCAAGGATAACCTTCCATCATTTGCTTTAATGGGGAAACCCCTCCCCACCCCCAGTTTGGCCCAGTCTTTGTGCTGAGCTTTGGCTACTTAGCTGTGCTTGGCCCATCTCTGCAGTCCATGGCTTTCTGCAGGGTGAGGGGATCAGGGGAACAAGAAGCAAGGGTGAGGCAGGGTCTCAGCTTCTCCTTAGCCCAGACTGGCTTGGAGAGTGGTGATCCTTTGGCTGACTGTGGCACATCTGGCTCCCTCCCAACACCAGCTGTCGTGCTGGGGGTGGCATCTCCGAGGGGGCCCCTGGGTCAGCAGATTTTTGTGGCGTTGCTCCTTGGGCAAAGGGAGCCAAATGTCCCACAGTCCTTGGGACAACGAGGAGAGCCTCGTCCAAGCCTTTGTTCCTTGCTAATTCTGCTGCTCTGGATTTGTGTGCCACAGCCCTGCCGCTGGCACTTGGCCGGAGTGCTGATGCCTGGGAGAAATATCTGTGTAAGTGCAATTATGTGGGAGTGAGCGCCTGTGCATCTCTGGCAGCCCAACCACACCAAGCCCGCTCTATTTCCAGGGCAAAAATGGCAGCGGGGAAAAAATCTGGAGTCCCATGCAGCGCTGTGTGTCCCCGGCCCTAGGAGAAGCAGTAGGAAAGTCTGTGTCACCACGAAGCTGCAGCCCAGACCTCGCCTTTTCCACGCCTGGCGTTGTGTGTGCTCTTTGACTTGTTGTCACCGTCACCCGGGCTGCGCTGCTTTCTGGCAAGGCAAGGAACAAGAGCAGGCAATGTTTTACAGAGAACGGTGTCTGGCCATGGAAAAGCTGTGCAACATGACTCATTTTGTGTAAAGGACATGAAATTACAACTGCGTGCCACATGAGAGATGCTAGCTGGGCTCAAATCAAAAAACATCCTCATCCAGGAAGGGTATTCAAGCATGTGCTTAATTTAAGAACATACTTAATCAGGGCCTTTGGGCATAAAAGGGTAATGATTATTCTTGTGTTGCTGAGAAAATCCAAGTGACATCCGGAAGATGTATTACTAGAGAAAATTTAGTGTTATTTCAGTGTCCTCGTTTAATCTTCCAATTTCCAAAAATGTAATTCTTTTAATTTGTCATTGCTATGAGTTCCTTTACAGCTGTTTTACACTCGATTGTTAATGCCAAGTGGAATCAGCAAACACAATCTGGTTCAGATAATAAGAATGGAAGATCAAACCTGCATCCGTCTCTTTTCTCCATCCCCATTAAACTTCCCAGCATGTAAGATATCTGTATTTGGCTTTGCAGGGAAAGCTAGCCACAGCGTAAGAACCTCTGGTACACACTGTTCAATCATTTAAAATCAGCAATATCCCTGTCCAGAATTTTTTCAATGTATTTGACCCCTAATTTTCTCTCTAAATAACCATGTATTGCTGCGGAGTTTAGAAATGGTGGGATTCTAAGATGGATATGCCTTTAAGTGTCCAAGGAGCCAAGGAGAGGCTCCCTGTCTCAGTGTGACCAGGGCAGATGGCAACTAATGTCTTTGTTTTCCTTGGAAAAACTGAGTGGCGCAGCTACTCCAGACCCAACTCTGCTCTACATTGACCACATTTCGTGGTTTCATATCCAAACCTTTCTGTCACTGCACAGAAGATGTCCCCTGAGCTGGCCTAGACTGTTCCTGCCCTAGGGACTCTGGGCACCAGTTGGAATTTTCAAAGGAGCTGCAGGGATCTGGGACCCAAGTGGACATCCCACCTATATCCTGTAGGAGATATTCAGCCTGCTGCCCTTGAGCATGGCCTCATTTTTTCAGTTAGTTGCTGTACAGCAAAGATATTTAGGCACCTGTTTTACCAGAGATTGTCTGGCCAAGAGATAAACAAGGGCTGTTATTGGCTGTAAGGTAAGTGCTTGTTAATTTTATTGACCTTGGGTTAAATCCTGTTCATCCTCCTCAGGCAATTGCTCCCACTGAAACCAGTGTGAATGTCGGCACGAATAAAGCGGTTGGATTTTGGCCCCTTTGAGAAGACAGCAATCATAAATCTAGCTGCCAGCACAAATCCAGGTGCTAAACCAGGGATTTTCCTGGGGGAAAAACCACAGTAAAGATCCGTGGGATAGAACCAGGGAAATGGATGGGCATAAAGAAAAAGAGAATTTAACTTCATTTCACTCTAATAATTATTAGGGTAGATGTCCAACTGAGCGTCAGTAAAACGTGTCCTCAGCTTTGCCACTGCTTCCTGGTCTGACCTTGGCGATGATCCTTGAACACCCCGTCCTTCTCAAAGCTGTGGTTAAATATAATTGCGTGTGGCTTTGAGAGGCAAGATACACCAGTGAGTGCAAGTTATTGTAAGGATATTTTAAAAAGTGAATGATAGTGACAAAACATCTTGGTGGGAAACTGTGAAAACACAGTACTCTAAGCAACATGACTAGAGGAGAAGGGTTTTTTTCAATTTTTTTTTCACCTCTTGTTTATTCTCCTCTTCCTTTTTTGAACAATGTGTCTTTATCTTGCTCTATGGATGTAGCACGAGAGTTATGTGTGCAGAAAGCATCTGAAACCACTTTGTTTCTAGTTTTCTTTCATCCATTCGGTATTATAAATAACCAAAGAGGATATTGCTTAATCCATAAAATAAAGTGACATCATAATTTATTAATACAGAAGGCACAGTTCATTGCTGTTAAATGCCATAAAGAGCTGGAAATAGAGTAGTTTCTCAGAAGGCACTGCCAGTGTGTCAGAGGAAATATTTCCTCGATGCTACATCAGCATGTGTAAGATCCTCTCTGAGTACCTCACCATTTTGGCTAATCCCAGCTGAACTGCTCTGCCACATCCAAAGGCAGTTCTGGTGGGGATTTCTCCAGTCTCTGATGTCTTCTTCCCCCCTGCCCTACTCCTCCCAACGCTTTGCTCCTGCCGTCTGCTTCTATGGGAAGGGAAAAAAAAACCCCAAACACCCCGTGGTGGGGACAGAGCAGGCTGCTCCATGTAAGGTTCTCTCACTGGTGTCCGTGGGGCAGCAGCACAAGCCCACGTGTCCTCGGGGTGTCCCTGTGCCAGCAGGGACACGGAGCTGCACGCATGGAAGAGCGATGCCTCACATTAGGCTGTACATACTCGGCCCCGGGCCAGCAAAGCATTTAAGCACCTGTTTACCCCTAAGCTTTGGAGTAACTTCTCTGGCCTGAGCTAAGCACAGGCTTCCCGCAGCCTCCTGCTTCCCATGGTCTTCCCTTGCAGGATTTGTGCACTGTGGCCTGGCTGAACTCAGGGCTGCCGGCGCAGCCCCGGCACGGCACCACTCAGCACCCACCTTTCCTTGCTCCCTCCTCCTCACAGAGCCAGAGTTCAGTCTCCGCAGACCTCAGTCCTGCTGGCATCTCCATGGGCGAGCCCCTCCTGTGTCTGAGAGGCTCTGCCAGGGCTCCCAGCTCTGGATTCAGCCACAGAGCAATTTTTGAGTATTTCAGGAGAAATTCCACCACTTCCGTTGTTGAATTGTCTTCAAACACCGGTCTGAGCCCACATAATGGACGAAGTGCAGTGACCACGTGTCCACAATAAGACATCCCTCTCTCTTTTGGGTAACACAAACAATCTTCCTGGTATGGATAACCTGCAGCCCTGGAAACACGCTCAGCGGATATTCACTCCACCCTCTACCACTGCCTGCCCAGAAGCACCCGTCCTCACTGCTGCTCCCTGTCTGCCTCGTCATAAAAAATGCCTAGCCGTGCTTTTGCAAGTTTTGGGAAGAGATGGGATCCCTTTTGGCTCTCCAGGACATTAACTTGTATTTTCATTTGTATTAATTTCCTACTTTCCGTACACGCAGTCAGCTCCCTCCCACTGGAACGCGCCTATTTAAAGTGGATCAGCGGGAGTGTGGAACGGGCACGGTGCTGCGTGGGTTCCCCGGCCGCGCTCTGCCTGCCCGGAACCCCGCGGGGAGCCACGGTGCCAGGAGCCCCTGCCTCCCTGCTCCCCGCACGGGCACCTGAGCCCTCCCGGCTCCCTGGCATTTCCCCGCGGTTCATCGGCCGGCAGTGCGGAGTTCCCGCCCTGCTGTTTGCCCGTGCGGCTCGTCCCCGGGTCCCAAAGGTGCGCTCACACCTGTGCAGCCGCGGCAGCGCACACGCCCGGCCCTGCGTGTGCTCAGCCGGCGCCTGCACGTTGGCAGTTCGCTACCCCCCTTGCATCCCCCCCTTCTCCGGGCTATATGTGGCATTTCGAAGCTCTGACAATCTGCTTCCAAATGTTTTCCATATTTGTTCAGCCTCCTTGATTCAAATACCAGGAACAACTCAGCCGGCACAAAGCGAAGCTTTGGGGGGCGAAAAGCTCACACCCCCATCGGCGTGCGCACACACACACGCACGTGAAAGCCCAAAGTCCAGCGGCATGGGAAAGCAGGAGAAGAAAACCCAGCACAGCACGTCCCCGATTAACCAGAGCCAGACAGCGAAGGCAGCCGGAGGGGAGAAAAGCACCGGCTCGACGCAGGAGTCCGCGATAAGGAAGAAGAAGAAGCAGAAGAAAGCCAAGGGGGATCCCAAAACTGGCCAGGAGGAGGAATCCCACACTTGTTGTGGCTGCCGTTTCCCGCTGCTGTTTGCTTTGCTGCAGCTGGCGTTAGGCACCTCTGTAACAGTGCTGGGCTTCCTTATGGCAGGCATCAGTTCCTCTCTGCTAGTCAGAGACACTCCATATTGGGCTGGGATAATTGTAAGCATAAAGTCTGTTTCTCCATAAAGTGCCTTTGCCAGCATTAATGCAAGCTGCATGACGCTCCACTTTAGACTAACCAACTGCATGCACAACACCATTTGAGTTATGCTAACTATAAATATTCCTGGGATTAAGTGTCTGGCTATACTTTCCCAAGGAGGACTGCTCCTGCAGAATAACACAGCCTTTCGTATTCTTCCCTGCAATGCCCAACAGACCTGAAATAAAATACAGGGTTGCTGTTCACTGGATGTACGTATTAGCTTGTGCTTTGCAGTGAACTCCTGCCTGGTGATGCTGAAAAAAATGTTAATTTCTTACGCTGCCTACCCTCTCTGCCCACCAAACCATAACCATCAGGTTTTGGAAGTGAGAGCATAACTCTGTAACTTGCAACTTTTAGCTGGGCGAGGAGAGCAATGGCTGTCTCCGGAGCTTCCTTGCTGTGCTGTGCTGGAGAACTGCTGGGATTTAACCCTCTTCCTGCTGCTGCTCCTGACTGCACGTGGCTGTGGGGAAGGGGATGGCACTGGTGGACGTGGCAGGGACAGGGAGCCCCTCCCAGGGCCTGCTGCTGGCTCCTGCCAAGTCACTTTGGAGTGACACACCAGCCTCACCGCGTGGGCTGGGGGGACTGGGCAGAGGGGGGTGTCCTGCTGGGTGCAAATCAGAGGCATCCCTGCGGGGGAAGCCTGGGTTGTTCCCCAGCAGCAGCCACCCCTGCAGAGGTGGGGACAGGGTGTGTGGTGCCAGCCGTGGTGTGACTCTGCTGGCTGTGGACTTGCGGACGTGAGGTTTGCCTGTGGAGAGACAGGGCCGGTGATTATGAGCCTGGGATAGGCCATGGATATAACTGAGCATGCAGGCTTCCTCCCTAGGCAGCAGGTTTCAGGAAAATATATCCTGAAAATATGCCCTGATGTGTTAGCACAGTTCTGGGTGACTGTAAGAATTCCCAGCAAATACATTCGTGTTTAGGTACTTTGAGAAATCTTTCCTTGAAGAGCTGAACGGCTGTGGGAGCATCTCCTGTAGATGTAATTCCTTGTTAGAAGATTATCTGAGCATCTGAACTGATTGGGGTTTGCTGTGTTAATCCTGCTGGGCAACCCGTCAGAGGGTGGAAGGAGCAGGGCCGGAGCTCCCAAAGGAAGAGCTCCTCTGACTCATCTCTTCATGTTTCTCTTCTGACTGAAGAGGTATCCAAGAGTTTAGTGGTATTTCATGGGGCAAGACCCTGCCCTTGCTTGGAAGGAGAACTTCCTTCTGGGAGGTTCTGGCTGTTACAAACCAGGGAGGAATACAGATGATAAAATAGCAATATGTGGCATGTTCACTCCTGCTGTTTATTTTGAGGATTCTGGAGGTCAGATTACTTCTTTTCCAGACAGTACTGTTGCTATCACAGATTTGAAATAGCTTTTTCACTAGAAAAAACTGGGGAAAGAGTGAGCTGGACTGAACTAATGCACAGTCAGGGATATGAGAAAAGCCATGGACGCAGCCCCTGGCCCATGTGAATGTCATCAGTGCCCAAGGAGCATCTGTCTGAGACATCCACAAATGGCTGGTTTCCCTTGGGGAGGCCTGAAACCCCACCAAAGTCACTGCTTTCTGAAAACAGAGCTCTAACCCTTGTTGCTTTTAGCAGCAGCTGCCAGCAGCAGTGACATTTAGATGCCCACATGAGTCAAAGCTCAGTCACTTTCAGAGCTCTCCCCTGAAAATCAGGAATAATTCTCCATGTTTGTTCCTGAGCTAATTCCCAACTCGGAGCAAGACTCAGCTCTCAGCCGTGGTGGTCATGTTTTGCACTCACCAGCCAGGATGACCCCTGGGGAAACATTTCCTGGGACTGTGTGCTGGCTGTGGGAGCCAGGGCTATGTTTTGGTGGATGTTTCAGGGTGCCCTGGCTGTGGGGGGACCAGTGCAGGCTGTGGCTGCAGGCAGGGCCCCGTGGGGAAGGGTGACTGCACCTACGCTCTGAGTCAGATGGTGACTCCCTCCTGGGGGACTCTGGTGAAATGGTGAGTCACCAGCACACTCGAGCGTGGTTTGATTCCTCCCTGGCTCAAAACGGCTTTTGGTGCCCCCCTGTTTCTCCTCAGGGTGATGACAGGGACTGTCTGCTGGGGGCACATGGCCGGGCAGGCTCCTGGGCACCCTCTGCCCACAGCAGAAGGGAAGGAGGGGTCTGGCACCAGGTGAGAGGGAAGAGAAAATGAAATTGGTGCTAGAAAGGAGAGGATGAAGTGGTGGGGCAGCCCCAGACCTCCCAGCAGCAGAGCCTGTGTGGAGCACTGGCTGTGGTACCACGGGAGCAGTGCAAAGCACATCTGAGGGGCAAAATGCAGGAGGCACCACACGGTGCTGCATTTGGTGTCTCCATGGGGGGACTTGGTGCCCACTGGGACATCAGGTGGAGATGGCCAGAAGCTGCTGAGCTGGAAGTGCCAGGTGTGCAGTCACAGGGTGCTGCTGATGAGCTGTGGTGAGGACTGTGCCAAGGACTGGCATCTGGAGAGCCAGGGAAAACTGGTCCATGAGGGAGAACCCTTGGCTAGGACCTACATGTGGCTGGATGGGCTGACTCTTGGGCTGCATGGAAGGTGTTAGATAGGGGATGGATGACCCGTGTACTGCTCGAGAACAAACCTCATGGCAGAAAGTGACTTCCCAAAACTCATATATTCACACAGAAATGAGCAACAGGACAGAAAGATGTGGTGTAAAATACCAGAGCATATTTGTTTTAGTAGCATCCCACTCAAGTGCTCTTTTTAAAGGACTTGATTAGTATTCTGAATCAAGAACTTAAAAAATCTATTATCGAGACCTTTTTAGCAACATTAGATATAATGGGTGAAGCTCATTCCTGGTGTTACTCCTTTGGAATTACACCAGGCTGGATTTGACCCCACGGCTGTTAATGCAGGATGACAGAAAAATGAATGAAAATTGCTAATGTGTTAAATAGACCCTGATTGATTGAAAGCTGGTTTTTTTCTTCTTTATTAGTGGCAAAACAGTGACACCATTCCTTGCTGAAAATCAAGTGCTTTAGTGCATCACCATGAATGGAAAGGAACTGTTTTCAGAGGAGCAGCCAGTGTAAAATGCTAGTGAGGAAGACCAGGCAAGGCTGTCTGAATTAAACGGGTTCAAAACCTGACTGTGTATGTTTGTGAGGCTGGAGCAGGCCAGGGATTGGGTTCACCATCCTGGGGAGTAAATGTGGCCAGTGATCCTCTGACAGGGAGTGGAGGAGGGCTCCATGTAGGGCTCCCTCCCCAGAGCACCAGCCCTTCCCTCCTGAGCCCCTGCAGGAGGAAATGATGCAACTTGCATTGCACCAAGAGCGTTTCACCATGAAAACCAGCTAAAACCCAGTTAAAACTAAAATGCATTTAGTCCAAAATGTGTGGGGCATTGGTCAGAAACCAAAGGAAAGTTTTATGGGCAGAAACCACGGAGCCTGGGTGATCTACCCCTTCTGTTTTGGCTTCAGCAACATATTCCCTGTAAAGAGCCTCTGCCCCATGGCTAAGGCCAGGCAGATAAATGCAGTTAAAAGCAGTGAGGGTGGCACTTCTTTCACTTGCCTGGAGCCACTTGCAGTGAAGGTGCCCAGGTCTGAAGCAGCTGCCCCTGAAACTTGTCCTGAGCTCCCCAAACTGCTGGCTGGACTCCCTGGCAGTCTCTTCCTTCTTGCTGCTTTGCAGGAGCTTGGACAAA
This sequence comes from Platysteira castanea, assembly GCA_013397175.1. Taxonomy (NCBI): domain Eukaryota; kingdom Metazoa; phylum Chordata; class Aves; order Passeriformes; genus Platysteira; species Platysteira castanea. Next base: position 296,078 of record VYXC01004493.1, on the reverse strand, counting down.
CTCTTCACAAACCCACTCATGAGCGCAGGGCTTTATTTTTTCCCTGTGTCTTGCCACTTGCTCAGTGCATAGCTTTGGGCAAGTTACTTAACCTTGCTAAGACTTTGTTATTTCCCCTGTAAAGTGGGGTTAATAGCGGCCATCCGTCACCCCTTGCTTTGAGATCCTGGGATGAAAAGTGTTGCAGAGGCAGTAGATATTAATGGTATCCTTTTCATTCTTTTTCATTAGCTTGTGGCCTTTTGACACCCAGAAGAAGTAACGATGTATTTCTCCTTCAAAAACCTACTTTAGATTATTTCCACTGTGATCAAAAGTGGAGAGTATCAGAGTTTTCACGGGCAAGCTCCTTTTTCAGCCCTGTTTTGCAGACTCAGGCAGTTAAGAAAGTTACAGAAGTGCTCATCAGAAATGATTATCCAGGGTGTTTATTATTTCTGTCAGGAAGTTATTTTAAATGTATATGTATAGATGTTCATAAAATTAGGACTTTTAAAAACATTTAAAAAAATCTGATTCACGAGCAGCTCAAGGCAGCAACTGTGGCTCCAGCTGTCACTGACTTTATTGCAAAAAGTATCCCAAAAGATCTGCCATGGGCTGAGCCTTCAGCCCAGAAACTGACATTTCTCCCTGCTCCAGTCCTTCTCCATCTCCCCAGGTGCCTCCCCAGGCCAGAGGGTCCCTGAGCTTTACTCAAGGGGTGGCCATGGCTCGTGGCTTTTTGGCATCAGCACTCAAGCATCGGCCTCTCAGCCCTGGTGGAGGTGAGGCTGATGTGGGGCTGTATGGTACAAAACGTAGTCAGACTTTTAGCTTAAAAAGCAGCTTAATCAACCTTCATTTACCTGGAATCAGAAATGTTTATGTCTCTATAACTTTTGCTTGTTTTTAGGGAAATCATTTTCAATTTTTAGTAGAAGGTGACTCTTAAAACCTGGGGCCATCAAAGCAGCCAGTGGAAATTGCAGTCATGCAGGCATCCATATTTTTTTATACAGGCTAGCTTCAATTAGCCATGGGCAAACATCAAAAGGTTTGAGGGAGGACTGTCTTGAAGAAGAGGCCAGTGCTTGTTTAGAGCCATGTGTAGCACCAGAGTAGGACTCTTCAGAACCCTCTGCCATTACATCTCATCCTCTTCCAAGAGTAACTAGGCACTGATTAACTGAAATCCACACTTTTGTTTTGCTCAGGCGTAGAGTGGAAAACTTCGATGGAAAGAAACGTCCAAACATTCTGAAGGAATGGTTTGAGAGGGTAACTGCACACCTGAGGTGTGTCTGATACCTAGCCAGGGGCTGCTCTATGGTCTGATACCTGGCCAGGGCTCCTGAACGCCTCTGTGGCTTAGCCCACAGTTTAACTGCAGAATTCCTGGCTGGAATTTGTGCAAAAAGCTTGGGTAAAATTTGGAGAGGGATATCAAACAGGTTTCCCCAGCCCAGGTAGCCTCATGACTATGGAGGCAGTGGCTTTCTGTAGCTTCATAGTCACAGACACACCTCAAACCATGAGTGGTGTTCACGACTGCTCTCAGCCATGCTGCACTTCTCAGGCTGAAAATCACTGCTGGCTCTGTGAACTCCTAATTTTATGTTATTTTTTTGATCCCTCAGGGCTTTGTTCAGCCAGGACTGTATTTCTGGTTTAACAGCAGCAATGGACTGGTGCTGCAGCTCCTGGCTGTGTAAGCGATCGTAGCCTTTGCTGGGGGAATAAAATCTTACCTTAGCACAAGTGACGAGCAACTGACCTAAACAGCGAAGATAATTATGGAAAAAATAGCATTTCATTTGATTGTGGATGTTGTTGCAAGGTTTTGATGACTTTGCAGGATTTAAGAGAAAGTTGTGGATCTGCCATAGTGTGTTATTGCATGGCTTGAAGGGACCTGTAGTAAAGACATCATTATTTTATTCTGTAGGTGGGGCAGGGATGGGAAGTTATTGTGGGGTTTATGGCTGTTAAAAGAACGATTTCCTAGATGATGGTGGCCTTTGCCTGCAACCACAATATACATGTTTGTCATTATTATCATTATAGCTATTATTTCTGGAAGTAATTTATCTGCAACTAAGCTGTCCTTAAATTTACCAAGAAATCTACAAGGGGTAAAATCATTAGGGCACAGTAGCTCTGTGTTGCAGACTGGCTTCTTTTACGTGTGGCAGCAAGACCCAGGCTGACCTGAGGCTGATGAAAGCTGGCAGTGAAAGCTGCCTGCAGCACCCACTTTCATCACAGCTTCCTCAAACCTCATAAAGCAAATGAACTTCAGTGCTGCTGTCTGCAACAGCCTGTAGAGATGTCTGGCACTAGAGGTGATCTAGGTTTATAATGGCAAAGCCAGCAGGGACAGGTTCTCTCCTGCATCAAAATCTGTGTCCAGTGGGACTGTTAAATTTGGTGGATAAAGTGGCTTCTCTGAAGGTGTAGACAGGAGCTATGCTTTGCCATATCTGATAAGGTGGGAGAACCATCAAGGCAAGTATCGCCTCTGAGGGAGAGACAGAAACTCCAGAGATACCTGCAAGAGATCATTCTTTACCTGTGTCCCTAAAACCAGAAAGATCCCCAGTGTCTCCAAGTGAGCAACTAGAAAATAACTTGTCCATAATGGAAATGACTTCCTAATTCTATTAACAGCAATTTTCCTCCTGAAGTTTGAGTTTACACGCTTACTAAATAGGAAGAGTCCTCCTATGGGTCTCAGCTGTGCTGTGTGGTACTGTGAGGTGTACCTGGGAGAGGTTTTGTCCTGCAGTGTGTTTGCTTTCTGCCCCTAAAAATTGTGGTAGGAGGTTCTCGCTAACAAAGCCCCCATATAAAGAGCAGATGAGCTATACCGTGTCTCTGTGAGTGTTTGCAGCATTTGCCTTGTGATGTGGCACAGACCCAACATGCTCCTTAGAGCCAGGTTTTTGTCTCCTGCCTTCATTTCTTGGTGGATGTTCCCAACCCTCCTGCTTTACCAGCCTCAGGCACCAAGGTTTTCAAGATGCTCTGTGTAGGAGGTAGTTCGCTAGAGAAAACCACCTATTCTACATTTGGGCTAAAATTGTAGCAATAACAAAAGGAAAACCAGTTTCACAGGCATACAAGGGAGAGATGGAGACAGATTAGAGCAATCTGTGGTTTTGAAATCTGTCGGAATAAAGCAAACCACATGAATATGTCAGCGTGCGAAGATAATGAGTGCAAACCACAGCGGAAATTTGTGCCCTACGTGTTCATATTTCCCCTGATTACACACAACACACAACCTTCCTCATCCCTGCCACGTGGTGTCCTTGTGCTGCTCGTACACCTTGTGCTGAATCCTTGCAGGAGCAGATGGGATAACACGACAACAGCCTCCTGCCCTCTTTGGGGTGGGAGCAAGGTGGAAAATTTCTCCTCCTATTTTGATTGTGGCTTAAAAAACCAATAATTCTTAAATCACTTTTCAGCCCTGAGGTATTCCTGCCCAATGGAAGGAATGTCTACTGCTTCCTCCGAAAAAGAAATAGTATTAAAAATTTTGTACAGCCTAAATATTTAAGTTTTTCAGCCAGTGTTAGTAAATAGCTGTTCTCCTGGGTTGTGAACTGGGGGGATTTCACAGGGTATGCCTTAAGCAAAATGAAATCTTTACCTTTCCTAAATACTTCTGTATCACATTTGGGTCTTTTTCTAGACAGTGCTTTCCAAAATTAAATTCTTCCCTTGGATAACCTTTCACGTCACTACCTATTCAGCAAGGGGTGTGTTAGTCCATATGGAAATTTTGAAGTAGGATCTTGAAATAAACCCGAGTTGAAATATGCACAGAAATGCATATTCCTGGATTTCTGGATAACAGCTGACCAGAGCTGATCTAATTAAGCGCCGTCCTGAGGGTCTCACAGGATCTGTTTTATTTGTGTAACAAATGCACATCGATTGGTGGCAAGCACGTGCTGAAGCGGGTTCAATTGCATTTTATGTTGTGTGCTCAGTCAATAAGGCATGGGAAATGTGTGCTTCATGCTGGGATGTGGCAGTGGCTGTTGCAGCACCAGGATGCAGGATTACCTAATGCTACTTAGCAATCAGCATCAACAGCACCTGTAACGTGCCTGCAGCTGTTTTACTTACTTAGAGGCTCCTGAAAAATATTTACCAGAGGATTTTATAGTTATTCTGTTACATTTCACAGGTGTAATTCAAAGCTGATCTATTAATAATGTATACAATAGCAGCATGGAGCTGTTTCCTATATAAACGTTCCACGCTTTGGTTTCCTCCAAGGAGTGAATTTAGCTTTAAAGAGCTGAAATGTTAAACATATGTGGGTCATAATTCTCAGCCACGTTATTTTTTACTGCCACTTAGAAAAATACACATCTCTGGTTTAAAAAAAAATTTAAAATGCTACTGTATTGTTACAAAAGAAATACTTAAGCTTTCCGAAGCATCCTGGCGAAGACTTGCCGGAATCCTGACCCAGTGTAGTCCTTTATAAATACCTCTCTACAAATGTGCCTCTTCAAGTGTCCCTGAGTATATTATTTAAATCCCAGAGGACCTTCAGAAAGTGTGTGCAGGAATGGAGCTCCTTTTAACTGGTAGCCCTTTGTACGGGAAGCTTTCTGAAGAAGGAGGTCTGATCCTGCCACGTGTGAAGCCAGCAGGAGTTTTGCAAAAGTTGTCTGAGGCACTTGATGGCAGAGAGAAAATTCCAGCACTGGTCTCTGCCCTCGGAAATGAATGCAGCTCTGTCGGCCTTCTGTGGTTAAACGGAAGGGGAAGGAGGGAGTGGCAGCAGTCCCATGATGTCTCATGGCAGTCACCTGGAGGCAAATCTGGCTCTCGGTCCACGCAAGTGTAAATGCCCGCTAGTGTGGCTCAAGCAAAGCAAATTTGATTTATTGCTCATAACAAGATCCTTCAGCACCAGATCCTGAAAATATTTATTTCCAGCTTTGATGTGAGAAGCCCCTATGACTTGTCATGAATTTGAGGGATATGATGTTAAGATAGTGCATTTAAGCAATACTTTTTTTTTTTTTTTAGTTCTTGCTGCAGGTTCTTTCCCTCAGCCATTACTGCCACGGGGGCAGTTTATCATTTGGATATTATCAGCAATAGGATCTCTTAAGATTTAAGTTTTACAGGCATGTTAATTGAATTATAATATTAATATACAGTGCAAGGGACCAAGGACACAGGCGATCAATCCTGAGAAATAAAACATGGTTGAGTCACACAGAAGCACTACAGGGCAAAAAACCCCAGCACTGAAGGAGCTTTGACAAGAAAGGTTGTTTTTTCCCCAGACAACCCTGTCAACTACGGCTGTCAACAATAAAAAGAAAGAAACAAATATATTGGAGGCCGTGTGTAAGTCACAGGACCAGAATATAAATACACATGACATGGAAAGGAGTAAATAATACTGACGCATTCCTTAGAAATGTTCTCAGGCAATACTTCCTATTCATGTCCCACTGAAGTGACATGAAATAAAACTGCATGGGGAAAAGTGTTACTAATCACCCAGGTTCTTGAGAGACATGGCTCTGTGTGTGCTGGGAGGCACTTTTCTTTTGCAGGGCTGCTGTCCTGGGCCTTACACCAGCAATGTGCAAAAAGTTTGGTACTTTCTGCAACAGATCATAAAAGGAACATGTTTATCCATTGCTGCCTAAAAGGACAGCTGGGCATTTTTCACTGCAGGTCAAGCTCCCTGTGGAGCTGGAAATCTGGATGTGAGCAGCACTTCTGGGGCATGCAGGTGGGCATGGGGCTGTGATGGAACCCCACACTCCTGCAGGCATCTCCATGGCATAGCCCCACCTTGGCAAAGGCAGCTCACCCCTGGCTCTGGCCAAAGAGGGCAAATCCCACTGCTTTGGGAAAGCAGAAAGCCTCAAGTTAATGACAACTCCTCTGAACTCCAGAAGTAAAATGGAAGGGGTAAAAAAAAATTCAGAATCTTGCTGTAGTCACTGAGAATTTAATAGCTGTCATTTCTAACCAAGATGCTCCCAGCAGGGAGGCCAAGGCTTGCTCCTGGCCCTGCGTGTAGAGAGGACCTCTGAAAGGACAGTGGCTGATCCATCCAAAGTCCCCACTAAGGTTCATCACACCTAAAATGGCTTTTAAAGGTGTGATTTGAAGGGCCCTTTAAAAACATGTGCATGCCATCAACTCACCTGTTTTTCCAAGGCAGCTCAAACATGCATGGATTTCTTCAAACACAGATCCAGCTGCCAGCAGCCTCTCCCATGCCCAGATCCAGCCCCACAGGGAGCCCTCACCTGGTGCCTGGGTACCCAGCTCCTCCGTCCGGGGGATGAACTGCCAAAAAGCAGCAGTCTGCTGCTCCTGAGTCCTCTGTGAGGTTTGCACACTGGTCCTCCAAAAAGTGGGAGAGGAGGGCACTTGACTGGAGTGCTTAGCACATTGTGGGGATACATTGTGTTTTCTAAACACAAAAAAGCAAATCACATTTATTGGGCTGTCTCCTCAAAGCAGGATCTTCCCTTCTTACCTGGCTGGAAAATGCCTACCTGTGAGTACCTGCTCCAGCAGATAGATCCAGAATTAATAATCAAGAGTGCAAATACTTTTCCATTACTGTTAACCTTCAGCAATTACTGCCACAGGGCTAAAACACAGTTTCAGATTGCAGGGGAGATGAATATCTTCTTTTGTAAGGTGTCCACTCCAGAAGAGGGTGAAAGCCTCTGCTATAAACTCTGCTGCTTCTTACCCAGTGGCAGCCGTGGTTTAATGATTTACAACTTGCACGGGTGACATAAAAACCCTGTCAGCACCCAGAGCTACATAGGATGGTGCTCTTTGGGCTTGCAAGCCCAACTTCTAAGGCCTTTTGGTCTTTTTTGATAGTTGTTTGGGCAAAAACTCAACACACATCCTGAGGGCTGTTGCTGTGCTATGTCTTTGATGACTTTGCTTCCACATTGCTTCATTAGTTATGGTCCTGCTAACACAGAAAGGTGTCTTGGCTTGGGGGGGAAAAAAAGTATTTTTGTGTTTTGTAGAGTTTTTTTTTAACCTTGACACATTTTACATCTCTTCCCTTGCAGGTCTGCGTGGTGTCCTTAGTGGGGTTTGTTATGCTTTGTATCTCGTACCAACCCGATGAGAAGACGTGTATGCAGTTCACAGTGAAGGTACATCAACATTTTTAAAACATTTTTTATTTTTGCTTCTCATGTCATTAAATATAATCAGAAAAGTTGATATAGGGGATCATTTTAAGACCACAAGAGAAGAAGTGAAAATGCACCTGAAATGCAGGAATGGTTTTCTGTTACTTTCCAGGCAGCCAAGGAAGAACCTGTATCCTATAAAGGGGAAACTCTAATTCAAATCAGAACAAGATGCCATTTTATTCACCATGTTTTAGGAATACAGACAAAGCTGGAATAATTTGGGAAGTGTTCAGAGAGTTTAAGTAGATTAAGTGGAGATCATGAGCAAGGTAAGGAGTAGAGTGGCATAAAATGAGTCCACTTAAACCAAGTTTTAATATTTAGTGGGAAAGTACTAGGAAAGCATGGAGACATGCATTCTCCCACAAAGCAAATTCCCATCTGAGCACTGTAGAAACTGCACCATACCCCACCTTTGTCTCCAAAACTGCTTTGCTGACACTGGTGAGCAACTAGAAGAGCAAGGCTAAGAATGCTTGTTTTTAACACCATTTTTCCTGGGCTATTTTTCCTTATTATTGTAATTTTCAGGGCTCTTAATATTTTGCAGACACATAATAACCGAGAAAAATGCCGACGCAAGCAGTGCAAAATAACAGTGATTATTAACTGGAAAAGGCAGAAGGAAACAAGATGCAAGGAGTAGCTTTTCAAACCCTGGCATCCATCCTCCCTTAGAAATTAGACTCCGGTGCGTCTTTTGTGTCTTTCTCGAGCTTCTCCCGTGCTTAAAGAAAGAAAGGGAGAAGAACAATTGTGCCTGCCCTGCGACTGCCTCTACATTGTCCCCCGTCACCTCTACGCCCCCAAGGAAGGTTACCGGGCTGGGCGGGGGCTGCCACGCCAGGCTTTTCACTGCCTGCCCCGCAGCATTAAATTGAATTTGGCATCCAGGCAGGAAGGGAGTTGGCATCCCTCGTGTCGGGAACGGCATGTCGGGCTGGGCAGCTCAGATGTCTCTGCCACCCTCGGCGACACCACCCACCCTGACAGTAAGGAATGTGAGCCATCGTTCCCTGTAAGAAAACAAGCGCTTTGGAATTGCTCCCGAGGTGATGTAAAATGGGTCATTCCTCGTCACTTGGCAGAATTAGAGCTAAAATATCCCTGGTTCAGTCAATAGCCCAGGGACTGTTGCTTACCCAGGGCACCCTCCTCCCCAAAATCCCCCTTCCCGCATTTCCTATTGCAGCATGCCACAGAACTCCGTGATTCCCAGGCTGTTCGCCTCCCCTGTCCCTTGTCCCTGCTGGGAGCTGTTATCCCACAGTTTGGGATAACAGGACAAATGGCTTCTGGCTGCAGGGCTCGTACCTATTTTAACAAAATAGGAGCTAAAAGTCTCCTCCAGGGCTTTGATCACATAGGACTCATCTACATCTCCAGTATCACTTCTCAAATCTTCGAATTTCAGTTAAAGGCTGTCTCTGAACTAAAAATGAGCATTAGCTACAACAAGGCTGAGGATGCAAGATTACAGTCCTGAGGCAGATTGTTCAGTGGATTGTTCTTTTCTCCTTGAGGGCCTGATGCTTCATCAAGCACTGCGGTTGGGTTCAGCCCAATCTGCTCCAACTGTCCTTACAGGGTCTGGATGCCTGGCCCAGGTCCTGCCCTCACACTGGTGGCTGGTTCCCACCAGCCAAGATCATCCTGCAGGAAAATCTTGGCTGAGCTTCCCTGAAATGCATTAAGCACCCCAAGTTCCCTTGCACAGCCCAAGGATCACTGTGACAGGAGGGCCACACACACACACAGAGGCCTGGGGGATTTGGGTCAACCCCCAATCTGATCCTCTGACCACTGCAAGTGACTCCCTCGGGGTGGAAACAGGAGGAGACCTGTGCAGTCCTCTGTGCCTTCCTCCCTCTAGGCAGCTGCTTCTTTCATTTCACACTTGCGTGAGCCCTGGATCCTGTTAAAGAAGGAGGTGTGAGAACTGCTTTCGGCAGAAGTCCCTTCCCAAGACTACTGTGGGTACCCACAGCACGCCATGTGTCCCTGAGAGAGGGAGACCACCCAAAGGGAGGGCGGCTGTGCCGCTCAGGAGGGACAGCAACAGCGAGTGCCACACAGGAAAATCTTGAGCCATCCCGTGGACTTCCTGGGCTGTGTGCTGACATTTGACAGATCACTCACTGTGGTCCTCCCCACGGCACCCCCGGGGTAGTGACACCCCTATTTTAACAAAATCCAGCCCACGCTGTGACACACCACAGTTCCTGTTCCCTGCAGGGGCTCGTGCCTGGGCCACCACCACCCTCAGAAAGGGCCTTCTGATCCACCTCTGCAAACCCCTCTGCTTTCACCTCTGATAACTATGAGGAGTCTTTTCCATGAGGAACTTAATACATCTTCCTGTTATTTATTTTAATTTAGTCACGGAGGAAAACTATTGCCAGTAAATATTGCTGAAATGTCTCTTCCTCATATGAGGAACACGAAGGAGGATGAGCTGCCATTCTCTGACCTCACTGTACGCTGTCTCTCCCAACTTCCCTTTTCTCCTTCTATTTAAGCAGCAATTGCAGTGCCTATCTCTCTGAAGCTGTTAAAAAACAGTTTTCCAGTGGCAAGTCCTGGTTCCTGGGCAGAGCCCACCACGCAGTTGTATTTGTGATGCTGAAGTTGCCTCCAGGTCTGGCATGTGATTAATCTGCTGATGGGATCTCAGCACTCACTGTCTTGTGCTCCCTCAGAGGCAGTGCTTGCATTCGCTTCACCTTTGGTATTTGGAAACATGTTCATTTTCAGCAGCTTGCAGAGAGATTCCCCTGCAAACATCTGTGAGAATAATAAGTGTGTTGGAAATTGCTCTGCATCCCCCATGCACCTCCCTTCACCTCCAAGGATTACCGTAAGAGCTGCCTGTGTATTCAGATTCTGAGATTTCCTTCCCTTTAGGAACACAACAGACAAATTCTCCCTAACTGTACCTGGAGCATGGATTAGGCCGTGGATTTCGTGCTGTTGTGTCCTGACTTTGGATAGCAGTTGGCAGCTAAACACAATACCTGCCAAGGGAGAATCAAGCACATGCTGTAGTCTTGGCTTAGTATCTCATCTATTAGGGAGGCCTGATTCTGTCTTCTGCTGGGCTGAATCCAGGGACTTCCACCAGGACTTCTCTATCACAGAACAGCCAGCATTTGTCCATTTTCTATTTTACCCATCAAACACATTTGCACCATCTTTTAAAACAATGCCATTGGCTTATGAATTACCACATCTTGGTTTGGAGAGGGTCCACCAGTCAGCAGCACTCTGTCTTCAGTGTGATTCACATGAGGAGGTGGCCCCATTTCCCAGCTTCACCTTTCCCATGGACCCTTCCCTTGAAAGCTGCAGGGGCAAAATAATTGCATTTAATAAGAGCCACCCTCATTTTGAAGCTGCTCTTGGTTTAAGGCTTCAGGAGAAGTCATTAAATTTAATAGTAGCCAAGTCTTGGAAACTAAGATCTTTCAGTAAGAATTTGGTGATATGAGGGGGAAAATGTATATAGTGCTTCAGGACCTGCAATAATCCCAAATATTTTTTTTTTCAAGCTGGCAACCAAACAGAAGATTGATTCACACTGTAGATATAAGACAAATACACCAGGAGTGTGAATTTTATCAGGACATACATACTTGGAGTTTCAAGGTCATAAAAAAATGCTTTTATATTGATATTTTGCTTGCAGTAGTGAGGTTAAAAGAGAGAGAGAGAGAGAAGCTGCTGTTTAAAATAACAGATTCCCAACCATGCCATGTGTCTGACAGATAAGATGCCAAGGAAAATAAATGTTTTTACAGTGCTGAACAGAACCAAAAAACGCAATTTTGGCTAAACACAGAACATGATTTTAATATACATTCACACATATTTTGTATGCAGTGCAGCACCTGCCAGTTCCAGCTATCAAAAGCAAAGGGAAGTCCATATGTGCTGGTATCCAAAGCTCTCAGGTGCATCCCGGAGTGTCAAAGGCTCTGACTTGCTGCCAGTTTCCATGTGTTTGTGGGGGTGGACTCTGCAGAGCTACCCTTGATAGAAGCCACGCTATTTTTAAGCTGCCACTGTTGTGAGGAGCAATGGAGCTGACGAGCAGACCTTTGTCCTTCTCACACCATAGAACTGGGAAAAGAAAGGTGCTTGCTGCTCTTTCATGCCTGTGAAAGGCTTCCCCATTTTTATGGGACGGGTTTTGGAAGCAGACTGAGCACAGCACACACTTTTTGGTGGAGATCTGCATTCCCACTCCACGGTGGGGCCTGGGAAGCAAACAGACTTGCTGCATCCACAGAGCAGGAGATCAGCCACCCCACTGCCTGATTTGCAAGTATAAATCAGATTTGTTTGGGCATGCAAACCGAGAGCCGGGAATAACACACGAGCAAAGCCTCAAAAACACCTACAGCTCAGCACAGCCTGGGCTAAGATGGCAGCCCAAGGCTCAGTCTGCTCAGCTCTGCTTCCAGGCACTAATTTGTCTCAGCTGATGACCGTGAGTCCTGTCAATGCAGGTAGAACTGGAGAGGAAAATGCTCCCCCCCTCTCTAGAAAGCTTCTTGATGTACAGACACACCAATTTGTTGGTGCTCTCACCAGGTCTCAAAATTGCAAGGCAGTGCTCATATAAAACATGCAAGGCAAGTCCTTGAGATGACCTGCTGAGCTTCTCATCATAAGGAGCCTTGCAGTTGTTGAAGCACCCAGTCTCCAGATAGTACACTGAGGGCATACAATCCCTGCAAAGTACACGTGCACACATTCCTTGCGTGTTCCTCAACCTCTATGCAGCTGGAAAAAGGGTTTTTATGTTTTGGGGTTTTTTCCTTTCTTTCAGCTGCTGTATTTTCTCCTGAGTGCCCTGGCTCTGGTTGCCTGTGTTTTGGCAGTGGCTTTTGCTGCACACCATTACTTGCAGCTGACAAAGTTCACCTGTGACACCATCCTGGAGTCCTGCCAGTGCAAACTGGACACTGCAGACCCCCTCGGCCGGACCTTCGTGTACCAGGACGCGGCCGACTGTGGCAGCCTGACCAGCATGCTCAGCCTGTACCTCCTTCTGCAGATGGCTCTCAACCTGGTGGCAGCCCTGGTGTGCCTCCTGACGTGCTTCGTGGTGTGGAAGCACCGATACCAGGTCTTCTACGTGGGCGCTCGCTTCCAGCCTCTCACGGCCACCGAAGGCCACAGAGAGCAAGTGTAGGGTCTGGGCTGGCAGGGGGTTGTGGCCAGGGATGGACACTGCCACCGCAGACACCGCGGAGGGACGGGCGCTCGGAAGGTTTTTGACAAGGAAAAACGCTCACACGGCTTTGATGAATATGTTTTTCAGTCATTGTAGGAGCATTTCGTACTGCTGCTCTTGAGAAAAGGCCTCTTGTGAGATTATCTAGAGGTCACAGAGTCCCAAAGATGCAGCTGTACAAATGCTCCCCAAAGAGGATCTTTAATAGCCATAGATAAAATCGCTGGGAACTCATCTGCAGGGCTACAGCCATTACAAAACAGGGTCCATTTCCCTCTTGCCTTCAGAGAAGCTATGCCCTTTTCTACCAGATAAGGATCTGATCCAAACTGCTTAATTATATCTGTGGGAACATGCTTCGGGAATATATCATATCTTGGTGCTCTGGGTGTAATCCACGCTAACCTGATGGGAATTTAACATTCAGGAAAGTAATGAGGGAGGTCAAGACCTCTTCCAATGCAGGCTGAGACCAACACCAAAGTGAATATATTGATGGCTGCCATAAAAAATATACATATAACTTTTCAAAGTGATTAATGATATAGGCTACCTAACCCAATTACTAATAAACAACAAATATGAGTGAGTTTACTGAAGGTTCTTTGGTGGGCCCTGCTTGAGACCCCAGGCAGACTTCTGCAGTTTGGGAGAAAAGATCAGTTTAAGGAACCTTGAGTTGCGCTCCTAAAGTGGAGGGACCCTAAATCACTAGTCACGTTGAAAGCTATGTCCATACTGCTCTAACTGCAGGCTGACAAACCTGGATTTTAGCCAGTTCCACCAATTATACTCCAAGCACAAAAGGCCAAATGCATTTTTGGTGTAACCCCTCCGAAGACAATCAGCCTTACACACCAGCAGTGGAGTTGGGCCAACAGCCCTGCAAGTTATATCCCTGCAACAATGAATGTTTTTAAAATGGGGTGGAGGGAAGATGGAGGAAGCAAGAAGAGACTGCCAGTCTCCCAAAGACATCTTTGATAATGATGAGGGCAACAAAATAATGATTTCTTAATGAGTATGGAAAACTAAAGTGTATTCAAGCAGTGCTTTTTCACCCTTAAAGTACAGCTCTGGAAGTGCTTTACATCTTAGTAGCCTTATACCAAGACAACTATGTTGGTTCGTCCCTTGAACTGCCATTTCCACTTGCACAGCATGGACATCTAAATTTAGGAGCAATTCCTAATTGGCAGCATTTTGCACTGCCTCCTGATCTGTATCTGTGCAAGAGCAAGGCAGCTGGTGCTCACACCCTGCCATGACGAGGGATTTCCCGATCCCAGCCAGAACAAGGATGTCTCTAAGGTGGGGTGGAGCAATCACATGCCAGAAAAATTGTGCCATAATCATTAGCTAGGAGGAAGCAAATGAAATTTATATAAGGCTTCAAAGAAAAAGAAAAAAACAACTTTCTGCAGCAAAAATAGCCACCAGAAAGTTAAAAACTCAGTCTGGAGAAAACCTAGTTGTCTAAGGAGTCTAATCGTACCAAAAAACTGTCTTCCACATGGCAATCACACATCATCCAGGAGCTAGACCATCGAGCCTCCAGGGTCAGAAGATCACAGCGTAGTGAAGGCTCCTGTGGCCCACCTAGAACACTGCTGGGTGTATGGGCTGCAGTTTTAGTCATGGAAAGTGCCTCTGGAGTAGACATAGCATCACCAAGGTGCTCTCTGCCAAGCCACAAAGCGAGGAGCTGTAGAGGATGAGGGGTTTTGAGATCTGCTTTCAGATGGCGTTTTTTAGTGCACCTAAAAGTAACAACCACTCGTAAGCCTGGCTGCAGGGCACATTTGCAAGGGTGCCCGTGTCACCACCCATCCAAAGACCTCAGTCTGCCTCCCAGGCACTGCTGGGGCAAGCTGAGACAGGAGAGGAGCGTGAGGGCAGGCTGGTGATGTGAGACTCATCCTTGGGGCCATCCATGCGGGATCTGGCAGGAACCAGCCCATCTCCCACGGCTCTGGTGGAAGGTGCTGCCAGCAGCGCTCACAGACCTGTGCCAGAGCTATCTTGCCTGGCGATGGGCACACAGGGGTGCCTCTCACCTGTGGTGTACTCAGGTTTGTCCCCCGTCCCACACACGCCTCCAGCCGTGCTCTCTGTGGACGCTCAGGGCAGAGGATGTACCTTCCTCCTACCTGCAGAGCCCTCAGTGCACCTGCTCCTCCCTCCAGCCAAAAATGTGGGATCCTCTCTCCAGACAGAAGATAACAAGAAGCAGGAAAGGGATCAAAGGGAGCCTGAATGACAGCTGAGCTTCGGGGTCTCCTCCCACCCTCACCACTGCACCAATGGCTGGCACAAGAAGAGGAAGGCTCTGCTGGCAGAGCAGGGCATGCTTCCCCCGCTGCCCACCCCAAATGTGCCTGTTGTTCGGAGGATAGCTTGGTGTGCAGCACTCCAGACCTGGCCCAGCAGCATTTCCAGCAGAGCTGCCCTTTGTCTCCTTAATCCTCTGACCTCTGCCTCACCCACATGTTTTCACTCCGTGTCTCCCATCAGCTCCCAGGTGCTGGGCTCCCAGAGGCTGTCGGATGGGGCTGGGCTGGCGGTGCCTGGCCTCTGCCTGCTCACCCCGGGCTGAGATTTGCTGGGGCTGCTCTGGAGCACGGCAGACGCAGCGGGGATGATCACAGAGCTGCTGTAAGTGCCTTCGGCGTGTCGGCAGGGAGGAGAAGGGAGGTCTGGATAACAGAGCCTGCTCCACTTAACAAGCTGTGCACCTCCGTATCAGCTCACCCTCCACTTCCAGCCACGAATTCAGTTTGCTAATCAGCACAATGCAGCTTAACCCTTTGCTCTGGAAGAAAGCAATATTCATCATATATTCTGTTAGTGGTTTATATGCTTAATGAATAAATATGGGGCATTTCGATCTAGCAAAAATGAACTTCTTTATTTCCTTTTCATGTATCTCAAGAGCGTAAAATCAAAACAGGAGAGATGGAGAAACAGACACAGAAGGTTTAGGAACTGGTTTCCCCCTGGGTATGCTTTTACAATGTGTATTTTGCTTGGATTAAGAGTTTGGGAAAGTATTAATTAAAGGATTTTCACCTACCACAGCATAGCCAGACACTTTCCAGCCTTTTCCCAGTGTCAGAGTCCACGTGGACTGCCCCATGAGAAAGACTGGGACTAAAAGGCTTGGAAAGGACAGAGGTGTTGAAGAAGAAAGTAATTTTTTATAAGCCTGGGAAATCTATCTTCTAGGTGAATTCCACAGAAAGGGGTAGGATTAAACCTCTATGGACACACAGAATTTGCGAAGGGCTCGATGTAATTTACTCTCACAAACCCAGGTGTGATTCTCATTTGCACCCTGGCCACTTTACACTGTTTTCCCAGTGTAAAGGGGTTGTAAAGACTGCATCAATCATCTTTACACCTACTTTATGGCCATTTTACACAGCTAAAAGGGCCCTTTGTGTAAATGAGAACTCAAGCCCCAGAGAATTTAATAGAGAGGAGATCCTTTCTATAGACTGTGCTAGACCCTCTAATAGGGTCTATTACCGGGATATAACTCTCCGCTGGATTTTATAGCTTGGCTTAGAGATCATCAGTCTCGATTAAATTCAGTTCTGCAGAACTTTTCCAAAGGCCATAACCCCCTGGTGTCACGCCTGCTCCTCCACCCCGAACTCACGCAGAGAGCGATGGTGTTGCATGGACAACTGCTCGGGTTTTTAAAAGGAGCAGCAGCAGCCACCACTTTCCTCTGGCTCTGAGGCATTTTGAAGTCGTGCTATGCAAATACCGAAGCAACAATAACAGCAGCGAAAAGGGAACCGAGACGCGGCGCCTCACGGGCAGCCAAAATGTCACATTCTCAGCCCCGCCGGGGTTTGTGCCCCTCTCCCTGCCCTGGTGCCGCTGGCAGGCCAGGGGCTGGTGGGCGAGGGGGAAGCACCGCCAGGCCCTGCCCCACGCTGGGGCTGCCACCAGCCTCATGTGACGGCCATCTGCGCCTGGCTGGCCCGGCCGGCTCTGCGTGGGCACCGCTTGGAGCCCTGCCTAAAAAACAACTCTGCGCAAGAACGCCGGGAGCTGCAATCAACTCACAGGACTTATTTTCTCTCTTTCTCTCTCTCTCTTTTTTTTTTTCCCTTTTTTCACGCTCCCAGCCAGTGCAATATTTGCTCTGGGGGCCTTTCGAAAGAGAAAGCACGCTGCTAGAGTGTGAGAGAAGCCGCAGCTCAGGTCCTCTATATTTAGAAAGCCAGGATGTCATACCTCGCCTTGAAATTTTCATAGTCCCCTGCACCCCACCCACCCACACACGTACACATGCTTGCGTCTGGAAAATGTTTTTCGGCCTTCGCGAAGGGTGTTGGCTTAGGGGGATTCGAGGGAGGTGCAGAGGAACAACAGCAGCTCAGGCCCGGGTGCGCAGCTCGAGGCCTCCTTAAGGCCGCGGGCACGGCAGGCACCGGGGACCCCCCCGCTCCCCGTGGCTGCAGTGCGGGATCTCTGCTCCTCGCTGCTCTGTAACAAAAATCCCAAGGCACGGCCGAGCTGTTCTGAGGAGTAGGGAAGCCCTGTCCCGTGTCACGTCAGGCAGTGCTGGGCCCTCAGCCAGCAACATCTTCCCCAGTTCATTTCTGAGTGGCCGCAGCAAGGGCTCCAAGAAGGTGAATTCTGAGGGTAGCTCATCTCAGGTCTCTGCAGCTCCTCCTCTCCAGGGATTTTTGCTTTCTGCTAAATGGCTGCCTCTAGTAATCACTACTCAGTAGCATTTATCCTCTGCTGTTGCCTCTGTAGCCAAGTATCATAAATAGTGATTGCATCTACAAAGACCGGGGTACATTTTTCTTTTGGTTTTGGTACCTGGTCTCCATGCCTTTGTCCAAGCAAACAGTTGGAAGCCTCATCTAAACTTCAAACTTGTTGGGGGGAAGCTGGCAATTTCTTTTTGCTTTCTTTTTAAAGAAGTTGTGAGCAATACCTGTTTGGTTTGTTACCTCAATACTCCACAAAGCCATCTCTACACTGGAGCTTCATCTGAGTGCACCAAGGTGTCCCTGCCTGGCACAGACATCTGAGAGTCAGCGACCAAATGTGAGCAGCAGCATGGTCTGAGAGGAGAGAATAAGCTGCAGAGGGTGATTTGAGTACCTGTCTCTCTCTCCTTCAGTCAGATGCATTATGACTGATGAGTGCTGAGCTGACCTCAAGTTACAGGAGAGATAGAGAGTGACATCGATTAAGGCAGCCCTTGGCTTTATGAGCCCTGATTGTCCTGGAAATGAGATATTTGAGCAAGACAGGGTTTTAACCCCGTTTCACTCTCATATCTGTGTAAGGAGAACTATTTTTAATTAGCCCAAAGCTGACTGAAGAGGGATTTCTCCTCACTTCAGTGCAGGATTTCTCTTTCAACAAAACTATGGTAAGAGGAAGCCTTTCCCTGATCTGTCCTCCGTGAGGCTGGCTGGGATCATCACTGCTGGAGCCAGAGCTGCACACATGCAGACGTGTGTGGAAACCACCCTCATGTCTTTTTTGGGACATTTTCTTCCAGTTCCACAGCTGCCGGAGCTGACATGGGGAGGGCAGGGGAAGCCACTGTCCCAGATCCATAATGTGCCCGAGCCAACCAAGCCCTGCAGCCATCCCCGTTTATATTGACACTACTGGTCACCAGGGATTTGGTGGGATAGTTTAAGGAACAATCACACTGAAAAGGGAAGAAAATAGACATTTACACTTTCCCTTCCACCTTGTGAATCCAGGCAGGAGAGCAGCACGCACATGAGGAAATACAAAATCCTCCCACCCAGTTTTGCTGCCCAA
Source organism: Platysteira castanea (assembly GCA_013397175.1). NCBI lineage: Eukaryota > Metazoa > Chordata > Aves > Passeriformes > Platysteira > Platysteira castanea. The sequence continues at coordinate 277,826 of VYXC01004493.1, read as the reverse complement.
ACCTGCCAACGCGCTGAGAAACAGTGAAAACGTGCAGAAAATAAACCCCCAGAAATCAGGCACTTCGGGTTTTCAAGATCCAAAGTGTTGTAAGGTTAGGAATGTGAAAATTAGTGTATTTTTATGGTTTGTCCAATTCTTCCAGACTGCCTCAGGTGGAGACCCAAGCAGCCAGGATTCTTTGCTGTCACCAAAGGAAGGAAATTTTGTAACCTGACTGGTAGAGGAGAGGGATGGGGAAGGGCAGTTTATGGGATGGACTCATATATCTATATATATTCTGGTAAGGCTACAGTTTGCAGATTTAGCATTTTTTTCCTTGTGTATGAAAGGAAATTGTAGGATCTCAGCTGGCAAAATTCTGTGCTTCTGAATTAACAGGAGTTGCATCTCCACTTTACTTCTAGTAAAACTTTTCTCAGTCACTCCACCCAGGTTTCAGTGCTCCTCTAGCTTCTCCATTTTCCAGTGAGGCAGGACTTTCCTGGCACATCCTCCCCTGACCCCACAAAAGGCACTGGGTTTGTGGGCTCTGTGTGAGCCAGTCCTGCTTAGCCAGGGCAGGGGAGGGACAATTTGCAAACTGCCTCCTGAGACTTCTCCTGAGTTCTCCAGCCACTGATTATGCTGTTACTTACAGCAAATTATCAAAAAATTACAGTGCTTGAAAATCCCACAGGATAATTGCCTGCTAATAGACAACAAGGGGATTTCATTGCAAGTGGCAAGTGTGGCTACTGCACTTTGGGAACAGTAGGCCTCGGTCTTAATGCCACCAAATTACACCTGAAAGGGAAAATTCAGGCCCTGCAGACAACAACCAGGGACCCCTCTGTGCTCAGATGTTGCACTGAGCAAGAGAGGCTTGCAGGGCTTGCGGGATCACGGGGTGTGAAGGCTCACCCTCATCCCTGAGGGAAGCTGACCCCATTTGAAAGGTTCACTCCAACTGGGGCTCGGTGCCAGGCTTGCTCCACTCCTCATCCCCAGACAGCTTCGGGGCCACAGATCCTCACCCCTGGAGGGGAACAGCAGGTAGAGTAGAAGAGGAATAAAGACTTGTTTGATTTGTCTTTGCCTGAGCATGGCACATCTTACTGTAAGGCTTTTCCCACTGACAGGAACATGTTGATTGGGGCTGGTACGGAGTTTGATGGGGTTTTTCTTTCAGTGGCTGTATAAGGATCTGATTCAAGTCCACTGAAATGGATGAGAAACTAACTCACATTTCCCATTCCCAAGCATCATTAGCCCCGCTGCAGCACACTAGGGGCAACAGCAGCTATTAAAGCAAGCAGGTTGATTAAGGGACAGCCTCGAAGACTAAAAATAATCAGGGAAACAAGAATCAATGCCATATGAAAGCAAACACGCAGTCAGTTGTTATCACAGAGCTTTTCATGTGATGGTCTGTGCACTGATCTCACCCGGAGCATGTTTGTTTTGGACAATCTTAAAGGGTCCAGCCACATGGATTGGCAGCAACACGTACGGAGTGATCCGAGAGCACAGGCCTAACCCAAAGCCCATGGAAGTCAAGGCATTGACTCCTCCAAGCACTCCCTGTAGGAATCACTCCGGGTTTGGAAAGATATGTTGCAGTTAAAGATGTTGGTCTGGGCTTAGGGAAAATGAACTGACAGTGTCACTGTCAAATCCAGCCAGAGACAAGTGAAAAACAGAGGGGTTGCAGCTAATAAGTGCAACACAAAATAAAAATAAAGTGGCTAGAGGAAAACTTGAGCAGTCAAGGGGAAATGCAGCAAGTTGAAACAAACTGCCTTGGCCCAGACACATTGCACGGAACATGCAGTGATTTGAAGGGGAAGAGTAGAAGGATGGCAGGAACTCAGCATCCCACTTTTTCACAAGCCTCAAAAACATCGCAGGCGATGCGAGAAGAAAAAAAATACATGGCTGTAGTCCTGTCTGGAAACATGTGGCAAAAACTGAGGCAGAGGAGATTAAACTTGGCTTCGCTCTATTTCCCCCCTCTTTTTTCACTCCCTTGCTCTTTGCTAGTATTATCTGGGCTGCTTGGTCCTCAGCAAACAACCGAGTAGCCAAAATATGGGCAGGATTCACGCCATAACCAAACCAGCCAATGAATGAAATAAGGCACTTGTTTCCTGGAGCAGAGGGAGGGGAAGCGGGGGGATTTAAGCATTTCTGTGTGGTGTTGGAAACCCACCTTGAGTAGAAGCAGTCCCTCAGCTCGCACAAACCACCGGCGCTCCTCTGACGTCAATTGGCAGCCGCTGGTTTGCACCATCCCAGGGCTGGCTGCAGCAGCACAAGCAAACAGCTCGCCTGGCCAGCGAGGCACACGGCGTGAGGCAAGCTGGAGTCCTGCACCCCTTCCCTCCGCCTCGCTGCTTCCCATCGTCACCCACAGCTTTGTTTTCAGAGGCAAAAGGGCGCAGGCCAGCTATGGCAGGCATGTCTCGGGCAAGTGGCACGTCGGCTGGCGATGGGTGGGTGGCATGGGGTTGCAGGGCATTTGTGGATGCCAAAAACCTGAGGATGTGCCAGGACAGGGTCTCTCTGCTGAGGCCCTCGGGACTCAGGGCCACCCCTGAGCTGTGGCAGTGCCTGGGCAGGCTGCCAGGGAGAGAGCAGTGCTCATGCAGCTGCGTGAGAGGCAGGACCTTTGTCCACAGGGAGGCTGCTGGCTCCATGACAGGGACGGCTGATGTCCTCCAGCCTCCCTCTGGAGATCGCATGAGAGAGGGTTTGGGAGAGCTTGTGAAAGAAGGATGAGGAAGTCACTGACCATGGGAAGTACCACAGGCACTCATCTGCTCTCCCCTTTCTCTCTTCCCACCAAACAGACTCCGGGCCTGGAGAGTGGGAACAGGAGGACCGTGACTCCTCTCAGGGTGCTTCCTGGAGCACATGGCAGGAGGAAAAGGAGGCGGCAGCTGTGCAGATCATTCCCTGCCCTCCCTACACCAGGTTCCACCTTGCAGCCACCCATCCCAGCCCATCCCAACCCTGAATGCATCCCACAGGGGACACAGGGATAGCTGCAACACAAGAACTGTGTCCCATCACTGCTCATGGAGCTTGGCAGCCCTTGGTTTCAGGGGTGTGCTGCTGAGCCAGCAGTGGCAGGATGAGGCTGGGTGCAGTGTGGGGAGCCTCTGGGGACCACGCACGGCTGCATTCCTGGGCTGCAGTTTTCAGCAGTGGCAGAGCAACCCACTCCCTTTTTTCACCTGAAAAGCCTCCAAAGGCCTTGACTTCCAGAGCAGGAGGTAACTTCACAGCCCCTGAAAACCAGCTCAGCTGAACCTGCCCTGAGATGAACCCACAGGGAAGGCAGCCAGAATTGCTGATTGCCTCTGAAAATGGAAGTCTCAGAGACCCTTAACTCCCGTATCTCCTTCCCTACCTATGCTGAAGGTTGCTCAGGGCATGCTCCATCATTCCCAAGATCAGCACTTGTTCCTGGAAAAAGGGATGCTGTGTGGAGCCACAGGCTGGAGCTCAAAGGCACAGTGGAGAAAGGAGGCTGGACATGAGCCATTCCCAAGCCAGAACCAGTTTGCCCACAGCAGCTTTGCTGCTTCCATAGACAAGAAGTGGGCTGAGGAGGTGTGTTGTTATGTCTTTTCACAACACAGCTCCATCTTGGAGACCCCTCTGTGGAGTTCCTGGACCTACATTATAAATGCTCCAGTGCAGTTGAAGCGAGGCATAAGCCCACCCTGGGACTTTAGTTTGAACCTGTTCGTGTCATGGACAGTGGGAGGATGTGGGTCCCTTTTCTCAAACCTACTTCAACAAGTTTTGGTTGAAATGCTCACCAAGAAGGCAGAGGGCCCAGCTGATCCCCTGCAGTGATGTAAGGAGACCCAGTTTTGAGGCATGACAAATTTAGTGACCAACTGAGGGCCATGGGCTTCGTGGAGAGGCACAAGCCCTGCAGGATAGAGACAGAGTGGGGGCACCAGCTGACTGCAGAGCCCGGGGGCTGGCTGGGGCAAGCACAGCAGTGGGCAGGTGTTTCCATGAGCAAAACCTCTTGAGAGCAGCTACTTGCTAAAATAGATGCCACGCAATCAGCTGAAAAAGAAAGTCCCAGTGCCCAGCTGCCTGCTGCATGCACAGCACACAGGCGAGTGGCTATTTTTATCGGGGACAGCCAAAGGCCGTGGAAGGTGGTGGGGGCAGCTGGCAGAGGTTTTCCCTCTGCACCATGCCAGGGCTGCATCCCAGCAGTTCCCCGTGCACTTGGGCATCCCGGCTGGCTGGAGGACCTCTGCTTGCCTTTGCAGGAGCTGTCATCCTCCTGCAAGCTCCTGTCACCATCAGCTGCACCTTGTCCTTCTGGGGATGCCCCCACTGGCAGAGTCCCAAAGGGGAGTTAAGAAACAAACCAAACCACCCACACTCTGCTGGGTGCTGAGAGCAGTGAATCAGCCCCTCCTGCTTTAAATCATGGGATCAGCCTCCGGGTGACCAGAGTGAACTTCTGTGTGTGTGGTACTTGGGAGTGGCCATTCCTTATCCCTGGGGCACCTCGGGGCCAGAGCCACCCCCCTCCAGCACAAGGGTACGAGTGCTTGTGCAAAGCAGCACCCTGGGGGCCGAGGAGTCCAAACAATTCCTCCCCAGGACATTGTGCAAGCAGTGGGAATGTGTGGCTTCTGGGCTCACTGGCTCTGGCAGCAGCGCAGTGCATCCCACAGGCTCCTCTGGAGCAAGCTGTGGCAGCACTACCCCAAGCCTTACACCCCAGCATATGGAATCCAGCCCTCCTCCAAATGTCACTCCCTGCCTCTACAGGCACCGCCCAAACCCACCTTCTGCTCCAGTGAATGCCTGAGCGTGGTCGTGTCATCTGCAAGGAGCAGGATGGCCCCAGTCTTCCAGTCTTTCTGCTTAAAATTGGTGGGGGTTTTCCCTACTTAGTGGGCCATGCATATTGTGATAATTGTAGAAAACTAGATCAAGTAAAAAAGAAAAAAATCTACAAGAAAAGGAGGAAAAAAAGTAGAAATGTTGTTCTTCCCCCTCTTCTTCTCTAAGATACCCTACAGCCTCCATCCAAAATGCCCTTGCTGTACCCTCACAAGCAGCACCGTGTTCGGGGAAGGCTGGCACTCAGCCATGCCACCAGATGCTGATGGGAGGAGCACCTTCTCTGGGATTGAGCCTGAAGTTCATCCTCTGGGATGAGGAGATTCACTGCTGATAGCTACTCGTTTCCATGGTGATTATTCCCTTCCACACACAGAGTAAGTGGCCTGTGTAGCTCTGAGCACCACGGGAGGCAAAGCTCACATGGGAAAACCAGCCCCAAGACACTTGGAGAGAGGAGAGGAAAGAGGGGTAAAGACTTTCCCCATCATAGACCAAGCTCTCAGACTTGACAAATGCCCCTGCTGAGATCCAGACCTCGAGCTGTCACAGCTCGGGACCACCAGCTGTCCTTTGGGTCATTTGGAAGCTGGCAGCACAAGTCTGTGTGTGCTAACAGCAGAGCACAAATCTGGGAAACACAAAAAACCCAGCTCTGCTATGGACCTCCAGCATGGTCCCAAAGAGCCATGGCATCTCTGTGCTTCTGCTCCCAGCCTTTTCCCTCCCCAGGCTACAAACCTTTTGGCCGGGGACCATGGTGTTCATGTTTGCAAACAAGCGCGTGAATCATGTGGGGCAAACCCGCTGGGCTTGGGGCAGCGTTTCTGATTTACACCACTGTAAATTACTGCCTCTGCTTTCAAAAATGTTGTTATTTTGCTGGACAGGGTCCCAGTAACTCTGCAAAGAAGGGAGCGGGAGAAGTCCCTTGTAGATGAATTTCTTATGATTTATTTGCCGCCAAGCATCATGCAACCACTTGCCTTGCGCAAGGCTTGTGCTCCCCACGAGGAGCAACAGAGGACACGGGTGACCTGCAGCTCGTTTGTTGTGACCATCTGTCACCAGGGCCACGCAGAGAGCCAGGCATGGAGCAAATGGAGGTCAACCTCCTGCTCCAGGGTCCCGGCAGGCTGGCACCGGCAGGACAGGGCTAGGCAAAAGGCTTGTCCTGAGCATCCTGGGGAGAGGCCACATGGGCCACCAGCACTGCTCTGCCCTCCAAGTGAGCAGGGGAGGGCTGCTGTGTGGTGCTGGACATCAGCTGCTCCTCTTCAGCCTCCAAAGCAGGCTGGCCATCTTGGCTCCCTCTCTCCCTTGGGCAACCACACAGAGCTGCTTGGAGAAGCTTCAGCAGAAGGAATTATCCGGGGGTTTGTGTGTGTTAGTATTTGAGGTGTCTGCAGCTCGTGTGCTATAAAAACAACGTCCCCACAGACAGTGGCTCCAGAGCACCTGGTGCTGTACAAACGAGGAATAGGTTGGCTGCTTCTAGGTAAGAAGGAGCTCACAAGGTTGTTTTGCACCAGTGCAACAGGAAAGTGGAAGAAACAAAAGGAGAGGCAGGACAGCTCACCAGTAAAATGCACATTTTGACTCGAGGTATTCATTCATCCTTCTGGCAGCAGGTCCAGCCACAGTTGCTTTGACTGATAAAGAAAACTTTCCAAACATAGATTAGGGGCCAAAAAAGAAGCTCAGCCACAGAAATACTGATGCTGGATGGAGGATGAGGAGGGCAGAAGAACACCCTTGGGGAGACAGGTTACTGAGAGCAGGGCTGGTGGGAGAGGCACAAGCAGGAGTCTGAGGGGCAGCCAGGGATGCAGCAGCCACCTTGGAGCATCATAGACATCCATCAGGTGGGATGGCTCAGAAAGAGAGGTCACAGCTCCACGGGGTGACCCTCCTGCTGCAGCTGTCAGAGCTACCAGGAAGGACCTGATTGCTTCTCCTTCTGAGAAAGCATTTATTTGTGGGTAAAAATTAGGACGCAGTCTACATCAATCTGCCATCTCTTGTTGGTTAATTCACTGAAAGTGGTCTGAAAAAATATTGATAAAGAAAAAGACTTTCCCTTGTTAGTCACCTTCCAGTGATGTCCAAATGCTCTGACAGACAATTATCAGTGATATTGATTCTATCTAGGACAGAAAATGAACAGGTGAGTGTGAAATAGAAAGTTATTTATAAAGATGCAATTGAAACAAAATCCATCCTGCAGGCTTGAGAGTTTAAGGAGGAAAAAATGCCTTTACTGCATTTCTTTGCTCTCTCTGCTGAAGTTTGGATGCTCCTCAGGAGCAGGAAGGCCACACCCCTGGAAGCAACAGGCTGAAATAAATAGGCAGCATGGCAACAGCGGAAAATAGGCATGAAAAGCAGCCAGAGAGAGACCCTCAGCCCAAGGCAGAGCAGGCTGGTGCAGCGTCCATCAGGCTGAGCCAGTGCTTGCTCAACTCTCCACAGCAGGACATCAATAGTAAATGCATTTTAAAATGGAAACTAAATCTTAACTGTGGCAAATGTGGCTCGAGGTGCTTCTTGTGGTGCTGGGATGTGGAAAAATGCCACCACCACTGATGAGTCTCCTCAGGACAGTGGTGGTGACTCCATTTGCCTCTCCTGAGCTGGAGACCTGGCCCCTCTTGGCGCTGTTGCTTTTGGGTGCTCCAGCTTGGAAGCTGCAAACTCTGACTGTCACAACACTGAAGCCCTTTTGCAGGCTTGCCCTGTGCCAGAATCCCGTTGGAGGCTGTGCTGTGGCTGCTGGCCCCCAGCACCGGGCTCACTTTCCCCAGCCACACATCCTCAAGCCAGGCCAAGTCCTAATTCGCTGGCCACAGGCTGGAGGTGGCTCTCGCTGGGGTGGGAGGGCTTTTGCCAATTTGTTATTAAATCACAGCACTATTCATGCCAGCATTAGGCTGTCTGGGACTAAATGCACAGAAACGACGTTCCTGGGTTCTGCCAGACAGCTGGGGGCAGGGATGCAGGCAGAGGTGGGTCTTTGAGAGGGGCTCTCTTCTTGTGGCTGACTTGAATCCATGCCCTGCTCAGCCTCTGTTGCTGCCAGTTTCATGACTCCCCCCCTGGAGGTTCTGGAGGGAGAGAAGGCCTCTGGAGATGTGCTTTTGGATGCAGGAACCACTGCAGTGCTGAAGTCCTTTTGCTGCTTTACCCCTTGGTGTCCAAGTCGCTTGTCCTCACCCCACCCAGAGCCACCGCTCCTGGCAAAGCTGTGACAGCAGAGAGCTGCATATCAAATGGACAGCTGGTCCCAGTTTGGTTCCCAGGACACCTCCAAGCCTCTGGGCTTTGAGGATCTGAGTATCACCTGGCAACAGCGAGGGTATCTACATGGAGCCACGTCCCCCAGCAGTGCTGGTGTACCTGTCCTTGTGGAGAAAGAGATCCTTGGGGGCCGCCAGCCTTCCAGGAGTGGTTAAAACAAAACAGGAAGGCTTACGAGCAGATGTGGTTCCTGCACCACTTCTGCCAAGGCTCTGCTCCACAGGCATCAGCTGTGGGGAGAGGTTTAACCCGAGCTGCAGTGCCGCATGCCCGGCATCTGTACATGAACAGCCTCCAAAGTCATGAGGGGGAGAGTGTAGCTCTTTCAGAGCCGACCGGATGGTTCCCTTGCTTGACATGTCCTCGTCTTGAAACAACATCACTTTGTTGAATTTTGTGGCTTTCTATGTGGAACAACATTAGCTCATCCAAGTCTGTGGTTTATTTGAAAATGAAATTCCGGTAAGCTTTTGTACCATCTGGCAGTGTCCGACCAAGCGGGGTTTAGCAAGAAACCGCTGCACACGTGTGCACAAACACATACACCAGAAACACTGTAATCATCATAATCAGTAGTTGCAGGAAGCCTGGCATCGTCAGGGCAAGGGAAGAGGGGGAAAATCAGTGCCTGACTCCTCTCCCAGCCGTTTGCCTTCCGTGGGGCTTGGCTCCTTCCAGCAGAGGGCATTTTTCAAGCTGTCCCTCCCGCGCCGCTCCTGCCCCTTCCTTCCTCTGACGTGAACTTCCAAGTGGCTCCAGATGTAAATCAAACACAGCTGGGTGAGCTGCAAGCTGGCGCAGCGTGTCAAATTCACAGCTGCTGCAGGTCACTGCACTGCTTTCGGAGGAGACGTTCTGATTTACACCAGCCTGGCCAGACGCGTTGAGGAGGGCCTGAAGCACACAGGAGAGGTGTGGGGCCGAGGCGATGGCTTCTTGGCTGCTCCACGCAATAGCTGAAGCGGTTCATTGGGTGGATTCCCTCCTAGCCCCTCTGGTCCAGGCAGGAAGCAGGAGCCATGGCAGATCCTTGGTATTTGGTACCATCCATCACACCCTTTCTCTCCTCCTCCCACGTCTGTGCACACAGAGACCTGCAGCTGGCAAAGCTGAGAGAAGGTGTGGCCATCACCCAGGTACACAGGAGACCACCAAGCATCCATCTGTCATCTTCTCACCTGCAAGAGGGCTTGGTTATTTCTTCTCCCTGGTATCTAGGGATAGGATGCATGGGAATGGTTCAAAGCTGTGCAGGGGAGGTTTAGACTGGACATTAGGAAGCATTTCTGTACCAAGAGGGTGGGGAAACACTGGAGCAGACTTCCTAAAGGGGTGGTCAATGCCCCAGGTGTGTTTGACAGGCATTTGGACAATGCCCTTTAAAACATGCCTCAACCTTTGGTCAGCCCTGACGTGCTCAGGCTGTTGGACTGGATGATCATTGTAGGTCCCTTCCAAGTGAAATATTCTGTTCTGTTCTATTCTACTCTATTCAGTTGATTTCCTTAATTTCTTTCAGGTTTCTCCCTTCTTTCACACTCAGCTGCTCATGGATGTGTATTAAATGTGCGTGCGATGGAAAATAAATGGTGGGGAACATGAGATGCTGGTTAGGGCATGGAGGACAGTTTACTGGGAGAGCCAAACCCAAAGTCCACTGGAGCCAGTGGGCAGGTTTCCAGTCATCCAGGGAGTGCGAGGTGCCTACACACATTCACCTCTACAAACCGGGGGGCAGAGGAAAATCGATGTAGTTGCTTTAAAACAACCTTAAATTATAGCAGAGATCTGCTTTTGAGAACAAGCAGTGGGAGTCTGAAGCATGAGCTCTGATGATCAGCCAGCATCACTGAAAGACTTCAGATCCATGGATGTCACGCACTGCCCTGGTCTGAGGGGACATTTTCCAGCAGCAGCTCTGGTTTTGCATCACAGTCTATGACTGCATGAACAGGACTTTTGATGGAAATCGTTGTGGATATCTCCATTCAGAACTGGCACTGCTGGATTTCAGCCTGCATCACATGCATTTAAAACCTGTGCGTGTACACCTGAGAGTATTTTTTACTTGCACTGGACATGAGGAGAAACCTGTGACCCTGAGGCAGGTGGAGGGCAGCAGAGGAAGGCAAAGTGCCCTCAGCCCCAGCCTGACGGGGGCTGCTGGAGTCCCAGCTCCTTCCTCCACACGAGATCACCGGCACCATCTCATCCTCTACCCAGCCTAGAGCTGCTAATAAAAGCAAGAATTTGGATCACCTAAGAGCATTTACTGTGATCCTGACTGGAAAAATAAAATAAAATCAATTCCATCCACAGAGGCTTCAAACCCAGGCAGCGTTTCCAAAACGCGGCCCTGGTGAGGCGCTGCACCGGCCGGGCTGCGGATGGGCGGCTGACACGCTGTGATAATCCTGCTCTAATTCTTTTTTTACAAGGGTGTTTTTTTTGGTTTTTTTTTAATATATATATAGTTTTGCCTCCGGCATATGCTGTACTAGTGTAGCAGCTCTTCAAGTACCATGTTTTCCAGCGAACGTGTGAGTGACAGCACCTAAAAACAGCAGCTGTTACATAAATAAGGCTGGCGCTTCCCTGCGAGCGCCGCGGTGGCAGTGGGGACAGGGGCCAGCACAGCCCGGGGGATGACAGCGCTGGACAGAGCGGGACAAAGTGGGGGACACCCCCCAGGGCAACCCTGGTCACCACCCCATCCCTCACAGACTGTCACCTCCCCGGGGAAGAGGCTGCTGCGTGCCTGCTGCTTGCCACCGGTGACGTTCCTGTCACTGCCATCCTGTAAAAGAGCAAACGGATAAAAAGAATAGCCTAAAACATGGATTTGTGGCATCTCACCGTTATTTTGCCAATGCTGTGTATAAGGATTAAAGTGGCCATTGTTCCAGCGTGATGTATGTTGTATGTTAATGAGCAGCTTAATTATTTTACTTAGCAGGAGATGGCCAATAAAGTATTAAGAAGCCAAATTTGGGACCTGCTTTCCTTTCATATTAAGATGCAAAAGTCTGATTTGTACTGCCTGTAAATTTGCCATATCTCAGCATGCAAATACTCCTGAATAATTTAGGCTTTCTTTAAGAAAGCGTGCGATATACCCAGAAAAGATTAATATTCAACAGACGTCCATCATCTAAGCAAGCGCTTTTTTTTCCCCAAAACCATACTGAGTTTCTCATAAATTCCCTTAATGGGACAGAAACCATCCTGGTCCTTCTTCATAAGGCTCGTCTGTTTGCCTCAGTTCATGAATGTGGCTGGGAAACTTTGCCTGCATAAAGCTTAAAAATGTTTGACCCCTTGGAAGGACAAGAGGGGATGTTCTTCGAACACTTACCCAGACCCAAAAGGGAATAACAAAGAGGACAGCAGGAGGAAAGCTGGGATCTGAGGTCGTGTTTGAGTGAGTAGGAAGAGGAGATGGCAGAACCACACGGTCACCCCTGGATGGATGCAGGTTTGCTCACAGCCCTGTGCTTTGGTGGACAGGAGCAGGGTGACGGTCACTGAGGCACTCCCAGGGTGTGCATCCCACTCTTGTAACTCTTCTGCTCATTGTAACGTGGCAGTCAGGAACCAGGACTCCCACGTTTCCGTTTTGGGAGCGGAATTCACTGAAACATAAGAAGGAGGAGTGAAATGTACTGCGCTTCAGGCTCAGGTATCAGCAAGGGAAGGTTTCATCTCTCTGACACACCTACAGCAGATACATCTGTGAGGAAGGTGGTGTGAGGCTGCGTCAGCAAAGGTGTGTGAGTCACCCACAACTAAGTGGGTACAAAAAAAAATCACTAGGTTGGGATTATAAAATAAGCATCTGCTTTAAAAATGTATGTCTCTGTTCATAACCCCAGAATTTCTGGTAGGAAACAACTCCAGCAAAATACAAATGGGCATTGATTATGAATTCTGGCAGAAGTTCAAGTTTTTCTGAAGTCTGAGGTGGTCTCAGGTAGCTCAGCCCCCTGGCAGGTGAGAACCAAGTTTGTGTTCTGAACCTGGAGCTCAATTTTCTGTGGGTCCAGGTGTGTTTTTTTGGGCTTGGAACAGCTGGCAAAGGATGGATTTCAGATTGTGAGGTCACAGAGGCAGACATCAAGTCACAGCGGGGAAGAACTGCTTTCTAAAAACTATTGTTCTAAAACCAAATGCCCGAGACATTGATCATTACAGAGGGTAACTGTAAAGGCTGGAGGGAATGAACTGCTTATTAGAGGTGGTATGGTCCCACAGAGGAATTCCAGGCAAACAGCTCTGGAATAGATGATGCTGCTCAGTACTTTTCGAAGAAGCAAATGAGTTCCCTTAACTACAGCCTGAGTCTCAGAGCATCTTCAGCCACTTCAGCTTCCCAGGATGAGCTTGTGGACACAATGCCTGTTTGGAAGGCCCAAATATCCCTGTAAAAGCAGTGGTTAAACTCCCTGCCTCATCCTATCGATCCTTTAATTTGAGACATTTCTTGCCCAGGGCATGACCCTGCAGCCACAGCAAATCCTTCCTGCCCTGTGTCCCCCAGTCTCAGTGGAGGAGGCAGCCTGGCAGCAGGTCCAGCTGGGTGGGAACTGGGAAGGACTTGAAGTGAGGGATTGGAGAGAATCCCTCTTTGGTCTCTTTTTTCTCTAAACTACCACTAATGGAAGTTTAGAGAAAGGAGAGTCTCTGGGACCATTTTGGAAGCCAGGGCTTGGAATTTTGTTGAAGTGCTGCACTTGACAGAAAGGATATAAACACAGCCATAAAAGATATCCCAATGTCTAGTCCTTCCATGTCAAGTTGCAAAATCAGGTAAGATTATTTATTTCAATAAATAGTCAAGAAGTGTCTTCAATCAAGTGATTGAAGCTTGTTCAGCTTGTTCCCATACTGTAATTAAATTTGAAGCTCAATTACTATTGTCCAAGTCAATGGCATAGACAGGATTATTACAGGAAAATCCCCAGAGATGCCAGGATTGGTACAGAGGGGTGGAAATGAGAGTTCAGTGTAAAGCTGAGTGTAGCCCAGGCCGGATCCTACTGCTGGGCTGGTCCTGGGCTGTACCCTGGAGGCACACATCAGTCATGGAACTGCCAAAAGTCCTGTCTCCACCAGCACAGGAAGGACAGGGAGCTGCTGGAGCCGGTCCAGAGCAGGGACACCAAGGGGATCAGAGGGATGGAGCAGCTCTGCTGTGAGGAAAGGCTGAGGGAACTGGGATTGTTCAGCCTGGAGAAGAGAAGGATTTGGGGAGACCCCATTGCTGCTTTTTCAGTATTTAAAGGGCGCTTAATAAGAAAGATAGGGACAGACGTTTAGCAGGACCTGTAGCAATAGGACAAGGGATAGTGGTTTTAAACTAAAAGAGGGTCAACTTAGATTAGATACAAGGAAGAAGAATTTCACAGTGAGGGTGTTTCACACAGGAACGGGCTGCCCGAAGAGGTGGTGGATGCCCCACCCTCAGAAACATTTAAGGTCAGGTTGGATGGGGCTCTGAGCAACCTGATCTGGTTGAAGATGTCCCTGCTCATTGCAGGGATGTTGGGCTGGGTGACCTTTAAAGGTGCCTCCCACCCCGAGTTATTCGCTGATTCTGTGGCTCCACGTCTCCGTCTGGGCGCTGCCAGCGGCTGTGGCTGTGCGGGAGCTGCAGCACAAGCGTGCACCTGCATTCTGTGAGCTGGTTATCCCGCTGGGCTGCCAGCACCCCTCCCTCCCCACCTCCTCTTCCCCACGTCCAGCCGCAGCAGAACTGCACAGCCACGCCGGGCTGGGCTGGACCGGGTCGAATCCCGGCACGGGCAGGGCTGAGGACCTCCTGAGGTGAAGGACCACCCCTCCCATCGCCCCCCGAGGACAGCACTGGACACTGCTGGTGTCCAGCTCGCAGCTGTTTTCCCTCAGCTCAGCTCTGGTTACTGCCCAAAGCTCCACTTCATCCTCGCAGCTTCCAAGTCCTTCAGCTGCTTCTCCTGTTTGTGCTGAGGGACGAGGGAAGGGACCAAAGCCTCAACTGTGTGTTCCCACTCCAAGGGACAAACAAGGAGAGCATCATCGCGTTTACTTGGCTTGCATTTCATGAAATAATTAAAAAAATATCTTTAGTTTTGGAAAACCTGGGTGGTAATCCTAAACACAGGGGTTCGGATGTCACACTGCTGGGACACTGCTGCAGCTGGCTGGGAGCCTCCGTGCAGCTTGAGCTCAGGGCACTTTTGACCATGGAGAATTCTTTGGAAAGTGGGAATGGCTTTTCCTCCCGTCCCGGTTTGAATTTGTCCATGAAGTTCAAAAGGAAATGGTGCCTCTCAGCTGCCAATAGATAAGTCTAAGATAATAAATATACTTTCCACAAAAAAAGCGCAGATGGAATTACTGCTCATACACACAAAAATTCCCATTATAATGCAATCCAGAAATTACATGATCATTTCACTTCTTTAAAAAGTTGCATTTCCTTTATCCCTCCTTGCCAAGTGATGTTCTGTTATGAAGAAGTTTCCTGCTCCTGCCTGTCCTTTCTAGCTGCCTGTTCATGTCCCAGGTGTCACAGCTTTACATTTCTTCCCAGCTCTGCATGAAGCAACACCACAACTGCACAGAGCAACAGCTTTTCAGAAGCCCTTTACCTCCTGCTGTGAGTTCCCAGCATGGGACACTGCAGGAAGCCTGATCCTGAGGGTTTCAGTGCGAGTCGTGGGCTTGACCAGCTGCCCATGGCCAGCCAACGTGACCACGAGCTTTGTCTGGCCCCTGGTGCTCAGTGGTCAGCAGCACGGCGTGCTCCGTGCCCTGCTGTCCCTTCACGTGTGCCCATGGCCTTGCCGTGGTGTGCCCTGGTGGTGGGCACACACCCCGTGCACGGGGACTGACACTCCAAACTTGGGGTTTTCTTCTCTGGGCGCAGCAGGCGCTGCAGCTTCTCCTCGCTGAGCTCTCAGAGAGCTTTGGTCTCAGTGCTGGGGGTCACCTCCAGGCACGAGGAACCAGCCCAAGCCCCATTGTGTCCTCCACACTTCATCTGCCACCAAGGAAAGTGCCAATTAGTGCCAGCTGTCCTGGACTGCTCACTGCAGGGCTGAGAGGGGGCCTGGATCTGGGCCCCTTCTCTTGTCTTCTCTTTGTAGCATCTGACTCCTTCAGTTTGCCCATTGATGTCCAGGGATTTCCTAAAAAAACCCCCAAAACATGAAATCCTTATTCAGGCAGCTTGATGTTCAGTGCCCTGCTTTATTCCATGTGTTTGAAATATAATAGATCATTATTAAAATAGAGTAATGTGGTAATAACTCCCCATACTGTGAGGGTGCTGAGAAGCCAGACCAGCCTGGCCTGGGGGATTTGCAGCCTATCTGCGCTTATTGGTCCCCTGGCTGCACAGCCAGCAAGAGGAAATCAAGAGGTATCTCCTAAAAGGAAGTATTTCTGGGTTTCAGATGGTTGCCAGCACCATGGTGCCACCAGAGTAAGCTGAGATGTCACCAAAGAGCAGCAGCACATTTCCCAGGACAGGTTAGCTCGTTCAGCCATCATTCCCAAAAGATGAGGGTCTTAGCTGGGTTTATGCCATCCCACAGGACTGAGCGGGTTAATCCATGCCCACCCTCTCACCACTGGCGTGCTGGTGTGCAGCTGTGCCTGAGCCTCACCTGGGACATCTGTGCTCCTGGAAAGTGTCACTCAGCCTCAAGGAGCACCTTCGGCCACCCTGCCCTGCTGAGGCTGCGGGACTCAGGTGATGGCTTTGTGACCTGGGCTGGTTTGAGCTGAGGCAGGACAAACCAGTCCTAGTTCCAAGAGGCAGCTCACCCACAGGGTCACAGCACAGGGCCCTGCACGGGGTCAGGCAGAAAAGACAGAGGTGGAAAGATTTTGCCACAAAGTAGGGGGCAAATAAAATATTTTTTTTGGTCTGAAGCCATTGCTTCATCAAACAGCTCACATTCCTCACGCTCTCAGTAATTCCCAGCCACCAGTCAGCCCCTCTAGGTTCATAGATGGCACGTGGAAAACACCGTACCCATTTGGCCATAGCGTGCTTGCAATTTATAGCTGACTATCTCAGAGCCCTGCTAAGTCACTAAGCAGCCTTGTGGGCTGAGCAAAGGTTTAGGAGCCAGGAAAATCTGGGATGAATCATTTGCTCACGCACTGGTGACCTGAGCAAATCAGTTGACCTCCTTGTGCCCGGGCTGTGAGAGCGGCCACCAGGAGCCCTGCAGACGTCAGGGGCTTGCCTGGCTCCATCCAAGAGCAAGTCCCTGGCCCTGGCAGCGATCGTGGAATGCACGGGGTGTGTCCCAGAGCCAGGATCCCACAGAGCTGCAGCCACTTGGGCTCCCTTGATGGGGGTGCCAGCCCCAGGCCCTTGGAAAGCCGAGGGAAGACTTTCAGAGATTCCTGTGCATTGCAACTCAGGACTCACTCGCTTCCCTCCAGTGTCTGTCTGGATTTTGAATAGCTCATATAATATGTTATAAATGACAATTAAAACATAAAATGAAGAGGGGAGCAGATGGCTTCAGGCAACATTTAAAAATACCGAGACTATTTCTAAATGCAGATCACCAGATCCAAAACAGCCCTGGGCAGACTTAGCTGAAGGTTATTTGCTGGCCCGGCTGAAAGGACGTGTGTGGTCTCCATCCGTTCCCAGAAGATGCTGTTAATAGGACATTTGCTGGCAAAGGCAGGAGGGGACACCCGGGACATGGGCAGGGCTGAGGACACAGACCTTCACTCCTCTCTTTTGAGGGGGCAGCAGTGACAAAGGCAGGTTGGGTCAGTGTCCTTGTTTCCCCCTGAGGAAGGTGCTGTGCTGGAGGTTGGATCAGGGGGGAGGAGCTGTGCAGTGCCCTAAATTCCCATCTTCTCCTAAGGATGTGGCTGCTCACACCGTGGGCATTACCTGCCTCAGCAATAGCACAGCCACATCACGCTGTCCCAGCAGTGACACAGCTTCGTCTCCTTCCCTGCCACCTTAGCTGACATAACTTCTGTCTCCAAATATTTTGCCAGATGGGGAAAATTACAGGGACCCCATAAGATAACTTGTCACTTGCCTGGAGAAACTGTGTCTGTGAACCTCTGGCTGAGGGAAGGCCATCGGGAAGGAGCCCTCACCAATAAACCAAGGCAAAATAAAAGGCATCTGCAGGAAAAGAGAGGTGATCTGGTAGCACCACAGCTGCCTAGATTTGGTGTGCGTGCAGAAGAACCACATTCAGCCCACGGGATCACTTCATATGTGCTCCTTGCCTTGGAGGTGATGACCTGGAGAGGGGTGGGCATGGCTCTGCCTCCACGGGCTCAGTGGCCAAATGCCCCAGCCACCACCCCAGGCCATGTGCTGAGACATGTGGCCTATTATTACAATCCCTGTGCTGCAGAACAAGCTTTGCATCCCGAGATTGCATTAGACTGGAATTCCCTCTCCTGGAGAAATGGGAACAAGCATGGCCCGTGGGGAACCAGGTTTGTTTGGCCAGGCTGTAGCACTTGGGCTGAAGAGGAGTCAGATGAGAACCAGCTGGCAGATACACCCCATGTCTTATTCCCATGGACACTTCCAGGCCAGGTTAGCTCCCTTTCCCAGCTCTGTGCCACAGAGGAGCAGATGGACAAAACTCTACGCCCTGCACTACGCAAGACGCTTGAGTAGATGATCACAGTGGCCACTTTGAGCATTCTAATTAAGAGTTTGTTTTTGCCATGTTAAAAACGAGCTTGATTATAATTTGCTTTTGCTTTTCTTTTTCCTCTCTTGAACACGCTTCCACCTCCCGCTTTGCGCTGAGCCCGGAAGCAGAAGTATCACGTTACTCTGAGAGAAGCAAGTTTTGTGGTATTTCCATCCCATCCAGAGCCAGGAAACACAGGCAATTTTGCAAGACAGCTTGTACTCAGTAAATTTCCAGCTCGGTTTATATTTCTGTATTTATTTAGATTTGTGCTAACCATGTAAGAGAGCACTCATCCCAAGTGAGGTGCTGTGGACAAACTTGCAAAAAAACCCCGGATTTCCTAGACCATGGACCCTGAGCAACGGAGATTTCACTGGACCAGTGAATCCTCTCTTCTGAAAAGACACTCAGGATTGAAGAAGTCATGGACAGCCAACGTCTGGTAACGCTAACGCTTCACAGTAACTCAAAAGCAGACTTTTAGTAAATCCCACCAGTAAAATCACCATCCCTGACAACATTTTCTTGTACCCTTGAGACCCTCCCTTGAACTTTCTTCCTTCCCTTCCTTTCCCTGCACTGCAACAATTGCATCACATTTACAACTCTCACAGTCTGTGGCTCGGTGCACAATGCCCCGCTGCCATCTTCCCACATCCCAGCTGACCACCAGGGACCTGGACAGATGTTTACACCTGCACGAGAAGAGCCATGACAGCTCCAGGGACCAAACTCTCCTCTCCTGACTCCTCCTTCAGCAGCAGAGCCCTGCCACAGGCGGCAGGGTTTGCATTTCGCATGGGATGGCAGCGCTCACACCAGCTTTGCTTGTTTAGGGCCGCAGCCAGCCCGTCCCCCTTCCTGCCAGCCAGTGTTCCCAAATACCCTCAGGCTGGGCTGCGTGTGCGCAAACCACACACGGGCACACACAGCACAAACACCCTCAGCTCCCAGGACAGAGAGACGAAGGGCTGGGAGGGGGTTTTGGAAGCACCAGGGATTCTGCTGGCTTTATCAAATTGGGGTGAAAGTTTTTGTGCCAGGTAAAGCCGCCACTGCAGCTCCTCGGTGGGCTGCATATGGGCCAGAACCAACCTCAAAGCCAGCAGAAGTTGACTTGAAGAAAAATAACACAAACTCTGAGCCAGCTTCTATCATCCTCACGACTGAAAATTGATTTTTTTAAACCATTTCAAGGTTGTCCTGTGCTCTGCGGAATTCAACCGTGGGTCTCTACACCAGGGCCTGAGTTATTCCAGTTCCTGGGTGTTTCATGCTGTAATGTCGGTGGGGCAGGGAAGAATTGCAGGGAAAAATATCCTTATGTCTTTGGTAAGAGAACAAGTGCTCCTAGGAGAGGATTTTGAAATTCAGATTGACATATCCCAGCTGAAGGCCATTACAGGAGATGCTGAGGATGTGCCGAAAATCCACAGTTTTTGTGGCAGCTCGGTGTTATTGGGAACAAAGCCTATAAATTTTGCAGATTTTGGGGGACAGAGGGGAGTGACTAATAAAGGGAATTGGAGCCTTTGGGCTGTAACTGGATCCCCACGCTGCTCTTGCCATCTGGATGAACTCTGAATGGTGACAGGGCCCACAGAAAGCAGTGGCTGGGTTGGCCCCACAGCCTGGCACACGGGTGTGTGTTGCCTTGGCAAAGGCCACATGGCTGCTTCATCAGGGGATGAAGACTGTGCCAAGATTTACCACAAGAAGGGCTGCTAGGAAAACCTCATGCTTATATTGAGTTAGATATTGGATGCTGACAATCCATAACATTTAAACAGAGTTATTAAGCCATACGGATGCCAGGCTGACCATGCTCCTACACATTTTAGCTTATTGCTTTGGTTTATCAGGTAATGCCCCGTGGTCCAGGACATGCCCAGCTCTCATCTTACCTGAGTGGCAGCAGACAAAGGTGGAGACATGGAGAAAGAAACTTCCAGTACAAAAAGAATGGCAACTCTTGGCTGTTTGCAGCAAGAGAAAGATGTTGAAATAGCAAAGTTAGAAAGGCTGCTCGTCTTGTACCTTGTAGCTTCCTGCTTCGGCCTGAAAAAGTGCAGCATATAAATAGAGATGGCAAGTGTGAGCTGGTGATAGCAACATACCACTGCACATTTAGAACCCCCACATTTGAATGGTTTTGTGCAAATTCAGGGTGTTCAGCACTGGCACCTGCAAGCAGGAGTCGCGCTCCTGCGGGCATCCCAGGACAGCAGAGGGGTTAGCAACCTTAAATCTCAGCTTTCTCCCCTCAAAAATAAACTTGGCAGCCTTCCCCAGAAAAGAACCACGTGCTTTCCAAAGAAAACATCCTCGCCTGCAGATGCTTTTGTCACAGCAGCAGCAGCAGCAGCAGCAGCAGTGACGATAGAAAGGGAGGAGCAGAATTCACTTGCAGGCCACAGCGGCGTGAGCCAGTGCCGAGGGAGAAGTTTATTCCCTGAAACACCTCTTGAATTAAAATGTGCCTTGGGGGGAAACATTTTTAATACGAAAAGCCTTGGCATTAGGTTCACAGTCCTGCATGCGGAACTGCTCCCCTTTGGGCTTAGAAGCTTAATGCTGGTTTGGGGGCTTTTTAAGTCTGACTGTAATCTTAGTTTGAAATCTTGCTGCATGAAACCCCGTTTTCTCTTAGGATATCTTTTTTGCAAAACCATCTAACAAAGCTAGTAGTAAACAAGCTCCTTTCTATTTAACCTTAAAATCATACCAGAGAATAGAAAAGAAAGTTAGTTCTACTCAAAACCTCAGCAAGTTGGTGGAACGAGTGCACAGGAGAAACAGCATGCTCTATTTAATAGGATTTTTCTTAGTAATTAATTAGCAGGCTTTTTGCCACTAAGAAGAGGCCTTATTCTTTTCCTCATTAATATTGACTATCTGTAAAAAAAACAGCTGGGAAAAAACCAAAAAAAAGCACTTGCATGTTGTAGTTTACCAGCCACAGGTTTGTAGGGAGGGCTCTTCCTTTTTTCACAAGACCACAGATTTCCTCAGCCCAAGTTGTCTCTGTTGAGAGACACAGTGGTTTTAAGATGTTTGTCTTTCTCAATTCTTTCACCCAGAGGAGTGGGGAAAGCCCTTGGTCTCTCTGTCAATGTGCTACTTGAAAGAGTTACACTAAAAACATTTAAAAAAAAAAAAAAAGGGAGAAAAAAATGTGCACAAAGTTCTCACGCAGAAAAGCCTGCATCACAGTGTCATGGAATCATAAAGGTTGGAAAATACCAGGCAGCAGCAGAAACCCTGAGGCTGTTTGGCTTGAGCCTGCTCCTCTCCACTGTGACACTCAATCCACCACGATCCCTGCCTCTGCCCACCTTCACCCAGGGCTCCCCTGGCCTGAACAAAGAGCACTCGAGCAAATCCTATGCCCAGCTGCCACCCAGCCTCCGGGGAAAGCGGCATTCCTGGATCCACCTTCCTGGACGGAGCAACGTGTGCCTGAAATAAAACAAACCCTCACTTTCCTTGCTGCGTTCAGCCTCCATCCATTCAGGGCTGTCCAGCTGAAGGAGTGGATGCACACCCACAGCCTGGACCCGCACCCACGGCCACCAGCCTGGGTTTCCCAAACCAGACCACACATTTCCCCCCAGCCTTAGCACCAAGAATGACACAGACGTGTATAAAATGACACACTTTATTAAAAGTTACATTCAGCAGCAATGGACACATTTACTTAAGTAGATTTTAACTGTCAAGGAGCTTATAATTATAAATCTTTCTAAGGCATTAAAAGCTCTTAGATGTTTTAACTTCGTTGCAATCATTTCATATAAATAGGTAAGGTAAATGATACTTGCCTAGGAAGAGGATACCCCAGCTGCATTAAACAAAGATATACACATAAATATATGTATAAAACAATGATTTTTGTTATAAACTCATTCATGGGGATATTTCACAATTTTTAAGTCTTGGGGCCTGGCCCTGCAACCATTATCCACACAAGAAGTCTCCTGTTTGCCTTACCACGTGTGAGGGTACAGATTGCTCACATGGATGAGAGCAGGGCAGGGCCTAGGTTTTGACAGAAACAGCAAAAATGTCGAAATTCTCAGTGAAATATATTTACAGTCTGTGCAAGTAGCATCACCTACTGTCACTGATCACAGAGGTCTCTCTGGGAAGCTACGGACAGCAGAAAGGCACCGTGGCAAAGGCGAACCAGCATCTGTTCTCTCTTTGATTTTGATGCTGTAACTCTCCCTTGTGAAGAGCAGGACCTGGGCTCCTGAGCCCGAGGGGACGTGGTCTGGGGTGTGAGACAGAGGGAGCACCAGCAGCACCCAACTGCAGCCCTGAGCTCGGGGCACAAACCCATCAAGCCTCAAGTTCTTCCAGCTCCCGCAGCAGCAGCCTCCCCTGATGTGCAGCTGCTTTTTCTGAGTGTAAACAAGGAAAGTGCCAACCAATTCCAGTATTAGCCAACCACCCACCCCCCAATAAATAATGAGAGCTTAATTAATCTTAAAATTGAACTGTGCTTTGTGTTTTATAACCGCACGTGTGAGGAAGAGGAAATTGCTGTTGTAACAGGAGCTGTGACTAGATCTGATTAACTGTATGAACTCATTTGAATTAATGCAGCTACGGGGTCTGAGTCTCCACCAACTTACTGCTGACTTCGTGTGTGTGGGCAACTCCTTTGGCCATCACCTCTCACAACCAGGTGCTCCCTGGACTAAGGCCAACAGAAAAAGATTTTATTCCAGTAAAATACACAAACCTCTGATTTCCACACTATTTTTGAAGGACACAACTGAAGCCAACGGGAAATGTTTTAGTTGTAGAAGATATATCTATATATTACTAAAATATATTACTTTTATCCCAGGCACATCACTGCCACAAAAAAAAAAAAGAAAAAAAACAGCTTCAAGAACTGGTTTGAATTTGGGATAAAGAGAGTGAAATGCCCCTTCATTCATTTTACTCTAGGCCTGAATAGTGCCTTAACCAGGACAACAGCATTTCTCTAGGAAGAAACTGGAAAATACTAGCATCAATAATACTTTTTCCTTCGATCAAAATGGCTTTTGTAACAAAATGAAAATTTTACAGGGGAAAATAATTCCAAAAATATTTTGGTTTAAAAAGTGACTCCATGTACCAAGAGGTGCATTTTCAAGTGCGAGACAATCTGGTAACCAAAACCCATTGAAAATGAAAGTGAACTGAGAAAACCACTCCCATTTGTGCCCCCCAATTTTTTTTCCTAAAAGAGTCCCCTAGGGCTCTGTGGAAACCCTGTAGCTTTTCTTTCAAGCCATCCCAAGAAATACAGGATAGAGCAGAAACCTGAACAGGTGATTCGGCTGCTGCCTTTTGTACGGCCAAGAGCTGGAAGGAGCTTCTCTGATATTGCCCCCCTGTTCCCCACCAGGCTTCCCTGCAAACCTTTGGAAGCAGGGAGTGCAGGCAAAACCATCAGCCCATGATCTTTAGCTCAGAGGAAAGCTGGCAGAAGATGGTGTTTATTTACCCAAGTCAACTCTTGGTGAAGATGAGTTTATGGATGGTAATGACACCATTACAGTTCTGTACAGAAAGACATTTCTAAGCTTTTTTAAAAAAATAAAATCCCATGCACACTTCAAACTACAGGTATAATTTTTTTCCCCCCTGAATCCTCCATTGGAACTTGAATTTAAAACACAGTTTAACTCTTCAATATGTGAAACCTCACGGCCACATTAATCGAGAACATCTGAAGCCAGGAGAAGGAAATCACTTCCAGTTATGTTGTCAGTGTTACGTGCATAACATTCCCACAGCCGTAGATCCATTGTGCTCCATGTTATAAATAAGAAATTGCATGGTGACAGCTAAAATTCAA
The DNA here is from genome assembly GCA_013397175.1 of Platysteira castanea. Lineage (NCBI taxonomy): Eukaryota > Metazoa > Chordata > Aves > Passeriformes > Platysteira > Platysteira castanea. The sequence goes on along the minus strand of VYXC01004493.1, from coordinate 254,123 downwards.
AAGCGTTAATGTTTCTCTTTGCAACTCTTTTTCCATTTTTTCCTTTTTCTTTTTTTCTTGCCCCAGTCTTTTGAGGTTTCGTCCCTTTCCCTCCTAGTAGAAGTTACGTGAAGCAACATCACTGCTTATGGACTGACATATTTACGGTAATTAAAAAATAGTAAATGCCAAGCAAATATGACTAATGCTGCTATTTGGCAAGTGAGCCAGAGACGACCTATTGATTCTGAGCCAGGCTGTCGTGCTCGCCTTAATAAACACCTCTCCTTCTTCTGCTCAGCTCGGGTCTGCCGGCGCTCCGGGGAGAAGTCGGCTCCCAGGACATGGCCGAACGCTGTCCCGGCCTCTGTCCCAGCTTCTGTCCCAGCCTCTGTCCCAGCCACCCCCGGAGCCGTGGAGCTACAGAGCCGAGCGCAGCCGAGCTGGGCCAGGCAGGGAATACAAACGAGCTGCCTTGTATCGCTCACAGTCTAGGTTGTGGTCCCTCTCAACCATGAAAAACAGCTACAAATTGTTCCCAGAGCTAAACCACTTAACATCTTGGCACTTGGTTGTTTTTAACTTTGTAACAATAGGCACTGTTCACTCCTCTCAATCTCAGTTTTTTATTCTATAATAAAGCAGGAATACTGATGAAAGGCTAGTCACGGCTTCTCCCCGTGGTATCAGGGTGGTGGCATGTGATGATTCACATGGGGTGTGTTTGATCCAAGAAAGCCCAGCCTCTGCTTATTCTTCCTTTGTTCTGTCATCTAAGGTGGAAAGGCAGAGAGAGACGAGTTGAGATTTTTTTTCTTTTTACTATTATTTAGCAGTCACAGAGCAAGATACATATAAGCAAAACAACAGGGAGTGGAATTCTTTTCTTCAGCATAGAAAATTACAAGTAAGGGATGTCTTTGAAGTGGGAGATCTGTTTCCTGCAAAGTATGGACATTTTATTCTCATTTATACATTATTCTTATCCCCCAGCAGATCCTACAGAGTATTATTTGTGCTGCTATTGTGTTGTGTAGCCCTGCAGAGGGTCAGCATTTGCACTTGGTGCTGTAGAATCACAGCTAAAAGATGGCCCCAGCCACACAGAGTTTAAATTTAAGCCAGGAGAGAACAGATTCAGCCAGAGGGAGATGAAAAAAATCCCACCAGGATGGTGTGGGTAAGCACAATAAGCAATGGTCTCAGCACATCCAGCCTAAACCTTTGTTGGCTTTTTCACAGGAAAAAGTTTTAAGGAGGGATTTGAAGGGGAATAATTAGACAACTCTGTCGATGCCACTGGAGTGCTTCCCATAAAGAAAACACAGATGCTTTTCTGAAACTGTAATGAGCAAAGCCGAGGTGACCAGCACCTGTAGCAAAAAAGGAGCTGGCCTTTTGATCCTGAAGGGAGAGCAAACACACCAGGCGGTGTGGGCAGGAGCAGGGCTTGAAGGGAGGCTTTAAGGGAGGCTTTAAGGGAGGCCAGCAGCTCGTGCTCCATACGGGAGAGCAGCGGGAGCCGCAGGAGGGGCACCAGCACAAGGGTGACACGAGCAGAGCAACAGGCTCTGGAAATTGTTTTCACAAGGGCACCACTGATGTTCTTAGTGGGGGAAAAGCCCAGGGGCCGGACACAAAAGGCTTTTTTTCCTCCGGGCTCCCATCAGTATGCAGCTATTCCTGACCCTACAGCGCTTTCACTGCCGGGTTCTGCAGCCCCTCAGCCCTTCTGCAGTTTCCCCTCCGTCCTCGCACACTCACCGGGAGCATTTCACGACTAATTCCCCCTCGGCTTTTCTCCTTACCTGGTCTCTGTTGTTGCTAACAGAGTACAATTTCACTCCAAACTCCTATCAGTGTATCTACCCAGAAAGCTTGCTGGAGGGAAAGAGAAAACCTCCCTGAGACAAAGGTCTCTTTTGTAACACCGTCCTGACTGCGCCCTGATGGAAGGCAGTGCCTTCACCCACACGTGCTCACTTTGCTACCCGCACAGGGCACTTACCTGTTCCTTGAGCTCAGCCAGCTGACTGGAAAGCTGTTTTACAAGGCTCATGGTTGACTCCAACCTCTCTTGCAGGTTCCTGATTTCATTTTGCTCGCTGTCGCCTTCATTGCTAACCAGAGACATGGCTCTCATCCGAGGGAACCAGTCCAAATTCTTCTCCTACATGGGTATTAGAAAAATTAGCCATGTTAGTAGGGGTTTATGCAGGGCTACTAAGCTGAGACTAGAGAATGAAAGCTCAGAAGGACTTCAGCTCAGTGGATGACACACAGCAAGTGAGCTTAAGCAGTAAATTCAAAAAGTATTTCACACGAGCAGTTTTATTCTTGGTTCTCCTTAGCTACAGAGAAGGTGCCAACTGGAAAATCTGGGTTCCTTGCAGCTTTACCTGTATTGCAGTGTGGGCAGTGCTGGCACATTAATCTGTGGCTCTGGCAGGCAGAAATGCCCCCACCAGGAAGACTCCTCTGGTACGCCAGCCCCAGGAAAGCCTCAGTGCTCCCCATGCTTTGCTCTTAAGTGTATGCAGGGACACATTTCCCCTCTGTCTCTTCAGCTTGGCTGGTCTCCATCTATTTCGGCCGTCCTTGCAGCAATGTCAGCGAGCCAACACCAGGAAAACAAGACAAGAGCCTTCCAGACCAGCCTCAAGCTCTTCTACTGGAAGAGCAGAAGGACCTGGATCCAGCTGCCCACAACAGGAGATGTGGGAACAGCTTAGGCTTCAATATGCTGTTCAGACTGGGTATTTTGGATAACTGCAAGCACAAGCCCACGGCCGAGGGCTAGCCTGCCCTGCGTGCAACAGCACTGAGCTGGGTGTTCCTCTATCCATGGACTCAGGCCATGAATTCAGCCATGACAAAACCACTGTAAACAGATGGTATGAGTCAGGAAGGTGCTGCCTATCTGCACGAGCCCGAATTGTCACCATGGCTCAGGGGCACAGATATTTGTGTGCAGAGCTTCACAGATGGAGAAGGAAGGGTGCAAGACTGGGAGGAGCAGCAGCCACGTGGGGAGCAAGCTGCTTTGCCCCGAGACAGAGGGAAGGGACCAGGTCCTGCAGCGGGCAGTGCGTTACACGCACGCACCTCTGCCCTGCACCTCGCGGGGAGCAGGAGGACGTGGCTGGGCCATGTGCACGGGTTTGCAACGGGCCCCTCTGGACACGTGCACTTGATAACGTGAGAAGAGAAGCAGAATGAGCTAAAATGTGTTTCTTCCAGTCCCCCGAGCTGCAAATGGCCCCACACAAATAGCATTGTGTCGGGAGGAATGGAAAGGAGCTCTTTCCAAAAGTCCACCTGCAAGACACCTGGAAGGAAGGAGCTCTGCTACTTATGTTGTCCAGGTATTTGGTAAAGTTTTAAGCCCATCAAACTGATCATAGTCTTAGCCTTTGCCTCTATTTTTCCTATGAAAATAGAGAAGGCAGTGATGATTCTGCAGCATTTACAGCTGAGCAGCCCAGGGCAGCTGTGCCTGAGCAGGGTCCAGGAGGGCTGGCCCGGCAGAGCTGTGAGCTGGGGATACACCAAGGCTTTATCGTGCTTCCAGGAAGATTTCCTTTCAACTCTGTAGTGCTCTGCCCTGATCACCAAACCCTCCCCTCCTACAGCAGCACGATTTAGAAACAACCAAGCTAAGCCTGGGTAAGCATGGCAGCACTTACAGCATTCACGTTTGTCCACTCCTTGTGTTAGCCCAGTCCCCTCTGTTACCCTGGATCAGACTAAATGCAAATCTGTATGAATTTTAGGGGTTTTTCTGCTTTTAAACTCAAAACTTCCAATGAATTATGTCTGGCTGTGCAACCCCTGGTCCTGTCACTAAATCAACAAAGATGCCCAGGGAGCTGGAGCGTGCCCCCGGGTTGCATTTTGCAGCCCCGGGCTGTCAGCCATGGGCGCTGGTGGAACGAGGCCTCTTTGCTCGCCGCTCACTTCTCGAGCCTCGTGATCTCATTATGACAATTTACTGTGGTTACGCATGATGCCATTTTCAATGGGTCATAACTCATTCAAATCAAAACCTGTTTTCACCAGCTCTGCTGGTGAGCTCGAGAGGAGCGCACGTGACCCTCCCTGTGGATATCCCCAGCTGACACACGGAGCGGGAGGCTCCTGTTTCTGCCACATGCGTTCCTGCTTACAAGACCAGCATTCATCTTCCACCAGTATGCACAGATATTTATTTTGAATTTATTTTGGCTAGGATCTAGCAGAGCATTCATCACGTGCCTGGTGTCGAGCGCAGGTGTACTCATTTATACTAAGCTTAGTTTGTGCACAGTGCCTTTCTGGATCGATGCCTCTTTTTTTTTTCTTTTTTTTTTTGCAAAATGTTTGCCAGCAAATTTGTCTGCCACTACAGGCACAGAACTGTAATTCAAGGCAGCTACAGTGAACAGAGCTGCACTTATACCTGAATGTTTCCTGGAAAGCTCCGGTATCTGCACCCATTACAGCTCCTCTTGCTTGAAGCACCTGAAGATACCAAATGCAAGGCCATAAGAGCCAGCTGAGGGAACAGGAGCCCTTTCAAGCCTCACAACAACACCAAAGTTCCTAAAGCCAGGCTGCACAGGGAGAGCAATCTGAGACTCCATCATTGTGGTTCCTCTGTTTGCCGAGTACTGCTGCCAGGATTGTGAAATGCACTTTGCTAGTTTTGTTTTTTCCATCTGCCACTCCCTCACTCCTTCAGGACACAAGGCAGAGACCGCCGGCTGCTTTGGAAAGATTTTTGTGGACTGACCCTGCACCACACTGCAGCATCCAGAGGAATCCGTGCGGATGCCAGACATTCCGGCTGTCCTGAGGCTCCCAGTGTCACCTGCTTCCCTCCTCCTCGGCATGACATTACACTGCCGGGAGAGAGGGATGGCTGGGAGCAGCTGGAGACAGGGATGGAAGACGCAGCAAGCACCTCACCCACGCCACATGACTCTGTGGAGCACAGGGAGCAGATGTGGCTCTGCAGCTGGAACCACCCTGCACCACGTGCCAGCTCATCTCGGCCACCACGAGCCCCAGAGTCACAGGACTTCAGCAACAGACTCTGCTCATTCACGTGTGCCCAGTTTTTGCCTTCCTAGAAATGCTGTGATAATCTCTTCCAGGAAAGAAACTCAGGTGTGGTTTTAGTTACAAATCAGGAAAATCTGGGCCTTTTTTTTTTTCCTGAAGTATTGTGGAGGATGAAGCAAGGACTTAATCCAAGTTCTAAGAGAAGCTGATGGTTTGCATGGACTGGAGACCTCATGAAAAGATGTTGCTGACTTCTGTAGGTGCCAGAGAGGCAAAAGGTCAAACATCTGCCCACAGGTCCCACTTGGAGTCCCAAGAGCTGTGTTAGGTGCAGGCCTCTCAGTTCTCAGCTGCAATACACATCCAGGGAAATCATTCCAGGTGCGTATTTTTGTCATGCAAAGGATCAGAAAGATTCGAAATTCAGTAGGAGACACATTATAGCCTGCCAAGCTGTCTTTAGGTTAAAAATACTTACCTAGCTTTCACTGATAGCTCCTTTATAGTGCACACAGCAGGTACTTTCCCTTGCTGAACTGCACACTTTTGCCAGTCAATATGATCTTACTTTTTCATTGCATTACAAACTGCAGAACTTTATTAAAGGGCAGCATGAAAATTAGCTTTGGCAGACAGCTCTGTTTGCTGAGTCTATACCACAAACAAACAGCAACTGGTGCTGGGGACAACAAACTTTTCTGATCACAAACCTGCCAGGATCCAGAAGGCAAGTTGGACAAGGCTCCTTGGCCAAAAATTTCGGTGTTCATGGGGGAACACACACTCTTGTGACTGCTCAGCAATGGGAAAGCTATTTTTACTTCAAGGTAATTGCTTGCCAATTAACTGGAGGTCATTAACATGTTTGTACAATCCCAAACATTTGTTCTGGGACTTAAATGTTTATGGGCTCGGTCCAGGGTTCACCTTGACCAACACCTTCAAGCTGTAACGTGCAGGAGCACTCCTGGGGGTGTGCAGGATGTTACCTGTCACGCCTTACCCGTTACTCTTAGAAATCCAACCATTTTGCCCAGGATAGCGTTCACTCAGAAATGTGAACCCTGCCTGGAACCGAGAGGCAATTTGGAGGAGGAAGGCAGGCTGCTGGCAGGGAGCAGGGCAAACCTCTGCAAACAGCTGTCACGGGACTCAATCAACAGCCACCAGGTTAGCCTGAGGTGACACAGCTCGAGCATTAATGAGCTCACAGAGGGTGAGCTATGTGGACGGGATGATTTAAATGAAGTAGCTGCCTGGACAAATAATTAATTGTGAAAATGTACTGAAATCTTCTTTCTAAACAACCACGGTTTAAGGCCGTATGTTGTTAGTTGTTATTGTTATTTCATTCTTGCACAGGACGGCAGTAATTCACAGCCCACCTACGGATCACAGCATCTTCCTGCTCCACACTCTTCCTGCAAGCATAACTTGTGCCTCGCAGGATCCATATTTAAGCAGACATCTGTGTCCAGAGCACAGCATCAGCCAGACAGGAAAGCTGCAGGGACAGAAAGGAGCTGCAGCCTCCTCTCCGCCAGTTCAGCTGGGGGAAAGGAAAAAAAAAAAAAGGGAAAAAAGGCAGGTGGGGTGAGCCAAAAGGCTGCGGGCCAGAGAGACTGCACACGAGCAGAGCAGACATTTGGTGTGGCAATCCAGCGCGCTCACTCCCTCGGCTGGCGGGGCTCCAGCTGCAGGCACAGCTCCCCCAGGGCCAGACCTCTGTGCAAGTGCTCTGGGTACACGTACTCGAGGTGCCCACGGCGAGGGCACATGCCTGAGAAATCACAGGGCTTAGAGGATTTGCTCCTTGCGCTCGCTGAAAAACCTCAAACCCTCCGTCTCGGAGAGGCGGGCTCAGAGCAAAAGTCTGCGTCTGCCTCCTGCAGTTTTCTGTGCAACTCCCTCCTTCCCTTCTGTGGGCTTCCCAGGGGGATGGCAGAGCTGTGGGATAAGTCCTCCCTTTGGTAAAATATTGCCATTTTTCTGACTTTGCTGGCTCCGGTTGAGCATGGAGGGGGAAAAGACTGAAGGAATCTGTTTGGAGTTTCTATACTTTGTATGAAGGCTCTCTTGAGCCATCCCTGTCCTGTTGGCACAGCCAACTGGCTTCAATCAAGCTCTCACGCTGAGCTGAATCCATGCCTTCGGAGTAATTGGCAGAGGGATGTTTCTTTAGGAGGTGCTGGTTTCACAGGCTAGCAGCAAGATGGATCAGCTGCAACCAGCAGGAAAGACTGGGCTGAGCCTTTAAAAAATAGATTACTAGATAACAGTGAGAGAAAATAGGTCAAAGAGTAGGACAAGGGGGATGAAGTAGAGGAGCAAAGGCAGCCTAATGCATACTTTGGGCCGGTGCTACTGCCACGGGCCGCGAGTGCCCCACCGCCGTCAGCTGTGCCAGACTCACTCCTCCAGCACGCTCTAATGCAGTGACTCTCAGCCCTTTCCACCCCGTGACCCCTTGTTGCAACATGCAAACAAGCCCTTTCAGGACTTCCCTCCTTTCTGTTCACCGAGAAAAGTGGTGATTGCTGCTCATGACTCCTCCTGGGCTCTGCCCTGCCCCACTGCACGCACCAGGGCAGGGGAGCCGCCTCCGTGTCCCCCAGCCCACGGTTCCGCAAGGATCCTTCTCTCCTTGGTGACTGTCATCACGAGGGCTGTGCCCTGACAGCAAGGCTGAGAACACAGGGGTGCTGGAAGCCCTCCTGCTCCTCAGCTAGATGGCTGCTGAAGGGTGCACAAGAGGAGCATGGACATCAGTCACCAGGCAGGTTTGCTACCGGCGCCTTCACGTGCTGCCCTGGGCTGTCCTGAACACACCTTTGTGGGCACGCAGCAGCCACAGCAGCAGCCCCCAAAAAAGGCTCCTACAGCTTTGGGAGGACTGAGCCTCTTTAGACAGACTGTAGCCCCTCAAGTGCCCATTGGGGTGGTAAAACTCTGCTGCACTGGTGCTGAGGAGAGACCCCGCTGGTCACCCCATGGCCTCCAGGGCTGAGGAGTGGCACTGCCAGTCCTCTGTGCCCTCAGCATGAGGGCAAACAAGCTGGGCATCACTGCTCTCCAGCAGGCAGCCCCTGCCCTCTCAGGCACGAGAACAAACCGTGCACTCCCCTTTTCTTGGCCAGCACCTTGAATAAATACTTCAGTGCTGGGTACAAAGAGATCTATTTACTGAGAACTATTCTGTATGTCTGATATGCAAATAAATCCATCCATTCCCTTCCCCAATATGCTGCCCATATAAGCAGAGAGGGATCAGTCCAAATGACCTTTCGAAAGCTATTATTTTTTTGTCTAGGGACAGAGTCTGGTCCTAAAAGTCCGGAGTTACATAGCTCCTACAGCCACCTTAAAAAGGGATTTTAAAGATTTAAGCTATCGTGTGCTTTAGATGACACAGGGCAATAACCACTTTGTGATTTAATCACAGACAATAATAATTTGGTTCAGTGCATGATTCAGCTAATCCACAATTTGATAAACGTTTGTCCTAAACTACAAACCCAAATAGCTTTCTGCAAATCCTGTTTGACACTTTAATGTTAAGACTGTATTTGATAAGCAATCTGTGCCGCACAAGAGTATAGGGAGGGAAATTAGGAATTGTTATGCATCTATATGCATCCACAACAGTAATTCAAAGAAAATAAAAATAAACCTTGGCAATTACATATAAATCTTTATGCAACAAGAAAACTAATAGGTTTGGCTGGGTCCACACTGGATTGATACATGCTACAGCTCCCACAGCTCACAGAAAAATAGAAAAACCTGTTACCCCCAGAAGGAAGGTAGAAACCACAACACAGCCCCACTGCCTGCTTTAGCAGTGTCATTGATGCATTTACTTTCATTTTAACTTGGCTGAATGTTTTCGAGGGCTGCAACAGAATCTATCACCGTAATTCTGAGTAATTGTGAGTTCTTCAAGACTGATATCCAGGCCAGGCAGTTATAAATGTCTCAGTGTTTCGGTATCAGTGTTCCCACTTATGATACCCCTGCAAAAATTACGGTGAGGAATGATAATAAACCCCAAATTGCAAAGAATTTTCTCTGATGCTCTATGGGGCAGTTTCAACGCTCAAATTGAAGCTCCGTAAAGGACAAGCACCACAATATTTCTGCTTATCAAACACACCTAAGGGACTTGGCATTTACCTCCAAAAGATGGAAACGATCATGAAAGTAATTTTTTCCAGTCAGGGCCGTAAGTTTGAATGTGCTCTCACACCGCTGTTGTGGGCAAGCCACGTGCCAGCAGCAGGTCCGTGAGTCACAGCGTGTCCCTAGAGAGGAAAAGGCCACCCTGACCTGGGCTGCAGCAGCCAGAGAGCAGCCACATGGGAAGGGCTCCCACTTCAGCAACTCTGCCCTGCAAGGTGGGAAGTAGAAACCAGACGAAGCAGCTTTGTCTCTGAGATGGCACATTCCAGGCACTGTCCGGGTGGAACCCGGGGATCTGCAGGCGTGCAGGGACCACAGGGGACTCACGGGAGAGCCATAACACAGCTCCTGCGTGCTTGGAGAGCCTCAGCTTGTGTCCCACCCCAGTGCCACTCTCCTGCAAGACACGTTTGCTTTTCGTGTTGTCCCTTCCCTGTGGCTCATTTCTCAGCTGTTGCTTCCTTCTGTTCAATTGCTCTCTGCCACCTTATCTCCCTCATAACCCTGATAATTGATATTGTCCTGTGCAAATCTTCAAGAATCCCAACACTACCATCAAAAGCTAGAATTTAGTTTGTAATATTTGCGCCCTTAAAATAGATACAATTATAGATTTGTGTAAAACTTGAGTTTATTTTTCCACATTCCCATGTTTTCATGTTGTTAGTGGTTACGAGACATACTTTAGGAAAAACACTTCAGATTATTCATTTAAAATAATTAAATTATTTCTGATATAATCCCTGGATCTTGTGCACAATGAAACATCTGGTACAGAGGTTAGAAAATAAGTGTTCTTGGCATTTTTTTTTCCTTCTTTTGTTAAACAGATGTTGTTGATACAAAACACAGAACTGTAAATCATAGCCTGCATGTGGACACGGACTGTCACTACCGAGCAGAAATTTACTGTGGCTAGATAGAGGTTTGAAACAGCAATGAATCACTGGCTTACTAACTTTATTCACGTGCGTATGGTTTCAATATTCTGACATTAAGCGCATATGTCCTTAAGGAAAGGACCTTGCAGTGACAGCCTGGGAGGCTCTGGTTCAGCTCCAGCCTTGTCCGTGCGGGAAGCTCAGCCAGGGCAGCCTGTGTGCAGGGGAACGTGGCAGGTCTCAGTCCGTGCCCTGGCACTGGGCAGTGCCCGCGGTGCTGCCGCGGAACCCCGCAGGCCCGGCTCCCCCAGCGCCACCCAGGGCAGCCCCGGCGCGGCCGAGGGGCCGAGCTGCCCGCACAGCCGCAGCTCCCCCACCAAAACGCCTCCAGCTCCAACCTGTTCCTCCCTCTGCTTCCCCCGCTGCTGCCCGCAGCTTTTCGGGGAGTTCACCGCTGGTTTGCGGGCCAGGACCGCGCCGAGCCCGGCAGCGGCGTGGCTGCTTCCCGTGGGCTTTGTTTAGAGCGACCAGAATTCCGATGCCTCTGCGGCCCCTTGCCGTTCCCGCTCCCACGCTGCTCGCGCCGGCAGGCTGAAGCCCCTGCTTGTCCCGTTCCTCTTTTAATACTGATTTTTCTTCGCAAAAGATGTCTGCAGCACACTCCAGACACCGAACTCCAGACAAAAGCCAGAGGCACAAATCCCACTGCAATGTAAATGTACCCTGCAGTACCAGGCCACAGATGATGTCTCCTCCGCAGATGCGTAAGTACCACCCAGCTGCTGAGGACACCACTAATTTTGACCTGCTTTTGTCAACGTGCCTGCTAGTTTGATCCAATGGATCAAGGTCTAACTCCATGGTAAACTCCAAACCATGACCTCTACTTCCTAGCTTTTGTAGCACAGGATTCAGGGGCATATTTATTGAAATTTATGTTTTGGGGTTTTTTTTCACATTTAGTTTTAATTCTCTGGTCCTGTCACCTTGTATTTTGCAAGTCCATTTCCTGGCTTTAGCTTCAATTTGGTGTAACAGAATCTCTGGGAAATACAAAGACTCAGCTGGAGACTCGTTTTTCAGAGGCTCAGGACTTGACCTTGTTCTCAGCTTTACACAGGCAGAGCTCCACTGATTGCAGCGCGATTGTTCTGGTTTAGGATCCTGCCAGAGCCGAGGCATTTTGAATCCTGATCTGAATGTTCCTGCTTCGGGCCCATTTTCACTCTGATGTGTTTTGCACATGGGGCAGTATGAAAGGACAACCAAAAGAACAACACTTTCTTTGAAAATTAGTAAGAATTAGTAACTTATCACCACACAGAACAGTTTTCTTAAGCAATGATACAATCATGCACATACCTTACACATGCACAAAATCATGGAATCATTAAGGTTGGAAAAGACCTGGAAGATCATAAATGCACATACTCCAGTACCGCTCAGAGGAGGGGATTAAGATCTAAATTTCTCTGCGAAGCACCCCTTGACAAAACAACACCGAGCAATGGCCACATTCCAGCCCTATGGGCTTGAACACTATCGACCTACTATCAACCTGCTCTCTGCCCCCTTGCTCTGCTCGAAGGCTTGCCTGTGGATTCCTCTGCACGGCAAGAACAACTCCTTGCCCATGCAGGCACGATGGCCAAGGATTGGCCCCATGGCAGATCTGACTGCAGCAGAGCCTACAAGGTGCCACCTGCCCCCTGGGATGGAAGCACAAAGCACTTTTATTCCCTTCAGGAAATAGGCGAGAACCAGCAAAACTGGGCCCTCTACTCGTTCAGGTTTGTGTCTGGTGTGGGTTGTTTTCAAGGCTGCAGGCATAGATCAATAAGAGAAAAAAACCAGCATGGTACTTTGTGACCCTTTATCTGCCTATACTACATTTTCATTTAGTGCTTTTGCTAGGAAATGTTAAAATGGATCCTCTGTACAGATCTGCTTTTTCTTTTTTTTTTTTCCAGTCCAGCATTTTAGATGATTTGCTCTGTTCAGTTAAACTGAATTTTCTCTTGAGAACAAGCAGATGATCAGTTTCACAGGCCCGAACTTAAGATTTTCCTTCAGCAACACCCAGCAAAATGAAAAACAGAAACAAAACATTTTAATCACATGTGTATAAAATACACAGGGTTCATTAAACATGATTTAAAGTTGCCTGTTTGTTTTGGAGGCTCTTCAGAGCTCCTACTAGCCCAAACTCACAGAAGTGTAATGTGATTCCTGATCTATTGAATTTTGGAGTATGGCTGTAGTGGGTTCCATTATATATAAATTGGATGCAGCCAATTTACAATCTCCGATATATACTTTTATCTCAAAATGCCCTGTGAGGCAATTGTGTAAAGTACTTTATCAGAATCCATGATGTAAAAAAGACATCAATGTCGTTTAAGTTGAACAAAATGGTTCCCATTTTTTTTCTTGTAGAGCATTTTTAACCATCTTCTCAACAAATTTGTTCAATAAATACTGTATGAAACAAACATTTTGCACTTTGTCCCACAGATGCAATTTGCCAACTTGATTGATTTCTTTCTCTACAACTAATCTGATTTCTTTAGGCTATACATCTTCTCTTCTATTAAAGATGATGCAATCTTAGCTTTTTATCATACACATATCCACCACACAAAAAAGAGAGGCGATTCTGCAAAGCAGCCTTGCAACCAAACAGAAAAGCCTGACACAAATCTCATAAAGCTGACCCCAAAAGATAAATGGCACAATGAGACGAAAGTTACACAAATTCAGAAACTTATCCATGCAGAGTAATATGGGCCAGTGGATATTTCCTCCCACGACAGATTCAGCAAAGTAACTTCATCATATCTGTAGCACCTTGTAAATCAAGCTCACACCAATGTTGCACCAAATTCCCCCAAATCTTGCTCTCTCTGCACTGTGAGAGGTCAGAAGCAGAACTGCATTTTTTGTAGCCTTGCCCTGGTTTGCATCTTGCAGAATCTCACTGCTGTGTTTTGAGTCCCAACAACTTTAGGCCTGTTTACTTTTGAATGGAGTTCCTGGTAAGATAACAAACTCATCTCCCTGTTCTTTTACTGACTGCCCTCATGTCTTTGGGGAACCCCGCAGTCCTTCCCTTCCTCAGCATCTGCAGTTATCTGCCTTGGCTGTGGACAATTTTTCAGTCTCTTTCCCATTCCAGCAGCCAGAGGCTTAGTACCACTGTAATACAAAGAGCAATAATTGTTTTCAAATGTTGCAATAATATTCTCAAACAGCACTGAAGTGTTTTGTGTCTGTTGCTTCCCCCATCGAGCAAAATCAAATGAATTCAGTTGACATGTTTTGGGATCTGCTCATCACATTATTCCTCTGGGGTTCAACTTCTTATCACTAGCTGTGATCCCAGTTAAGGTCCAGCTTTCACTGGCAAAGCCCTGTGCAGCCAGTCCCAGGAGCATCGGGGCTCTGTCACTGCCAGGGTTTTAAGTGCAACAGTAGGTGCCTATCCAGTGCCTTGGAGAGCCCTTCCATCACTTGAAATCCCAGACTAAAGGTCTGCCCACACACAGATCCATCTCAAGCCACAGGCTTCTTTAACAAAGGGATAAAAGATGGCTTTTGCAGGCTGCCTGGAAAGTTAACAGCTCCAGTCTCTGGCAGGTCGAGGCGAGAGCAGATTCCAGCAGGGAACCGCAGCCGTGTCCTGCCAGCAGCACTGCTCAGCCCGAGGGCGCTCCAGCTGGAACACCTCCACTCCCTGTTCCTGGGGATGTGCAAGTTTCAAGGAACAAAGCCTCGTGTCCAGACCCCTCCTCGAGTTTTTAAGGCCAGCAGCAAGCAAACAAACAGGAACCCAACTCAGCTCATTTATTTTAATTTGAAAATTGAACAAGTAGAAGTTGGAAGGAGGACAAGGAGCTGTGACTATGCTGTATTATCAAGGCAGAACCCATCTTTGTAGCAAAATCTTTGAAGCCTACATAGACAGGTGGCCAAACCTTGAAAATACAGAGGAAATCAAGCTAAGCTTACAAGCGAGCCACAATATCACAGGGGCCAAAAAGACTAGGTCTGGGTAGCATCAAACCACTGATTCTGGATCTCAGGGGGGAAAACCTCCCAAATATCAATGAATATACTGAATATACTTCTGAGGAGTTCTAGGCTCCGCTCTGTAACTTGAAATGACATCACAGCTGTGTACACAGCAGTGATTTCAAAGGAAAGAGGGGAAGAGACAGGGTTGTGTTGGTGCTTTAGAAGTTAACAAGAATGTGAGGGGCTGAGCAGAGACAAGGGTTCTGTGCCATGGCCACTCCCTCCCCGAGTCAGCTGGGGGTGAAGGTCATCACCATCCCCTCACCGCACACAGCAAACCTGCCTGTGCTGCAGCACCTGCCCTTGGTACCAAGCTTTCTCCTGCTCCAGCAAATGGCATCATTTCTAAGGAAGCAGGATCAGATCCATGGCTTCTTGTTGAAGCAGCAGCAGGACAACTAATTTTGCCTGTCTGAAAAGGATGTGTATAAACATAAAACCACTGAAACCTCAAGCTTTTGCAAGGAGGTACCAAATGAAGCCCACCTTTCCCTTTATTTACCCCATCTCACCCATCACTGAGCCAAGCAGGCCAACTAAATTATTTATGGCAGACCAAAGAGCCCATTGCTGGAAGATGCAGAGCCCTTCAAGTAGAAAAGAAGATGTTCAGCTTTCTTGAAGAATAGGAGCTTTGTGCAAAGATGCAAAGTCCTCACGTGATGCTAACTTTTCATGCTTTGAGAAACACAAATGAGCAGGAAAGCAGCTAATTAGGCACGTTACTGTGATTGCTTATTTTATGAAGTGGAGAGGGAGGTGTTCAGCACTTTAATGAGATAATAGCGTAGAGGCAAAATTGTACAGAGAAGCAAAAATAGCAATGGTCTTCCCACAGAAATGAACATTATTTTTGAGCAACAAGAAAAGCAACAACAGAAAAATAACTCAATATCTAGCAGCAGAAGGAACAGTGCCTCAATTTAGTCTGTATATGTAAAACCTGGATAACACTCGGATATATGAGGGTAGAGGGACCTCCCCTCATATGCCCAAGCAGTGGTTGGACCTGTGCAAAGCCCAGTTTCAGCTCTATTTTAGTGACTGTATCACTCAAGAGTGATCACTTTGAGATCCTCTGCAGATTTGGGGCAAGCCTTGATGAATAAAAAGGACTTTCTCTGGGACCTGGTGCACCTAATCCAAAGCCCTGGACTCCCCACAGGGCCCCTGTCCACGTGGAAGGACACAGAGAGCTGCGTTCTCACTCGCTCTCCTATTTTGAGCACAACAAAAAAATGGGAGCCGTAAATCATCTATTTAGGGGTATTTCTTTAATTGCTTATTTTATGAAAACCCAACTGCAGACAAAACCAACACTGCATTTCCTAGGAAATGAGCCTGTCTGCGAGACCTCAGATCTTATTTAGCAGCTGGCTTTTGTGCTCTCGGTGTTACTGCCATGGTAAGTAATTACTCATAACGTGACATGCATCGTATCAGCCTTTTAAAAGTAATTAGGAAAAAGTTGCATTGCTTAATGATATGTACATGCATCTCATCCTTGCAAGTTTGGCTTCGATAACATCTGCTAGTTTTTGGAGCGAAGCCAGTCTTAAAAAGTAAAATAACCCAGCCCTAACAATGGGAGCATTATTAGCTTCCCAAAAGCTATAAACTCCATGCCCCACTCCAGCACAACATTTGTGCACACGAGTCCTGTAAGGATTTTCAAGCCTGTGAGTTGCCAGATCAGAAAGTTCATGTTGAACTAGAATTTATGGTAATGAAGAAGCCTCAAAAATAGAGTTTATTTATAGTGAGTCAGTTTAGGAGCTGCAGCTCACCGTCCCTGGCAGATTCAGCTGCAGCAGCTGAAGGGGTCACCCCAGTCAGCTGGTGCCCTTTCTCCCTGCTGATATGATCCCACCTATACAGAGGCAGCAGAACCAGTGCCGTGTCCTCTCCTCAACCAGTGCAGTTCAGACTGGCGTGACTTCAGTGGCCATCAGTGTTCACATTAGTACTCTGGGCTGTGAACTGCAGCAGCTCAGGAGCGAACAAACACGTCCCTGGTCCTCCCCCCTCCGCTCTCGCTGCGGCAGAAGGATCTGGTGGACAGCTGGGGGTGGAAACTCCTGGAATTGTCTGGGATGAATCACCAGAGTGCATGTGAAAAGCACAGAGAGTGTCTTCCTGAGATCCCAAGTGCCCATTCTGCAGCATTCATGCTACCTTGCATTGACATTTCTGTGCTTTAGGTCATTCTCTCTACCCATACAGTGTTTTGTGATCCTTGGATCACAATAAGAATATCTACTGAACTAGCAGAGAAAACTTTTACCTCCAAAATACAGAAGGGTGATGGATAACAGAATAAAAGAATTTTGGATGTCAGAACTTTTTTCTTCCTTCTCCAAAGAAGCTTTATTTTAAGAGCAGAGGTCAACAGCCCTCTTAGTACATATTATTTTATTACATTCTTTGACAAAAATCGACAGCAGTAAGGAACAGCTTGTTCCACAAACCCCCATGCTGTCAGCATGCCCTTCCCCTTTCTGTACAGCGCTTTTTCGCTGTCTCCACCTCTCCTGCCTGAATTTCCCTCGGAGCTGCCTCCCCTAGCAGCTCCACATGGTCTGCTTGGGGATGGCCACTGACTCTGTCAGACACCAGGGCGGCACACCGGGGTCTGGCATCGGTGAAACGCCTTTTGCTCACTGAGTAACCCCGGAGCAACCTCTCCGAAGGTGTGAGGGGATGGGCAGGCAGCCTCCTGACCCACAGCTGTCGGGCTCCATAGGTGCCCTTGGCTCACACCTTGGCTGTTTTGACAGTCAGCTACGTCTGCTGGGGTTGGCTAAGACAAAAAAAAGCCCCTCTGCAGGGTGTGCCAGGGGCCATACGAAAGCAGCTCTGGCTCCAGGAGGGAGCTTGTCCCCTTGCCCTGCTCCTGTACTGGGGGGTCACAGCCTCATGGAGCGGCTCTGGCCACGAGCTGACCCCTGGGAGCAGCCAGGAGCTGCCATGGCTCACATCACACCTCCCCTCCCGAGGTGGGAACACAGCAAAGTGCAGGGCAGCGGGGCAGGAGAGAGGAAGATGCCGAGGGAAAAGGGCTGGCGCTGCCCAGCACACAGCATGGGCAGAATGACAACTATTGTGAGGCTTCTCAATGGCTCATTTGGCATTATTCCCAGCACTGCTTTTCAATCTAACACCCACTTCTGGGTATCTAATAGAAAAAAAAGGCAAAACCATGAGGCTGGAGGTAGGAAGAACAGAAACAACAGCACCAGCTCAAAGGAGCACTAAATTCAGCTGAATTTTCCAACTTCACTGTTTAAAAACAGCAAGCAAAACAATCAAAATGTTTCAAAAGGGGAATGCATTTTTCCTCGTGACATGACTAAATACCTCTTTTATTTAATAATTTAAAAGAAAAAGAATAATGAAAAAAAAGCTGACACCTTCAAAATACTTAAAACAAAGCAGTTAAACTATTTTGTCACACGACCAATGCCAGGTCATTGCTGTGCCACAAAAGTGCTTTTAAAAGAATTGAATCAGAAGACAATTGTTCAGAATTTCAGGCTGGTGTTACTCAAACTGTCTCTGAGGCTTCCTCCCTGCCACACTGATGGGAATAAAAGGTTCATGGTCCCAACGACCATAATGGAGAACAGGAGAACAGAACCTTTAATTTCCCAGCAAAGATTGCCTTGCTTTAAAGAGATGGTCCAATTCATGGCAGTATCCTTCACTCTTAGGAGCATAGGCTTGTTTTAGAGCATTTTCCAGCTGACTGAGGAGTTACATAATTGCACCAATTACATCCAATTACATAATTAGGGTAAATAAGTAATAATATAATTAGGTGCTGTGATTATGTAGTTATGACAGGTAGCACTAATGCTGATAAAAGCCATTATGAAACTTGCTAAGAACTGTGGACAGAGCATGCGAGAATGAAACTTTCAGGGCTTCGTTTGCTCAGATCTTTCATCCTTCCAATGGGCAAAATAATTAATTTAATTGCTACGCCAATAGCCTTTTATTTTTGCAAATGAATGGAGGTACAAATCATAGGCTAATTCATAGCTCTGTTGAGCTGCAAAAAATTCAGCAGCTAATCATGTCTTTTTTATTTTAACCTCCATATATCTATTTACAGCTACTAAGGCTCAGGTGAAATACGTGTATACAAATTACACCTCTGAATAGCGAAGTATAAAAGTTTGGACATTAACCTTCATTGTTCCAGTTATCACATTAAACTGTCTCCTCTGACAAATGGACATAAGGAACATTCAAAGATTGCTGTATCAGTGTAATACAAGTTATGTGCATCTCTGGGTTTGCTAGGGATGGTGTTTCTGGTCAAATGGGTTAGATAACCAGGGTTTTTTCTACAGGAATGAAAATTCAATAGGGGAATCATTCATGCAGGTTCTCAGTGCAAACACAAGGCATGCAGCCAGCTTTTCGAAGTTTCTGTCTCTTCAGATATTGTATAATACCTGTCTGACTTCATAAAAGAGGCCTGGAGAGCAAACACATAATAAAACCTAGCGCCCTGCTTTAATATTCATTAATATTTCACCCAGTAACTGATAAAAGATAGTGTGCAAGAAGAAAGGGCAGCGCTGGAAGAGCTGACGTGCTTTATTCCCACCAACATCTCCATGAAGCTTGAGGTGTATAAACTCCACGTTGCTTTAGAATACATTTTATGCTTGATGCCTTTCTCTAAAAAGACAAAACCCCAGAAAAATGAATACCTTTCTTTATGAAAGCTGGATAGCTCCTGACTACCTCTATCACTGCTCAGAGCAGTATGCTAAGCACTGAAGCAAACACGGAGCTGCTGGGAAAATCAAAATCACAGGGAACATCAGGAGTTTGCAGTGGCAATGTCCACAGTCCAGAGCAAGAAAGCAAAAGAAGTGCTCTACCCCAAGGTCTTCTGAGGCCAGAGACATGCGAGATAATGGGAATGCCTTGAAACAAACCACCCCTGGAACAGAAATACAAGTGAACTTGGAAATCTGCAAGAATCTTGCATTTGAGTGTGGGGTGTGTACAACATCACCCACGTGTTTCTTTCCCCTTCTTGAGAAGTGAACTATGATGTGTAAATAACTCCTATCCATTTTAGCACCCAGCTGTTCAAACACTATTCCAAAACAAGGAAACCACGGCATTCCTGGTTTTTTATCTGTTGTGCTATCAGCAAGCCTTCAAACCAGATGCTTCACTGCTGGACAAATGATACATAGAAAAGACTGAGAGTCACAAAGTAGACGGTCATATTTTTGGGGTTCTGACAAGGCTGGGCAATGAAGAAGAGAGAGTCTCAGAAATTGATGCTTTTCCTGGAGCTTAGTTAATACCGATAATTATTCTAATGTTACCTTTTGCAATACTTTGCAAGGCCAGAGTGGGCAAATGCAAAAAATAAATTGGTTCCTTGCTGCAGTTGTAGGGGTAGTGAGGATGATATTTGGAGCTAAACTCTACTTTCTGCTAAAGTTACTGCAGCATACTCCAAAATTTTTACCTATGTGTATTGAAGGATAGATCTGAGCCTTGAAGACTGGATTTGGGTAGAAGTCCTCTTTAGGTGATCTGGCTGTGAAAACACAGAATTCCATTAAATTCCAAGAATCCGTTAAAGCTACAGAAGCAGCCATAGAAGGCATTCCTAATCATAACAAAAACTAATAGAACGAAGAGACTTCTTCCAGGAGTATGATTCACAGCATTTTTTAGCCATATTCTGTATAGTATGATATATAAAATCTCATTCCACCTTGTCCTTTTCAAAGAGGTCCCAACACGGCCCTGCTATTCCAACCACTCTGTATTTATAAGTATTTCCTGCAACCCCATACACCCCCAACAAGCCTTTTTCAGCCATGAGCCAATTCCACTGGCAAGCCCCTTGTGAAAAGTTAATTTCAAGCCTCTTTTCTGCAGATCCTAACCAGGATGTGCTGTCTTACCCAGGACTTGGTCACCTCTCCAAGCATCTCAAGGACAGTCACTCAGCTTTCAGGCTGTCACAGAGTCTGAATCAGCTTCTCTCTCTTTCTTCAAGACAAAAGCCATATTCAGGCTTAATTAGTGCTTGGAATGTAGCACATCTCATGTGCCTGTGGTGTAATTCATTATCATTATTCAGGCTGTGTTTGGGACACACCAAACACATTTGCTACAGCAGCTCATATGTTTGACAGCTGCAAAACTGCCTCTGAGAGTTTTCCTTTCGACTCTTCTTTTGGTCCTGAGCAAAGCTGTATCTCTAAATCTCTTCCTCCAGTCGAATATCATACTCCATTCCTCCAGTCAGATTATTTTCTTTCATTTCTTAGTATTCCTTGTAGCATGTGATATACAGTAAATTCTCTGGCTCCAAGAGGAAGTGTCCTTTTTTTGTTCACTTAAGAAGTTCCAATTGCTTCTGCTGTGCAGCACATCTTCCCTGGTTTTCATACTAGGAATTTAAACTACACAAAGACACAACTACTAATCTCATACCAGACACTTGTAGTTCGTTCAAACATTTATTTCTCCTTTTTTCTCCCACTCCACCATTTATACTTTCATTCCATGTAAGCTTTACACTTCTAGGTCCATAGGTATCTCTCCATCATTCAAAATAACCTGTAACTTTATATATACTCATGGAAAAAGAGAGCTTAATAATCCCAAAATCTAGATTACGGCTAACCACTTAAACAACCAGCGCTCTGCCAGAGAGGAACAGGGGCTTTGAGAAATCAGTTCAGTGCTTGAGGTCAGGTGAGTTTTTGGTGCTTTTCTGTTAGTATTTTAGATATTTAAACAGGAGTTCCAGCCATTTATGCAGAAGTAAAATACATCAGTGAATTACACATCAGAAAAGTCAAACTACCACTGCCACAGGATGAATACACTTACTATGAATATTAATGCATCTCTTGAAATGAAACATAAATACTTAACATACATACCACAAAGTTTAAAATCTTACAAATATTGCAGGCAGAGGAAGAGGAGGAATGAACAAATGAGACAGGCCCCAGAGTCTGATTCCACAAATTAAAGTGTATTTCTGAGATAATCTAAAATATTTCCAGGTGTAACAGGACAACTTGCCACTATGAATAATTTCTTATGATGCAACAGAGTCTACAAGGAATTGTTTCAGGTTTTCTACCTCGCCCACCACTCTGCAGAAGTGTAGATCCATCACTGCCTCCAGTATAAACACCCTGAGCTGGGCAATGAGGCTGATGGTTCAAAATTGAGGGAAATAGGCTGTTCCTCTGTACCTGAGCACTGAATTCCCATCACCTGCCACAGCACCTTCCCTTCTAGTGGCAATAGCACTTACAAAAGCTCAGTTTAACTGCAGCAATCAAGCACACACTCCTGTCTAAACACAACCATTTCCACTAATGTGAGTTCTTCAAGGTAAGCTCTGCGTAAGCCTGCACAGTGCTTGGGAGTCAGCTCTAATTTTAGCCTTCTCCCAATTAGGCATCTTGTCTAAACGAACCATTTCGGCTCTCAGTGGAGTGAGAAAGGTGAGTCAGCCCAGCTATCCTGAACACCCATCTGAAGGCAGGATAAATAACCCAGCTTTCTGCACTGACAAGGCAGAAAGGAGCTGGGATCAATTGAAACCCGGCGCCTGACCTGACGACAGCTGAAGTGAAAGGAGAAGAATCTTCCCCTTGGCTAAAGTGGGGACTAAAAGGCCACCCAGCACCCCAGTAATGAGACTGGGTAGTATGTCCAATCAAAAGCCCGACGAGAGAGATAGCCTTGATAAGAAATGTGGCTCCAGAAATGCATAAACAGCAAAGCCTGATGTGCATTTGGTTACAGCCTCCTCCGGGATTCAGACATATGCCAGCTCTGCAACCACAGAGCCTGGCACAGGCCCTGAGCAGTGCAATACCTGCCAGCAAGTCCATGGGAAGAAAATGCTGCACCACAATATCCCAGCAGGCAGGCAGCATTCCTCAAAAATGAAGCCCCAAGCCAGGCAGCCTTGATAATCCATCCTTCTCACTCACCAGAATGAACCCTCTTCTTCGGCAGCAGGCTGGAAACAAAACGTAATCAAACACCTCTCTGGCCCAGTGTCATCACATTCCTCTCTCTGAATCCAAGTACTCTCACTGCCTCACAAGGCAGTTTCTGTGGCTCTTCAAATCCCTGTGGCTGCTCTGCTTGGTCTTTTCACTAGCTTGTTCCGAGCAGCCATAGGAGAAAAGCACCAGCCCGGAGCACTGACCCTGCGTTTCAGTGTTCAGCAGGAGATGTTATTTTTCTGGACAGCAGCCCAGAGACACTGGACAAAGCCAGAGCAGCAGCAGATGTTATGATGCATGCTCTCCTGCCCCAGCTTTGGCTAATGAGGCAGCAGAACCCACAGAGCATGAGAGCACTGACACCAAACTGGAGACTGCAGCCTGCACCTTCATCTTTTTCATTATGTTTAAGACCGGGTTTTGTTGCAGACGAAGAAACGCGAAAAGATCTTTAAAAATACAGATCGATGCCTCCTATTGTTCAGAGAGAGGGGAAAAGAAAGATATTCTCTGCCCTAGCTGCAAGGAGCATCTCTCAGTTGCAGAAAGCACATGCCCAAATTGACTTACCACAATCATTTGTGCCACGTAGCTCTCCGGGCCAGTGTATTCAGTTGGATCTTTAACTTTGACAAGAACTATAAAGTACAAATAATGCCACATGTTGTGCTCTGCCTTTATATGCTCCTCAAACGAAACAGTCTTGTTATCAAATTTATCTCTCTCCAGTCCTGCAAAAAGAGGAACATAAAGCCAAAAAATAAACTTCAACATAAAAATACGCAAATCTGTTAAATATGTTAGAGAAAGGAACCTAACTTAATTTAAAGGACCATAAATTTGAAGGATCTTAATTTAAAAGCCATAACTGCCAGGCAAGAAATACCAGGCCAGAAGGCATTCCTGACAGAAGTCTTTCAACGCAGCATTTATTCTCTTCTGTGATATTTCCTCTTAATAACAATAACAATATAATAAATATGTTACAGTTTTACACTGCCTTCTATGCTGAGGGCTATAAAGTGCTTTACAAGTGTTGGCTCTGGCTCTTTCTAGATGTATACTGGGAAGCACACAGTGTGCAGTCCAGGTCCTGATCTTCCAAAGATTTATGCACACTTTTAGCATCAAGCCTATAAACAGTCCCACTTACGCTTCAGTGGGATTGTTTGTGGGCTTAAACCTGGCAGAGAGGGTGAGTCTCCGCAGCTCTGTTATCACACAGTCTTTACAGAGCTGCAGTCGTAAGAAATTTTTTGGATTTTTTCCCTGTAATGGGCCAGATCTCTGAAGAAGAACACCAGAAGTGAGGAAGGAAAGGAATCACCATCGTTTGCTTCCATGTTTCCACTCTCCGCCCTGGATTTCCTGTCCACAGACACTAAAGACATGTTGTGCTCTGCATAGCATTCAGCCCTGTCAGTACAACCATGGAAAAAGCACCCAGCCAACAAAAAAGCAGGTATTTCTGAAGTCCCTCAGGGAGTGAAGGCCTGTCCCTCTTTGTGAGTGCACTTCAGAATAAGTGTGATTTATCCGTGGGCTTTGTGGGGATGATTTCCATCGAATTCGTTTGTTCCCTGCTTCGTATTGCCTTCTGAAATCGGCAGTTCTTGCCGATGCTCCCCTTCTGGAATGCCCTGTGCTGTGAAATAGAAGCTGCACTTTCATCAGCAGCATGCTCTGTGAAACAGAGCCAGCAGCTGCCCCATCTCCATTAGTGGTGATGATGCAAGCGTGAGACACGGCTCTTCTGCCTCGGATTCTGGGTGGAGACTTTGAAGCCACCTCTCAGCAAAGCTACCTTTTGATTCATAAACCACATATTTTTCCTACTGAGAGGGAATAAATTTGGAATCAAACTCCGGCATTTTTACAGACTTTCCTTGTAGAAGATAACCACGCCTGGGGTCCAAGCTTTATTTATCGAGGAATAGTTCATTTTCACTGCTTTCACCCTCAAATATCTCAACAGATCAGTAACACCTACCACAGATGAAACAGGTCGTCTTTAGTATCTCCTCCTTTTTCTGCTTTTCACTCCTGAGATCAGCAAATGTGTCAATGATGACTCCAAAGATCAGGTTGAGAACAATAATTATGACAATGAAGTAAAACAGAAGATCATAAACAACTCGTGCAGCAAACAAGGGCTCCTGCAATAACAAGGTCGCAAAAAGGTATAAAAATAGCACAACTCTGAAATATTAAACATTTTCACATTAGCTCAAGCAAAGCTACAGATCTTTCTTTTCATATGCCAAATTCTGCTAGCCTTACTCACAGGACTAGGGACAGACTATCTGTGTGTACAGAGGCATAAAACCCAAGTCCTTTCCTTCACCATGATAGAGACCTGAAGTCACCCAGTTGCTCAGTTTCCCACACATTCATGGGGATAGTAGCACTCCCTTTGTGGAGTGCTCCAATGTAATTAGCATTAAAGAGCTGCTAAGTGGCAAGGGTCAATTTCAAAGGGTCGCTTTCAAAGTCTGTAAGTGCTTACAGACTCCACTGGGGATAAATTTTGGCTCCTGCAGAACCTCCCAGTCTGTGAGATAGGATACAGACTCCTACTACCAGCACAGGGAGCTCTTCCATCCAGATTCGAGTTGTCTCTGGACTCTTGCAAGCCCTGCTGAGATCCTGCTTTATCCTGAATTTATTTATAACACATATGGTGTGCTCATCAAGCAAAGTGCCACTAGATTGGCCTTTTTTGTGATCTTTTTGAACCTAAATAAAAATGCATAAAACCACCTAAATATTAAGAGAGGCCCTTAAATGAGCTGAATTTTTGAGGTAACTTCTGAAAAAGAAAATATGCCACAATATATGGAATTCTGTTCTGACCTTCATGCTGGTTGAGTACAAGTAAACAACAGGACGCATTCCAGGGCAGATGCCATGCTGACTATAAGCTAAAATGTTCAGGTGGAACTTCCTGGGCTCAGTCCCTGCCCGTTCCTCTGGTGCCATTGCTGGGCCCCCTGGAGCAGAGCCTGGGCCCTGCTCGGAGCCCTCCCTGCAGACAGGGACACCCAGGGCTGAGGGCCCCTCTCAGCTGGGGCTCCTCTCGAGGCTGAACAGCCCCAGCTCCCTCAGCCTTTCCCTGTCAGAGATGCTCCAGGCCCTAAATCATCTCTGCAGCCTCTGCTGGCCCTGCTCCAGGAGCTCCTTGTCCCTCCTGTGCTGAGGAGGCCAGGACTGGACACAGCACTCCAGATGTGCCTCCCAGGGCTGACTTCTTAGCAGTGCTTTGAAGGTTATGATATTCTGCATTTTTCCAGAAGTGGAAAACAACTACCTAGAGATCCTTTCTTCAAGTATCATCATCACGCCAAGCTTAGCTCTTCCCACTAAATATCCCATCTGGGATCTAAAAATTACATGGATAAATCAACTGTGTGACATGAGACCAGACTAGATACAAATACTGTCTATAACCTCCAAAAATTGACTTTGGCATTCATGAGATGCACAGGGAGTAATGCATTTCCTCAGCCAAAACACTCACATCTTTGGAAGGCTTTCTGAGCACGTCTCCCACACCACCACCATTCCGCAGGCCTTGGTTTAACACAGTCACAATGCACATGAGCAGGGTGTCACAGGTCCTTTCTATTCCATCCTCCTCTTCTTCACCTGCAAACAGGAACCACAGGATCAAACAATCACTCACCAAACAAAGCTACAATTCTGTGTTAGAGAAAGCAACTGCACAACACATCTGCCTCTCATATTTCTCATCCAGAACCTCATTGATCATCCCCACCCATGTGCACATCGCTGCTGGTGACATACTTAGGCACATCAGGCACACTTAGCCTGAAGAGAGACGGAGAAAATCACAGGCAGGGCTCCCACCAGAGCTGTTAATGACCCAGAGCTGCCATCTCTGCTCATGGGAGCACCCCTTCTCCTTGCAGTCCTCCCACTGCTTTTCCAGTGGGCCCCCTAAAAACACAGCATAGACAAGAAGCAATATAAACAGAGAATTAGAAGCACATTTGTAAAAGGATTGTCTTCCTGTGAAATCATTCCTCTACCTAGTCATGCACAAGCCAAGTCATGTCAGCATTTCAAACCAATAAGGACGGGCTGGCTTTTGTTTGAGTCAATCTGTCCACGATCTTTCCACCAGCACACGTGCCCAAGCACAGGTCTGACAGACATTAATGAAAGGCTCCCCCTGACCTCAGCTTGAAAACTTGGATTCTGTCCTTATCTGTGCTGCAGAGCTGCTGCGTGGTTTTGGCCGAGCCACAGAGGGTACTATTGTGCAGGAGATATTTGAACGTGCAGAGGAGCTGGGCTGGAACACCAACCCCGGGGGGACTTTGTCCGCCTTGGCCAGAGTCCCTCCCACCACACGCTCACTGCGTCCACAGCCTCCCTTTGAAGAGCCCTGCTTGAGCTGTTCCCTGTGTCCTGCTGGCTTGGGCTGAAGGGTCAGGGCCGTGATTGCCATTCCTCCTGCCTTCCTTTCTCTTTAGGGACACTCTTGCTTAGGCGGGGAAGGCAGCGATTCACACTCTGTTTGCTCTGTGCAGTCATTGTAACATAGTTTAATAAATAACAACGTCCCGCTGTGAGAGTTGACTGAAACACATATTTAACAGCCCCAAACCACCACATCTGGGGCACTGAGATAGATTCTGGTACATTGAATTGACTGCAAGCACTCACACTGCAGACAAGCAATTTGGATTTAAATTTAATTTTGGATTTGGGTTCCCAAATTGCGGTGTAGGCATCCTGGCTGGGATGGGCAGGACAGTGCTGGTGTCTGCTGCTTTTGCCACCACGACTTCTGCTCCACAGGCAAATTAAATGAGAAACAACTCCCTACCGAAGGAACTTTGAGTAAAAAGAAAAGCAAAAGCAGACATCAGGACAGACTTCCCTATTAAACTTTATGGTCATTACAGACACTACTCCCACAAATAATCCTGGCTTTAAAAATAACTGCTTAAATATTGAAACTGAAAGGACTGAAACAAGAAACCTCTTTTATCCTGTCGTATCTATATTTTTTTTACTAGCACAGTGATGTCATTCATACCAACTAATCTCTGCTGTTGTATCCTGCCATTATTCCCTCCTTTCAAACAATACGCCATCTTTTTTTTTTTTTTTTTTGGAGCTGTGCTTGAGAAGAAGACCATCCACAAAATAAATTAAAGGTCTTGAAAAAAGCCACAGCTTCTATTTCCTTGAGGTAACTACAATATTTTCACTGCTCACAAGACCTGACTCGGGTGCCAGAAGCAGCAGATGATCAGATTCCAGTGAACCAGGGCTGTGAACTGGAGAGGGAATTACCTACCAGCAGCCCTAACACCCAACTCTCCCTGTCCATGAGATGCTAATTCAGAGCAAGCCAGGCTTCAAAGAAACAAGATACAGCACCTTGCACATCTTGCAACACAGAGCATCAGCATCCCAGAAAAGCAAGCTCAGGTTGCAAGATCTTTGCCAAAGAACCAGGCAGCCCAAAGTTGGCAGAAACCTCTAGTGCAGCAATGTAGGCTGTGGGGAGCCTACAGACATCATTTTTTTCTGTTCTATTCCCACTCCCAGATGTGGAGCAGCAAGAGCTGCCTTCAACCTGGGAGCCAGGCAACCCTACAGGCACGTGTTCTGCCCCAGCTGTTCTGTCTTCAATGCTCAACAGCATTCACAGTGCAGGCTCAGCCCCTCTAGTCACCAACTGTGCTTGTACTTGAAAGAAAGGAGTGGATCTGTAGAGTGGATTGTTGTTAAGGGCCCAATACTGACACCAGGTGAGGTTCAGGGAGGGTTATTTGCAAGTTCCACCCTGGGGAGTGGCTGGTGAGGGTCTGGACAGCATTAGGCAGGCTGTCTTCTGATTAAACTGTGTTCAAAGGCAAAGCTGGTTAAGCACTGAGCCCACCCCACAATGTTAATCATTGGGAAGGGGGAGGGATAATAGGAAGGTTTGCTTCAAAAATCCTCATCTGATGGCCCACAGCTACCTGGGCCACACAGGCACAGAGGTGAGACACGTCTGTGCCCACGTGGAGCCAGCAGAACTTGCACAGAGCAGGACCAGGCCTGGCAGTGGAATGAGTCTTTGGAAATGTCCACTTTACAAACAGGTGTCTGTGCACCATTCTTGCACAGGTCTTTATGGGCTACAGAGGATGAGGAGATACTGTAGGATGTGAGTTCCTTTAAGTGATTAGGCACTTCACCAGGCACAGACTTAAGTGATATGGAAATGTCTTTGGAGTGGAGAGAGGGAGACTCCGAGGCAGATGAGGTGAAGTATTTTCCTGCTGACAGCCCAGAGCAGCAGTGAGCAGCAGGCTGCAGAGAGGGGAGGCTCTCTGGGCACAGCACGCTGGCTCCCAGGGAACTCCCTCACCAGTCAGAGCAGTGACTGAGCACAGGCTCCACCAGTGAAACCCAAGGAAGAAGCAGAGTCCCATCAGAAGAAATGATCAGCAGTGATCTGATCTGAAAAGCAACATAATTCACGTCTCACTCGGGACTTGAGATGCCACTGAGAACATTTTCTCTTTCCCACACACTGCTGTGGACTTCTCTGGTGCTACAATGTGAAACTCCTCAAATCTCACAGAATCACAGCACCATTAAAGCTGGAAAAGACCTCTGAGGCCGAGTCCAACCACTTACATAACCCTGCCACGTTCACCACTAAACCACATCCCAAGTGCCCCATCCCCACACTTTTTGAACACTTCCAGGGATGGTGACCTCATGCCTTTGCATTCCACCACACTTACACTTTTGCCAGAGGGGAAATCTGTCCCAGGAAAAGACAGAAAGTAGAACAATTCTTTTCACCAGGTGGCTAAGGTGAGCAAAACTCTTCTTGCTAAATGTTGGTGGGTTTTAATGGTACTGGATAAATGAAATTTCTTCAAGATTAAGTAAGAGTGCCACTTAGATGTTTTGTACAGCTCTCTTTCATTACGGTTTGATTTTAAAGGAGCAGTACCCAAACAATGAGAAATGTGAGATTTCTATCATTTAAAGAGCTTGGCAAAAGCCACACTGCATCTCTTTGACTGATTGATTACTCTTTGAATGCAGCAGCTTTGCCAATAGCTCTTAGACTGTTTTCTCTATCTAGCCAGACAGCTTCCCATGTTGTTTATGAGGCCTGTTTACACACCAGCTGGGGAGAAAAAGCCTGCTTTTATAGCCCTCTCCCTGAAGCCTTTGATCCTAGAAACTCAGAAATTAGTAGTGGAAGAATAAAGCTTATGAAACAACATTATATTGGCACACAGGAAGGGACCATTTCTGCCCGCAGTTTCAGCCCCCAGCAACCACAGGCAACTGTGGCAAAAATAAATATTTTAAGCCTGCAGACCATCCACTGCTCCACTGCAAAGGCCACAACACATCAAACCAAACTTAATACCTGCAGTGAAAGACCAGCCACCTCAACCAGACATGGAAAGCGTGGGAGGCAGACAGTCACGTGGGCCTGGATATGGGTTCTTAGGTCTCCTGGCTACAAAACAGCCTTGGCCCAGATGCATGTAGAAAAAATACCCAAAAGCTTGCTGACAGATATGCTATGCCACGAAAATGAAATTTCTGTGGCCCTAACTGGATCTAACAGTGGCTCAGGGTGTGCAGGTGAGGATGCTGCAGACAAGCAGCAAGCTTCTCCTCCCAGCTAAGTCACTTGGCAAGAAGCAACCTGTACGTTCAAGCATAACGATTCAGCAAGCTCTTTTAATAACAAAATTAATGTCAGTGCATTTGGAAATCAGGTGTGGGAAGCACTCGCATTAACAGCAAAGCTGCCAGCTAAGCTCCAAGCCTTGCAGAAGTTGAGCACTTCTGACTCACAACAATGATCATCACGTCTCACACCGGCAGAAGCCCCTGCAACAGCAACACACAAATCCGAGAATCACAGAGAGGTTTGGGTTGGAAGGGACCTTAAAGATTATCTCATTACAACCCTCTGCCATGGGCAGGGACGCCTTCCACTAGACCAGGCTGCTCAGAGCCCCATCCAGCCTGGCCTTGGACATTTCCAGGGATCCCTCAGTTCCAAGTGATCACCGATCTGAGGGAACTTCCGTACTAACCGGGGTTAAGAGGTGGGATGCTCGTGGAACAGTTCTCTTTTGCACAGGCTCCCATCACTGATGTCAGGGTTGTAGTGGGAACTTCACCAATACCTGTGGAAAAAGCGGGATGTTGACAAAAAGACAGGTACTACATTGATGTTAAGTTTTAAATCATTACTTTCTAGGAGTGAATCGCTGGGTTGGAGAGTTAAGAAGTAAAAACAGAACAAATCACACCAGCAATTCCTCCCTCCTCAAAAGAGTCTGCCTCAACAGCTCAAAGCAATCACAATGAACAAAACCACAGTTTTATATTTACTGTATATCACAGCTATTCCCATTTCATCTCCTGAAATTAATGAATCTACATCAAATGCGGCTGCTTCTGGTGAGAACAAAATATATTCAAAGCAAGAAACAACTGTCAGATATGAAAATAATGTCAGTTTTAAAAACCATTAGATAAATTATTCACAAAAGCTGACAAGAAGGACACCAAGCTGATGTTCAGTTATCCTGAATGTAGAATATTTAAAGGTTTTCAGGGATTATAACACAGTTTGGTACTCATTTGTAAATATGTATTGGTTTGTGTAAAACACTAATTTAACATTCCCAAAGTGGTAAATGTGTACATCAGCTTGATTTTATCAAACCAATTTTATCTTGTGCACCTTCAACAATTTTCTGCATTTCAAATTAGAGATACAAAAAGGTTTAAGGAGAAAAAAATGAAGGCAAAACTATACAACAAAATAACAGCCTAAGACAGTACATGTAATGCAGAAAACATGCACTCTGACTTACTCTTTCTGCTACTTTATACAGAAAAAATTTAAAGCACTTGTCCTGGGAAGCATAATGTTCCATCAACATGCAGTCAGCATATTTTCTTGATGAGTTTTTGATCAGAAATGGCAATGTAAGAAGCCAGCAAGAACATACCCACACCACAGAAATCTGCCAAGAACTGAACAGAAGCAACACAAACACACAGGAGCTGCTGCCCTGGATCAGAGCAGAGCTGTGTGTAGCCTGTTTTATTAAGATGGTCACAACTACCTTTCAAAGTGAGACTTCACACCTGAAGTTCTGTCCCAAAAATGAATGGTAAGTCAAATATAAACCAATTTAGCCCCTAATGGATGATCAGCGGCAAAAAAAAAAAAAAATTAAAAAATCATGGTATGTTAAAGAAATCTGTCAGGTTCTTTTTTTTTTTTTTTCATATGGTTTTGAACCAGCTGCAGAAGTACACCAGGCCCATGAGTCTTGAATGACCTTTGCCTTGTTTGTGAGCTTTAAATCCTGAAAAAACAACTTCAGGAAAAGGCTGGCAAACACTGAGTGCACACAGCCCCAGCTGGGTTCTGCCAATTCTGTGCTTGTGTACAGGTCTGAAGAGCTCAGCATTTGGGAAAATCATGCCTCTAGGAATTTAATCACCAGCTATTCTCAGGTATTTCTCTGCAGCCAGTTACTCCCCTGCCCATGCTCCCAGCAGGCTCGTTGGCAGCACACACAAAGCTCTCAACAGACCAGACC
The DNA here is from genome assembly GCA_013397175.1 of Platysteira castanea. Classification (NCBI taxonomy): domain Eukaryota; kingdom Metazoa; phylum Chordata; class Aves; order Passeriformes; genus Platysteira; species Platysteira castanea. The sequence goes on along the minus strand of VYXC01004493.1, from coordinate 222,317 downwards.
TGGCTCTTTTCTAGCAAAGCAAGTTTGTAACTCTCTATTCACTTTGCTAAAGCCTCTCATTCCAGCAAGCTGAAATCCTGGCCTTTTTAGAACTGATTCCAAACCTCCAAATGACTTTACTGAAGCCAGGGTTATACACTAATGATGATGATCATGAAATACACATTGACTTTAAAAGATGCTCCTATCAGTAGAAGTGTGGACTCTGTAATAAATTTCTGCTGGATGAAGCTTAAAAAGCAGTGAAATGAATACAGCTACAGAACATGTTAAGATCACGTGCCTCACACAGTACACAGAAATTACTGTGAGCTGCTTTTAAGGTGGGATGAAAACCAATACAATCACTTTGAGCTGCTTTCCCAATACTTAAGAAATACAGATTTTTTTTTTAATGTTATCATGAGTTTGTGAAGCAAACATAATAAATCAAATGTGTTAGATTTTAGTATTTCAACAAATAAGCCCACACTAAAACAACCCTATACACATTAAATTTTACACAGATACTTAATTGAGTTCTAAGGCATATGGAATTAGTTCTGCTCTCACACAGGCACAAATAAAGAAATTTGATATCCTTAAATGAAAAGTTAGGTTTGGCAGACAGCAAAAGGGATACATTGGAAGCAAATTTTAATATAAAAAACAATACCTTCAGCAGGGGTCCTGATTTTCAACCTGTCAACCTCCATGATAAAGTCATCTTTCAGGAAGAGGAAGCCAATGATGGAGAAGAGATAAACCAGGATGAGTGCTAGCACTGCAGTGAGGATAATTGAACGGCCATTCCGGGTAACACTTTTTATCACATTCAGCAATGTCTCCTCCCTGTACACCAGATCAAACAGCTGGGGAAGGCACAGAGTAGAGGAAAAATGAATGCAAATGAGGCAATACATAGATGCTACATAGGAAAACAATCGGAACTGCTGAAACATGTATTGAGCCCTGTTCTGCTGATGCCTTGAGGTGGCCACCTAAAAACAGAGGCTAGACAAGAATAAGAGAATAAAAGTAGGTATTTATTGAAGGGCCTTCAAAGGTACACCCTGGGCAGTCAAAAGACTCCTCACAAGATGGACGCTGGGTCACAGGTTCTTCACACTTTTATAAATTTGGTCCATTTGCATATCAGGGTTAATTCTCCAATTAAAGCTTCAGCTAATGATGTAATTAACCCAAGTTTTCCCCCCCTCTCAAGGCTTTAGTTTACACATTTTGGAGCCTGGTGTCCTTGAAGAGCAAACCTAGAGAGGTTTGTTATGTCTAACCAGCATGAGAGAACAGCAGCTAACAGGCCACATGAAACTTCAGAGTTACACACTAGGCAGTATAGGATTTGAAAAATACAAAAGTTAAAACCTAAGGCATCACTACATTCTCAGCTTCATAAACTCGCACTGATTTCAATGGGAGCTGGGCATGCTTATGGAGGAGGAAATCTAGCACAGAACTTTAAATTTTAAAATTAATTATAGCAAAATCCAAAGCCACAAAGCATATTTGAGCCTGATCCAGAGCTGGACAACAGCTACCATCAAGATCCGTTGTTTCCCCATGTTTAAAACCAGGCTAGATTAAAATTTAAAAAGTGTCTTCATACTATGGATCTACATCTACAAACTAATTTTTCATGTTCTCTCCCATCTGACAAACATGCACAGACTGCAACTCAAAAATGCACTCATACATGTAAGTAATTACATATTTGTGAACTTTCTCAGGGCATCACGCAAATGTCGCATGGACAAGGATTGGGGCCACCTCTTTTTAGGACAAACTTAAATTCATGTCACTGTTTGCATAAGACTAGAAATTTCTGTTCTTCTCTACCCTGCACTATATGCTTTCCTGATATTTAACTTTAAAGGAAAGTATATATTAAGATAATACTGCATTAAATGTCAAAAGCCTAAACCAGCAATTAAATGTGACAGGAGCTTTACATGAACCTGTAACTTTTTTTTCTCTTATAATTTTCTTGATGTTCTATAGTGCTTTGAACCTTATCTAAAATATATGTATTTCTAGTTCAAAACACTCAGATTACAGATATAAAGTGACACATTATGATTTATCAAAATGCTCCACAGAAGAAGGTCTTAGCCACAATTTATAAGTTCTGAAATCCAGAGCTTTGTGAAAGAATTAATAATAAAGGAAGAAAGAAGTGGACAGTTATGAACAAATATTAGAGTTTACACTACATCCACTACTAAGAGGACACCTGGAAGCAACCTGGGAACTTGGGTAATGCCCATGAATTATGGACATTGGTCAGTAGCAGTCACTGAAAAAAAGTAAGTACATAAAATGTTTCTTAAGCTGCTTGACACTTTGCAAAGTATTTTAAAATAGAGATCACCTATCTCATTGAAGGAACAGACAATAATTTGCGCATTTTTAAAGCAGGAGAGTTACATCCATTTGAAGAGGGTCCTGCAGCTACAGCCACAATCTTACCTCCTTTGAAATCTGCCCAAACTTTGAAGCAGACTTTAATGTCAAGATCTGTTAGGTCTGACTTCAACAGGAGCTCTACCTGAATTAGCACTAAACCCCTGAAAATTTTAGTGAGTTTAATACATCTTTGAAATGCTGGGAGTTCACCACTATTCAGGAAGCTGAGAAAAAATACAACAGGAAAGTGAACCCATGTAACTGACCACAGTTTAGTCAGTCTCCCTGCAAGTCTCACATGTTCCAGTACAGAGCAGAAGGATTAGCAAACAAAAGCAGTGAAACACCTTTTACTGCTACTCAGCATGAAGGGAGTAGTTAGTGGAGTTTAGCATAATTTTGCGTGATTCATTTTCACTGCACCTGTACCACATTATTAAAAGGCATTCCATCTGGGTAATGGCAACGAAAGAAAATGAAGTTGGATACATTTCAAGTGAGGAATCTTCCTGCTACACCAGAGGCATGCCATCCCCATTTCCCAAGTAATTTGTTAAAAATGTATTGAGGATGAGGAATGGGATCCTATGTACAGGTACTGATGCCTGTAGTGGCTACCTAAAAACAGAGGCTAAACAAGAATAAGATAATAAAAGTAGGTATTTATTGAAGGGCCTTCAAAGGTACACCCTGGGCAGTCAAAAGACTCCTTACAAGATGGACGCTGGGTCACGGGTTCTTCACACTTTTATAAGTTTGGTCCATTTGGACAGGGTTATTTCTCCATTTAAAGCTTCAGTTAATGATGTAATTAGCCCAAGTTTCTCCCCCCTCTTCAGAGGCTTTTAGTTTACACATTTCGGGCCTGGGACAATCGAGGTGTCCTTGGAAAGCAAACCTAGAGAGGTTTGTTATGTCTAACCAGGATGAGAACAGAAGTTAACAGGCCACACGAAACTTCAGAGTTACACACTAGGCAGTACAGGATTTGAAAAATATAAAAGTTAAAACCTAAGGCATTATTCCTCCCACACACCACTGGACAACTGCCCCCAAAATGTTAGGACTGACAGAACATACAGGAACAATGGACACAGAATATGGAGAAAGCTGGGAGAAAGAAGTGGGCTGGGTGATGATTGTCTGAGAAGAGAGGAGCAAACTTTCAGCTCTAAAACAGATAAAATAAGTCCTAACAGAAACAGGTTCTAATAAAAACAGCAGCTCCTAAGGGGCAGCAACACAATGGCGTGCTAAAAATACACATCATTTGGCTTGATTGTCAGGAAGAAATTGAAGACAGCTGCATGGGTAACGGTATTTTCTATTTTTGCAAAGTTTTCCCCTCTGCAGCAGCACGTACTTACCAGGAAGCTATAGAAGAACTCGTGCACGCAGAGGCCCAGCATGCAGACCAGGACATAGGCCACGTGGTAGAGAAAAGCCATGTCCATGATGACCGCTCTGTAGCCACGGGTGAAAGTCCCACGGTTCCCAACAAAGCTCACCAGGAACACGATTTTGTTACAGAGCTGTGGGGGGTAACAAAGGCTAGGTTTATGCCATCAGAAAACTCCTGGTATTTATTGTTTGGGTTGCTGTCTAGATAGGTTGGTTTGACTAAACGCACAACCTTTAGATAGCTGGAGTGAGGTGAGAGAAATCCAGCTCCAACAGCGCACTGGGAACAAGCCCACGAGGGTGAGTGGAAGTGCATCACCCCTCCAACACTGCACTGTGCCTCATTACATTGTGATTTATTCCTACAACATTCGTGAACAGGTGGGCAGGATTAACATCACGAGGCATTAAAAACCAGCTGGGCAGTGAACTCCCAACAATTTTGAGTTTAGACCCGAGACTATGTAAGAGCAGCTAGGCATGCTACTACCAAGAGAACAATAGTAACACAACAGAAAGTGTGTGGGGGGTGTGAGATCCATTTCCTTCAGATCGTGTTCTTCAATATGAAATCCCAAAAAAAACCCCCTCAGAACTGAGGACGTTTTTGAAGTATAGCCTTTAAACAACAGCATCACATTCTCCATGGCTCCCCAGCTTTGCCTGCACACGAGCAGCAGTGCAGAAGTGAACAGGAAAGGGTCTCACCTCATCTCTCTGGCAGTCCAGGACAAGGAATGAGGACTCAACACGACTCCTTTGTTCACAAATTTGACGTGGGCAAGTGCTGTTTACTTGCCTTTACCTGTGACTATATGTCTGGGTATTTTTCAGTATGTGAAATTCTCACACACAGAACTGGTGGCAAACAGCCCAGTACTTCGTGCTGGGGTGAATTAGGGCTGTAGCAGTCAGGCAGAAATTTAAATAGATGACTTGTGAGCACGACTGTGTATCTTACCAAGCTCAGTAAGTATGCAAACTTATTCATGTCTAAGCTAAGAGATCTGGCAAAGGGCTGAGAGAATTTTTAATTTTGAAAACTCTTTTCTTCCTGAAAATATATTTAAGGTCTCAGAAACATTTCACAAATTTGTGTCAATAGTGCTGAGAGTACTGGTAGAGAAAATTTTTCTTTTAACATGAGAAACTGTAGATTTGATTGCCCTTATGCAGTAATATTTCTTTAAATTTCATCTTGTTTTTGTTTTTAAAAATATTTGCATATGCACAAAACTAAACCAGCTTTTTTCTTAGCTTCCCACTTTGCTGACACTGCTGTTTCAGGATGACTGGAAATGATTTATTTTTTTGGCTTAATCAATGAACCAGAAAAAGAAGTTTTTGCACAGCTCTAATCAAAGGGGTTTTTTAGTAGGAGACCCTCAATATCTTTCCTTCTGCTGAAAGGGAAATTCTGCTTGCTTTTGAAGTACTTACATTAGCAGCACCAAGGAGTATCAAGGTAGGACCGAGCCCTATAGTATATATAGACCTGAGAATAACAGACACCAAAAAAGGTCGAATGCCAACAGGCTTGGAGATGAAAAACAGCATTGCTGTGCAAAACGCCACTGCTATCCAGAGGAGCACGGAAAACAACGGTGAGAGCGTGCCTGCACAGAGGAGAAAGGCAGATTTGAGAAAGGCATCTTTGGAGACTCCATTTTTCACCAAGAAACGGATCCAAAAGATCAATTCCTTTGCCAGTAGAGCTAACAAAAGCGTGATTCATGCATCACAACTGCTGACCATGGCTTGCCCTAATTGCAGCAGGAGCTATTATTCTCAGAGTATTGTTGCTTTCTGCACAGGTAATAATACGAGCAGCTAATGAAATTTCCATTAAAATCCTGGGAGTGCTCAGAGATGGAACAGTTTACCCTTCTCCTGGAGCAAGCTACTAATCAGCTCCCTTCTGCAGGGATCATTAGGGCTCCTCCGGTCTGATTCCATGATTGCTCAGCTACAGAAATAGCCGGTCCTGGGGGCAGCACAGCAAGTGGCAGCGCGCTGCAGTGCCACGTTTCCAGCGCCGGCTCCCGAAAAAGCGGCTCCCTCCCGAAGGGCTGCGGGTGCTCCGCGGGAGCCTCCGCCCCTGCACGGGAGCGGGGCACTTGGCACAGCGGGAGCGGGGCACTTGGCACAGCGGGAGCGGCCGCGGGGCCCCGGGCAGGGCCGGGCAGCATCTGCAGCGCCCGCAGCGCTGAGCGGCTGCGCTCGGCTCCCGGGCACGCAGCGGGTCCCGGGCGCTGCGGGCGCGGCAGCCGCCGCCGCACAGCCCCAGTCCCTGCTGCTCTGCAAGATGCTGGCTCCAGGCGCTCCCCGAGTTCCGAGCCATGGCCCTGTTTTCCCTCTCCCCTCTGCTTAAAGCCCTGGAAACGCACCATGTTGCTGTGATATAAAAAGCACATTCAGATCTCAGGGCACTGTCACACTTGTACACTGACTTCTATTGTTATGGGATGAACTGAGAGGTCAGTGACGGGGGAGGAGGGAATAGAAAATTTAGCTAGACTCACAATAGAAATCATGCTATCTCTTTGGCAACAGATACACAGCTGAGCAGCATCACTGGGATTAGAAAACAATGAGATGAGGCCCTGGCCTCAACACTCAGATGGCATCCGAACTTTTGCAAAGTTCAGGAGTGTTTCCATCCCTTGCAGGAGATTCAAGGTCACCTCTGTGAGAGAGTTTCTTTGCCAACAAGATTTGGAAACTTTTAATGGATCCTAAAAAATGATTTCCAAGCCGATCTGAAAGGTAAGGCCAAAGTTCTCTGTGGTTCTTTCACAAATCACTTTTCCTTCTTCCCTACTGCAGGTCCACCAATTTCATGTTGCAGGACCCACAGCAGTACCATGTGCAGACAGGCACCCTGAAGGCAAGGAGTCTTCACAGAATCATGGTTTGGGTTGGAAGAGACCTTAAAGACCATCTTTTTACATCCCCCCTGCCATGGGCAGGGACACCTTCCACTCTCCCAGCTTGCTCAGAGCCCCATCCAGCCTGGCCTTGGACACTGCCAGGGATGGGGCAGCCACAGCTTCTCTGGGCAACCTGTGCCAGGGCCTCAGCACCCTCATAGGGAACAATTCCTTCCTAATATCTAAACACAACCTACTCTCCGTCAGTTTGAAGCCATTCCCCCTTGTCCTGTCACTCCGTGCTCTTGTCTCTCTTTTTTCTCTTTTAGGCTCCCTTCAGGAACAGTCTTCAGCTGGAGCAGTTTTGCTTATGTCGTATTACATAAGAACTGCAGGTACCTACTAAGGCAGCATTTTGGCATGATTAGATCAGCCCAGGCACCTCAGACAGGTGAGCAGAGGTGGATTTACACAGAATGAAGGGGGAAAATGGGAGACAAACTCCAGCTGTTGGATCAGGCTTTGGTGGAGGGGGAGGCTGGAAGTAAGGAGGCTGCCTCATGACCTGCTAATCCGATCTGGCCACACCTATTCCTTATTGCTCAGGAGTTGCTTTGGCTTTACAAGCACCAGGAGCTGGAATCCTGAAATGCACTATCACTGGATTACTGGGGCCACTTAAACTAATGCCATATAAATCTGCAGTTCAGAATAAGTATTAATACCTACTGATTGCAGACTAGAGGATTTCCATGAGTATAGATTAGCTAAAATTTAGTAGCGTAAAAGGTTTATTTTTAACCCTGTATTTCTCCTCTCATCCTCCTTGGGCTCTAACGTGTGTGTGCTCTGAGTGACTCCCCAGTTTACAAAGCACTACGGACAAGATGCTTCCCTTCTCCAGGGCACAGCCCTGCAAACTCTGCTTCACCCCACGAGGCTGTGGAGCTGCCTGTGCTGTGACCTGCAGAGACCACCCCGTGGGCTGCGAGGGCAGCGTGGTCCCCATGCCAATATATTTTAATCTGCTGCCTTTCTGTTCTGCCAGGCAGCAGGAATGTTTGCCGGTGCCAGCTGCGGTGTTTGTGAAAAGCACATGTATCTACTAGAAGCTGGACTGCTCCCACCAGCCCCGTTCACATGCCATCAGACAGAGGTGACTTTCAGTCACATTACTGACTGGCCACAAATCAAAGGCCCAGAGGTGAATGGCTCTGCTCCCATTACCAGTATTCGGAACTATTTAGTCTCCTTTATCCCAATTAAGCTTGTTTGGGCTTCAAAGAGGCCTCCTGCTAGTCTGCTGCATTTATAGCAAATAATGAATTTCATTAAATATTTCCTGCGACATGGGATGAAGCAGAGACAGAATCATAAGTTTTAAGAGTATTTTTACATAATGCATTTATCCTCTGCAACAGTTATGCCCTTTTATCCCAGTAAATTACACAGTCAAAAGCCAACAAGCTAGTTTGCAAATCATTCTCTTCCATATGTTTTCAGGACTGCAAGTCATTCAATTTGGTCAGGCTCAAGGAATCTCTGTCCCTCTGCTGCCAGGAATCCTCCTCCAGTTCAGACGCTGCAGCTAAATGTGTGCAGTAGGACACTGCAATATGGCAATATAAAAAAATTAGCTGAGATCATCTAGATAATCTTCAGCTTATGCTCTGTCCATTCTACTCCGCACTGTGCGGGCCACGTGACACACAGATCAACCACCACATTTCATACAGCATCTGGTACCCACTTAGGAGACACTAAATGGCTTTCAGATATGACTGCACCCGAAAATGCAGCTTTATTTGTTACCTTAGAAATGAAAGCATCAAAAATTAAAACAAAAAATAAAACCAAACTCTACTTGCCTTCATCTCCATCATCTCCAAAAGGGTAGAACAAAGCAACTGCTAAATTGATGAATACAGCAAGGTTGAAGGAAATGCTCCCCCAGAGAGAGATGTGTCTGGAGAACCAAAACAGGGCTGGATTATCTAGAAAGGGGAGAAAAGCAGCAATCAATGAACTGAAAGCAAGCAGAAACTCAATCAGCAATAGCCCCAAGGGAATTAAATACAGATTAATGTAGAAAATATGCAGATCTTTAAAATTAACTAAAATAGACAAATATTAAACATAGGTTTGCCATAAAACATAGTTTCAGGCAGAGCTTTTAATCCAAAGATCACAATACAGTTTATTCTATACCAGAGTTTCGCCTCTGAGAAGATTTTAGGCCTGGATATTTTGCAAAGGAGTCTTTTCAGCTGCATCTGAAACTGCAGCCTCTGTGCATGAGGACACAAGATCAAGCAAACAAATAGATTTTAGCACTCTGAATGCCAGTCAACCAGAACACCCAGAATGGGTCATCCAGATGACCTATTTGGACCAAGTACACCGATGACATATGCAGAGAACGATGGAATAGGCATGGTTTCAGAACTGCAGTATTTCCCCCACCTCTGTCAAACTAAAACCACTTTGATCTGCTTGGGAAGCAGGCAAAATTTGGTCTGCCTGGGTTTTGGTTCTACAAAAGCTGACTATTTCCTGCATGCTGCTCAGAAGCCCATGGTCACCTGCTGACAAACAGCTCTGTACTCCTGCTTAAAAGGACTCAAACAAACCATGATCTCCATATGTGCAGTGCTGTACAAACACACAGAAATAACCATATCCCAAAGAACCTGCAGCCTAGCTAGAAAAGACTAAAAAGGGAAACAGTGCAAAACAGGGTTGATTTTGTGTCCAGAGTCACATACACAGTTCAGCAAGAAGGCCAGGAACAAGATCTAAGGGTTCTAAGACTCAGGCAAGCACTTCATATACATGAATGCACTAAAATATGTTTAAATGAACATTTGGAACATGACCCTATGTGCAATGGTGTAAAAACATCTCTGGTCAGAGAGGTTTAAAACATGATGCATCCCTATTAATTAGATTTTAAAGTACTGAGAACTTCCTGCAAGCATTCAGAGCACCCAGCGAAGTTTTTATAAACAGCAGAGTCCTTCAACTGCATATGATTGTCTTAGGCTTTATTCTTAATAGTCTTTAATGGCAATTAGGTAAATATTCAGATTTCACTGTGATAATCTCGTGATGCTGACTGCTGAGATTTAAGCATTTGGAGCCATTGCAAAAATGAAATCTGTCAATTTAAGCAGCACAGACTTCATGCTAACAGACACTTGGCTAAAGAATGAACCCAGCTTCAACCTGTATTATCTTTCCAAATAATAATAAAAAAACCAACACGGAGACTTGTGGGCTATTCCACTGATGAAAGGAATTGAGAAATTTCTGTTCTGAATAAAAATAAACCAATTTTCTTTGTTTATAGCAATAGGCAGGTCTGGTCTATCTAATTGTTGGGCTGGCTCTTTTATTTGTGTTTCTAAAGCAAAACCCCCAGATATGATTTTTTTTTACTGAAGTAATTTTTCCACAATACAATGACTTTTGTTCCCAAATACACTGCAGATTCTGGAATCATGTATTTTTCAACTTCTATTCTGGTCAGTTTGTCACTACTAAGTTTTTAGGGTGCCACCAAATGAAGCAGACTTGGGTTGATGGGGTTCATGCTGAAGACTTGCTGCTGCTGAAAATTATAGCCTGGGAATTGACATATAAAAAATTGCAATAACATCCATGTTTCCATCACGTTCAGGGTGCTCCCACATTGCTCTGACTATCCTGCTGCTCTAGACCCTATTCCTTCCTTCCTTCCTGATCAATTGCTGTGAGCAGATGATGTGTGACACTCCAAGAGCTTCTCCATTTTAGCAGTGAATGAAGTGATCACTTTTAGGCATTTTTATGTATGCTCAGCCTGGAGAAGAGAAGGCTTTGGGGTGACCTAATGTGGCCTTGCAGTGCCTGAAGGGAGCCCACAGGAAAGATGGAGAGAGACTCCTGACAAGGGCATGGAGTGACAGGACAAGGGGCAATGGCTTCAAAAAGGGAAGGTTTAGATTGGATATTAGGAAGGAATTGTTTCCTGTGAGGGTGCTGAGGCCCTGGCACAGGTTGCCCAGAGAAGCTGTGGCTGCCCCATCCCTGGCAGTGTCCAAGGCCAGGCTGGAGGGGGCTCTGAGCAAGCTGGGAGAGTGGAAGGTGTCCCTGCCCATGGCAGGGGGGGTGGAACGGTGTGATCTTTAAGGTTCCTCCCAACCCAAACCATTCTGTGATTCTGTGATACATAAAATACAACTTTCTGCTCCAAAAGCCAAGGTCAGAGTTGACAGTGGCCGAGCTGGCAGGAGCCTCCTGATCTGGGCACACTGGCAACAGCCCCATTCCTGCCAAGGGCCAGCAGCTGTACTGCCCAGCAGCGAGCCAAAGACATCCAGGGTACCTGGTGGGGCTTCCCTGCCCCTCCTCTTGGTGTCCCTGCTTTGACCTCTCCCTCACAATCTTGACCAAGCAGCTCAAGGCCACACGTGCTTCCCCAATACCACGGGACGTGCACCAGTATGGGCCAGCTGGGACACCCTGCAGCCCAGTCACGCCAGGCTGATGTGAACTGGCAGAGAGGGGCTGACTCCATGAAGGCCGGGCAAATTTAAAGCAGCTGAGGTTCTGGTGAGAGATGTTTTTAAGTGACTGACATTTACAAGTCTTTAATGATCCTTCAGGAATCTGTAAACCTCAAATATGCAGCTACACATGTTTTTGTTAAATATTAGGGGCCTTGGCTTAATTAGGTGCAATGCTATCAAGATTAGTAGAACTACACCCAGTTCGTCCATCCGTCAGTTTAACTTTTGGACATCATCTTGAACATATTAATAATCACTCCATATTACACTTCTTTTATGGTGGCATGCAAGTGTCTCAGCTGACCTACACTCTCAAGCCCAGAACAGTTTTGCCTGTTGTAGTATCAGAGTGAACAGAGAAAAGCATATCATTAAAATGAAAGTATTCGAAGGTTTAAAAGCAAGGTTTTAGCATAATGAAGCTATTTTTTAAAAATTACAGTACTTACTCCTGATTTTCTTTTGCCATTTCATCTCGTTGTACAGATCTTCAGTCTGCTGGAAAAAGTCATTGACTTTGCTCCCTTGTTCATCTCTCTCTGTTGTATTGAATACCCGACTTTTGGATTCCCGAGTGAGGAATTCGCAAATATTGGGGACAGGAAAGACAATCTTTTCCATTGTTCTATCGTGGCGAACAATCTATAAATAAAATGCACATTTTTGTCAGTCAGTGACTATCCAATCATTTTGTCATATCTTTTCTTGTTCACAGCTCCCCTTTTATTTAAAAATTAGTTCATTAATTATTTGAACATTGCAATAAAGCTGGACCAATCAATCCCAAAACAGAGTGAAGCTGTTTTTATTTTCAAAAGCCTGCCTGAATAAGGTGGCAAGTAAAGGTCTCAAGAAAAACCTAGGTCCAGACTCCCCCAAACATAAAAAATGTTCTATTTCAGAATGCTTCAATTTTGCAGTAAATTGAAACAAATCTCTCCCAGTAAAAAGCGGAGAAGTTCAGGGGCTTTCTGCTCTGATTACAAAATTCTTTTCCCATCTTGAATCTATTTCTACGAGGGGTTAAGTTGTGAAGGTGAACATGCAAAAATAGCACCTTGTTGCTCAGGCAGCACCCATATCTTGTCAGTCTTTATCTTTTTACTTGACAAAACCCAAGGTTTTGAATTGTCTGCATTTCAGGAGTTACCAAGTTACTGGTGAGCGAGCTAGATTTTACTTCATCTCACCATGCCGCCATCAAAATTGCTTCCCCATTCTGATCGTGGACTCTGCATTACTAAAAATACCGAAATGGGTAGAAAACTCATTTCGATTCCAACAACCATGCCTCTGTACAGCCACTGGTGAAAATAAAAAAACACCACTATTTGAATTTCAAATCAAACAAATGAGGTACCTTAACATAGGGGAGATAATATCTGAAACACCAAGCAGGTCTAGGACTGCTTTCAAAGACAAGCAGCCATCTATTTTGTATAGCAGTAATGCTGGGTTGAGTTTCACTTTTCCAGAACAAGCTACTGGCCACATAAAAGTTGACCACAGTGCTTGTTTAATGCCTAAATTTACAACCTACCCAGATAAACTGGCTGATAATTGCTAAGAGACATCTTAGCAGCACCCAAAGAATTAAAATACATTAAGAGGAGCACTGAGCTGCCCTCTGGGCAACCAAGGCCATGGAGCTTCTATCTATCCTGTGGTGGGATACCTCTGTGGACCTTTGTCTAAATCCAACTGATGGCAGGTGTAAAGTTTAAAATAGAGAACAGAACTGCTGAACCAGGCCAAGCCTTGGTATTTTAAACAAAACCCATATTGAATGTCTACACTGCTTCAAAACCTCTTTGTACTCCAGCCAGACTTTTAGTTTGATCAGCCAGCATCAGTGGCTTTGAAACTCATGATTATTTATTTGAGTGATGTACCATACAAGATGATTCTTGACTTCATGACACAGCTACTATCCACAGTCATTATTTTGCTAACAAAACATGTTTGGTAACACACAGGAAAGCTACTGTGAAATGATGGTTTGGAGCCACTTCTAATATAGGTGTATTCCTTTTTCTCCCACAGCCAAAAGCATATTATTCAACCTTCTCCTCATAAATAATCCACACCATTTGGAAGCTTAAAAAGAGGAGATGCACCACATGCAAGATGCAGAATTGTCTCACAGTCCATCTTCTGGTGAGCAATCCTTTACCTCTATCTGCGCCGTATGTTTGGCATAAAACCTCAAGGCTTCATCTCCTTCATCTGGATCTGACCCTGGCTTCAGCATCTGTTGCAATGTTTTATTGTGGCAAGCCAACTAGAAAAAGAAGAAAAATCTGGTTTATGTCCTGCTGCTATGTTTTCAGCTTTATCATCTCCACTTAACTAACACAAATCCTCCTTCCTCCCATTCCCGTATACTTACATGCTCAACCCAGTGGGGCTCTTTCCACAGATAACAACAAAAATGTAATTACTCGAGAACAATAGAAATAATTTAGTCTTAAGAAGTCAGCAGCAAGTCTTCAGTTGAGATTTATGAAAGGCAGCTTAGCCCCGAGCCTGGATGGTTTTTGGAGGGCTTTTGACAAATGCCAAAAAATTAGACTGAATGCTTCTTTTCACTTGAGTTTAGACATAAAATTTGCATACCTCTGAGTACTAAATTACATTTACAATTAGTTTCTCTCAGTGACTTCAAATGGCTAAACTAGGTTGTTGGTTGGTATTCCAGGCTGTAACTATTTCTGAGGGAGCTGGACTGCAGTGCCAGGCAAATACATCCTTAACGGGACAGTTTATATACACAGCAAGTGTGTACACACACACAAACACACAAATATGTATCACCTACACACTTTTACAAATTATACACTTCACATGATTGATAAAATACATTTGTTCTGTGTTGAATAGTGGATATTTTAAATGCTCCATTGCTGTACAAAGTTTAATAACAAAAATGTTGGCAAATGCATTCACGATGTCCTGTAGGTGAGTGAGAAACAAAGACTTAATTATAAGGCATAAGGAAATTACTAAAAACTCAGTTTTCCCTACATCACAGTGAGTGGTTTCCACCCAGAACAGCTGAGGCGTTTCATCTGTTTTAAGATGGGAAAAACTGCAGCAGGAAAGGAAAGGAAAAGCCACCTTGCAGATGTGATCCAGGGCTGAATCATCACAGCTGACATTACCACAACAGACCATTAGAAATGAGGCAGGCACACACTCAAAATGACCACAGGAACCGGGGCTTTGAAGTGATGATCACCACAGGTGGACCAGGATTGTACTACATGAAATAACACAGCCTGGTGAGGAATTATAAAATAATTGCACGGCTACAAAAAGACTGACAGGGATTAAGTCTAAAACTAACAATGGATCCAAAAAGATATTGTAATAATCTAACCAGAACGTGATCTCACTCATTTGGAATCTGCATGTCTCATTATCTCCCTTTCTTTTAACAACAAGGTACATATACAATTTAGTCCACTTATTGAAGCTCCCTAGAATCTGCTGATCAAAATAAATTTTCTTCTGGATCTCAATACAAACTTGTTAAATAAGGATGAATAAAAAATGGAACATGCAAAAGTAAAAGAATATCAGAAAGGGATATTCAGGAAGAATAAATGTGCTTCCAACAATTTTCTTGGGGACAGAAGTCTGCTTGGTCCTGACAGCAGAGCCTGAGCCAATGTGGCACAACAACAGTTTATAAAAGGGTCATGAGCAGATATTCAGGGAGACCAGCAAAGAAATGACACGGGGGTTAACTGCAGAATATTCCTTCCGACAGTAGCAGATTTCTGTCCTGAAGAGTTACTTTTTTACTCTATCTAGCAAATGCATGGATAGTATCATTACACACATTAATGTCTTCACCTAAACTTCCACTTATTTTTGAGACTAAAAAGGTTCTTTAAGACTATCTGACTAGCTCCTCCCCTTCACACAAGCCAAATAACCTGATCCTGCCAGCAGCCTTTGCAGCATGACCACAACAACTGCCTAGCAAGACAACTTGAATTCATCTCCTAGAGGTCTTCACATGCCCCTCAAGACATGCTCTAGAATCATGGAGAAGAGAAAGAAGATGATCCAGTGGAAACAAGATAGTTACTGTTTAAAAATGCCCTTTCAACAGTGTTATTACTTCTGCCTTTCTGCTTTATTGGATGTCCCTCTGCTTCTGTACTCAAGAAAGGGCAAGCAAGAGCGCCCAGTTCACCTTCTCTGTATCATTCATCATTCTGTACACTACTGTCACGTTCTCTTTTATTTGTCTCTTCTTTAAATTAAAACAATCCCTATCTCTCCCATCCCTCCTCAAACAGAAGACTCCCTGTGACTCAATTATTTTCCCTGTCTATCTCCAAATGCCCTTTACTTTGGCTATATCTCTTCTTTAAGATACGAAGAAGAGCACTGACTAGACAGAATGCAATCATGCTGTGCTTGGCGTGATGAATTAGCATAACCAGAAGCAAATATATTCCCCTTTTATTATCTTCTGTAATACAGAGGAACTTTGCCTGTATCTTGACCTTTATTTCTCCAATGTGAACCATTAAGATTTTGAGTTTTCTAACAAATGACAAGTCAAGGACGTATGGATAGTTCTTCTTATTAAAACTATGCCAGTCTCGAGAAAGGCACACGCTATAGATGCAGAAATTTCCATTAGTACCACAAAAAACTTTCTATATTGATACCTGAACTCGTACACAGAATTGGAAACGCCGTTTGTAAACCATATGAAAACTCTAGGTATTGTAAACCATATGAAAACTCAGGTAAAGCTTCCTGATATGCTTTGAACTGTCCATAACTTTTACTGTAGAAGTCTCTCTTGGTAAGTATCAGTAACAGAAGTTCCCTTATCACATGGACTAGAAGGGAAGGCCCATCTCAGCCTCTCATGCTCTAATGGGACTGGCTAGAACAGGGTGTTCAGAGCCTGCTGGGGATTTGAGATTGAGCATATTTTGCTATCAGGTTTCACGTGACCAGCAGCCAGACTCTTTAAAACAGTGTGTATTTGGTGATCTGCACTGTGCTTTCTGAGGCTGTGCTTTCAGGCTGTGACGGTCCCGTGCCGACACGTGAACAGAACCTAGCACTGCCCAGCTGGGGCTTTCCAGCCCAGCCACAGGACAAAGTGACCTGAAGAACAAGCCAGGGTTTTCTGTGCCAGCCCTTCAACTGCCAGAAAAGACACATCAGAAACAAGGGATTGCTGACCAAGCTGGAGGAGCTGCAGCACATTTCAGACAAGGAACCTCCCTAAAGGCACCAGCAATCTTCAGGTGCTGAAGCTGAATCTGCTTCATTCCTAACTTCATTTCCCTCAGCTTCCAAATCTCTCAATACCACTTACCTTCTGCACACTCTGGACCTTCAGACAGGAACCTCAGGGCAAAAGGCCCATCAATTTTCTGCTCATATTGCAGTTCCTACACAGGATGGATTCCTCTACGTCGACACAACAATAGCTACTGCTAATATTTCTGTATTGCCACAGCTACACTGATGAAAGAACATTGTGGACAGCAATCTGAGAGACCTCAGATCCAAAGCAGAGACTCACAGTACAACACAGAGCAGTTTTAGGAATGCTGTTATTTGGCAACCACGGTGTTTTCTGAAGCTCTGCTCTCATGATCCTTCCTTTGCCCCATAACGAGCTCAAAGGCCCACGTGGGCCGGGGGACTGTGTCAACAGATGCCTTGACCAGGGCAGAGCTTTTTGTGAGATCAAAGACACAGCAATAGAAATAACAATGCAGTGACAAACTATGAACGTAAAATACAGAAAGCTTATCCAAGTTTATAATACACCCTAGGTGACAGTTTGTGCGTGGCGTGTAAAGGCCTTGCAAGCTCTGAGTGGTTTTTTTCATATTTAACTGCTGTGATGCAGTAAAGTGTTATATCCAGTGTGCTGCACAAATCTTTCAGCGCAGCTGGAGGACAAGACATGGGACGGATGTGGCTGAGAGCAACTATAATGAGAAGAAGAGTTCCATTTATGTTCGCAAAGCACAGCTCAAAAATGCACCTCAAAAATACCCAGCAAGTGTAAGTGATACAAAAAAGTAACCATCACTAGAGCCTGAATTTGCAAAGAGCCCCAGAAAAATCACTATTGAGGAGAAAACTCACTCACTCACTCACTCACTCACTCACTCACTCACTCACTCACTCACTCACACATCAGCCATGCCAGTGACAATATTTTAAATGTCAACACTGTATTTTACTGTTCATCAAGGCATGTAGGGACAAGGAAGCAGTAGCATATAATGGAACAGTGATTTCCAAAGAGGGGATGTGCAAGGCAATAGCTATATGAATAAAGATCATTTGGCTTTCAGTCAGCTCCTGAGGAAGGACTGCTGTTCATCTTGAAAGATTTTTACTTAAAAAATTTGGAAAACACTGTAATAAAGCATCAGTACAAAATGTGAAAGATTGAGGACAGACCAAGAACGCTGAAGACATTAATAAAGAAACAGTAGAGATAAATGACAGAATTACAAGTAACACTGAGTCTAAACTCCTGACACAACATGACTACAAAATCAGATCTGCTACTCATCTGGGATGCCATATATGATCAGCAGTGGGGAAAATCACAGCAGATCCAGCTTTTGCAATTAATATATGGGTTTCCTGCAGGCCTCTAGTTTTATAGTCAAGCTTACCTTGAACAAAAATGAAGTTATTTAAATGTTCTTAAAGAAAAGACTGATTTAAAGCTGTGAACATTCATTTCACCAGCCTGTCATTGACTCACTGACGAGGTACAGTAGATTAGTTTGCCAAAATACCAGTGTGTGAATATATGTGTGCACGTGGAAAAATTGCTTGGAAAAGAGAAAGTTTTTCTCCCCTTTTCAGTATTTCTGTAAAACACAGAGCCCCTCCATATTTTAATAAGGATGTGTCAGTCCCTGGTTGTAACTTGTAAACTCAGGGGCCTCTCAAGTTCTAATCAAAGGCACGAGGTCTCACCCAGTACACAGCTGAGATGGTTGTCAAAATTCCTGCTGATCACACCAGGCTTTGCTGAAGCCCCCAAAAGGACAAAAAATACAAGAAAAATGTACAAGAAATAGAAGCTAGAGATAATAGGTTGGAGACCCCCAAATTCTGAGAGATTTATTTCACTCCCCAGCATTTTAAAGCTGCCAAGCATGGGGGGTAAAGGTGACGTTTTAAGACTAGAATGGTATAAAGGGATCTAAATGAGTGAGGTTTAGTGTCCTGTAGGCAATCAGGGTTTTCATGGAAGAGTCAGTTCACAGGCAAAGTGTCAAACACGTTAAACTGATTTCCTAGGAAAGGCTGATGGAATAGTACAAAAAGCACTGGGTAACTGGCTGAGATGCAGAAATAAAGACACAAATAGCCCAAATAGCTCCTGTGCCTTGATACAATTTACATTTACAGTATTATTATTAAGAAGTACTACAAACATCTAAAAAAATACAAACAAAATTCTTGAAAGAATTCTTATCCTCGTTCCAATTCTCTCAGTTCTTCTCACAGCTGTAAGGCAGCAGTAAGGCTGGCATGTGATTGGGAGATACCTGGCATGTGATGGGGAGATACCTGGCATGTGATGGGGAGATACCTGGCACATGGGGCACTCCTGGCACGGGAAGGGCACTGGGTCAGGCAGCATCGGGAGCGTGCTGGGGACTGGGGCTTGTTTTGGGGAGGGAACTGGGTGTGGACATGCTTGTAAACTGTCCCACTGCACAGAGCCCCCTCTGCCCTTGCCTCACTCCCCCTCTGGGATGCCAGCCAGCCCCCTCGAACCTGTCAGGGCAGGGAGGCCACTCCACAGGCCTGGAAGTTAACAAACTACAGTCCTTGGGAAAGTGAGGCAAGAGTGTTTGTACCTGGTGCCCAAGCCGTGACATCTGAGAGATCTGCTGTAGATTATCTTCACCCCTACCCTGTCAGTGACCACATATCCTGCAGCGTGGGTTGCCAGCCCAAAGGCCAGCGGTCTTTCACCAGGGGAAAGTGTGACAAAATGTAACTTGCAGCAACAGCAAAATAATGCTCAGATGAGTTTCACCTTGCTGTGCCAACAGGCTCGTGCAACTGGGGCTCATTCACAGCCTCAGGGTCTTCCTCTTTTGTCCTCTTCAGTCCCCTTGGCTCCCAGAGCCAGGCAGTGTGAGATCTGGCACCACCAAACCCCCTCTCCAGGGATAACCCAGTCATCTCACCAAACACTTTATTTGTTGTTTAGAGAGCAAGAAAGGATAAAAAAGCTGGCCAGGGACTGACAAGAAAACCCCCCAAGGACCGAGAAAAAACAGCCAAGAGAAAGTCAAGGGAGTAGCAAACAGGATGGGTGACAGACAGAGGAGCACAGGAGACAGAAAAGGAGCTCCTCTTCTTTGGCGTGCCAGGACCTTACCACGCGCCAGCTCCCTGCCCAGGGCAAATGAGAACATTCCAACTCCATCGGTAAACAAGGAGAGAAAAAAGCAGGGAAAAAGGAAATGTCATCTTAACCATAACTGAGCAGAGATTTTTATTCCAAGTAGCTGCACTAAAAGCAATAACAACTTCTCAGCTCCCCATGTTCCAATCAAAACTGAATGGTACTTTCTGCAATACACAGGGCAACTTCCTTTCCAGAAGTCATTACAGTTTTATAGAGCGGCACCTTTGCACTCTGCCACAAAGCAATCTGTTAACAAACATTAGGAACAGCAGGGATGGAGCAATGGGAGACTCTCAAATCAAGTATTCATTGATTTCATTTAGACAATTATACCGTACAGAGCAACCAAAAGGGTTTAGAGTTAATCTTTCCCTGATGGCTTGTGGTACATGAGCAGGTCCCTGGGTGGTCCAGACGCTTTGGATTCTGTTGCTGGGTCTTCCATGGCCTCCTGTAACCTCTGAGGCACCAACTCTCCTCCCCAGCCTCCACATGGGGCATGCTACAAATCGCAGCTAATAGTGATCTACCTCACAGGGGAGAAATAAAACACCTCAATGTTATCACATAAAAGAAATCACCACAGCTAAGTGAACTCTATCACTATTATGTTTGCAGCCCCCCATAGTAATTTTATTGCTATTTTTGTTGTGGTTTTGCTGTTCTTTTTTACCCTGATGAAAACCAGCAGAAGACCAAATGACTTGTTAATATTTCAGTGAACTTTACTTCCACTTGTCTCCTTTCTAATTTCTTTTGCAGGCAGAGCTGAGTTCCAAAAATAATGAAGTGTACACGTGTGTGGGGAAGTTCAGGTCAGACAAAATGCGTTACAATCAATCAAAATTAATTTGAGGTGGGTGGATGTGAAACATCTCCACAGGCTACGGGTAAACTGTCATGGGCAGCTGTGCCTGCTTGAGTCAAACCAGCCCAAGGCACACACGGGCACACTCGGATTTTGGTGCACACTGGCCATACTGGACATAGGATGTGGACAGCAGCATGCAATCCAGAATATTCCAACAGGATGGCACAACCGCACTCAGAGACTGTCTCCTGTGATTACTGTAAGCAAAATTTTGCGAAGTACAGGATGGAAGGAAATCAGATGATGGAAGTGTCAGACATGATTATAAGGAGGTAACGAGAAAGTTCAGTGGAAAGGAAAGAAAACGAGAGCAGAGTTTCTGCAAACAGTCTTTTTCAGAGCATAACAAGGAAGAAGATCCCAGCCACATGCTGCTTCCATAAAAGGAAGACAAAAACACTGGCACCAATGTTGTATAGACACAGCCTGAGAAAGGGCCAAATCAGCAAATATATGGATCCCAAATCCACACAACAAGAGAACTGTTCACCTCTAAAAGCCAACAACACTTTATATACATCCAAAATACACAAATACACCTGAGATAACAGAGCTGTGAAAGGCACACCCCTTTCAGGAACTCTTATAATCCTTTTGCTCCCAAGTCCTTCACCTTCCATGTTTCTCTCCTCTGCAGAATGTGACTCTCTGCCAGCTATCTTCTGTCTACTGTGTGGCTTCTCTAGAAAAGGCAAGCTAGCATAAACAAAAGGAGGAACTGCTGATGACTTTTACTTTGGGGGCAATGTGGTGAGGGGAACCACAGTTTCAAGTTTTTAAGTGGACACACTTCCTTCTGTGAGCCATAAGACCAGGAGACGTTGACTGGCCCTCAACATCCCTTCCTCTGGCACCATGAGCAGAACGTTCCTCGTGGGTTGATCCTTCCAGCAAGGACTCATCCTCTTCTTTGGGATCTACCCAAACTCATTGTGTCTCTTCTATTTGCAGGATAGTGCCATGGTTTCTTTGGCACACTGTGACCCCTTCAGCTGGATGCAGTTCACCAACCCAACCTGACATCATCACCAGCTCTGCCACAGGCAGGTGTGGCTTGGAAGACAGCCACAGCACACTGCCCCTGTAGAGGCTGGATAAGCCATCTCCCTGTCTTCAGTGAGGCACATTGAAGGGGCTTAAGTCCTCAGCTGCAGTCTGGAATCATGGCTCAGACTCTGAGATTCAAGTTATATCGATGTCAAATTAGAAAGGCTGTTCATAGCCAGTCCTGTTCACATCCCACCTTCTCAACACATAGCTCCACAACACACAGACAAGCATAACTTGCTCATTCAGAGTCAAAAACATAGGAGACTGAAGCAGCAAGCAAACAGCTGAAGCTGCAATCTGTTGAACTCACAGTAGACATGGATTTGCTATGATCTGCTGGGGCCTGATGTATGTACATTGTAGGGTACAAACCAGGGCAGTGCACAAGTGTGGAGATGGACAGGAACTGAGAGATGAGTCTCCTCAAGCAATTACAAAGGAGAGATTTTCCAACACTTTAAACCATACTGAATCTCTGCTTCTCCCTCCAATCAGCACAGCAAAACATCCCTAAAAAAAAATAAAATTAGGAGCATAGGACCAGAGAGAAGGGAATGTAAAATCATGAGTTTTTCTTTCCAACTCTGTATTACGGCTTTTGTCCTCAGGAGAGCACTTTTACCTGGCACCTATGAAGTAACAGTTCCTGGTGGGAGTAAAAATTTCATCTTTCTCCTTATCAGATATTCACAATAATGCTGCTTTATCCAACCAACTAGCAGCTAAGCGGTGTTCTACAGACTCAAAGAAAAAGCTGGAAAGATTTTCCAAATAAAGTTCATTTAAGGCTACCACAGATCATCATTTGCAAAAGAAACTCTGAAAATCCTTGCCCATAGAAAAAGGCAGAGAAAAGGCTTCTCTAACCCCAGGTTGATTAGATGCTTACCTGTGTGCAGGTCTGAAGGTGATCATAAGTAACTGATCACATCACTTTTGGTGTAGAAAAGCATAATCAGCCGTTAAAACTAAATTTCACAGCTGGACACTTTTATTCAGTCTCTCATAAAGCTGCCTCAGAAAAGTGCAAGGTGAACCTCATTTTCACTTTCTGCACAGTGTTAAATGAATGAAATACAGAGGATGGCAACTGAGCTCTGCCTATTTGTAGATTACAAATTCAGATCTTGTCTGGAAAACTCTATGGTGACTGAGATACCTAATTAAATTGTGACATCAGAGGAGATGAGAGTTAAAACAGAGCAACTGTGAGGAACAGACATATTTTGACATTCTGTTTAATGCTCTTTATTTTTGTTAACCTGTAATTACTTCAATGACTACTGAACATAAAAAAGTATGTCTTTGTTAGAGAAGATGCCCCCCCAATTTTAATTAAGGTGTAGGATTTCACAATGCAAATATCTGAGGCCTATTAGAACTGCTCTGATACTATTAAGTGAGACCAGATTTCACTTCCATGGTATTTCCAAGGTTACCCTCACTTCCCATCAAACCAAACCCCAGCTTAGGGTAAAATGTTTTAGTTGGGCTGTACTTGTAAGAAAAAGGTGCACCTTGGTTCGTTTGAGGGTTCCCTTTAATGGAAAAGCTCCAGCTCTGTCTCTAGAGCAAGAACTCGA
Organism: Platysteira castanea; assembly: GCA_013397175.1. Taxonomy (NCBI): domain Eukaryota; kingdom Metazoa; phylum Chordata; class Aves; order Passeriformes; genus Platysteira; species Platysteira castanea. The sequence continues at coordinate 199,146 of VYXC01004493.1, read as the reverse complement.
CACTTTGTGTAATTCAACTTCCTGAATGAGGGGAGTTTGCAGCAATTTGAACAAAATAGCTACATTACATACCTTTCTGAGCCAGTGAAGTGTGCACACAGCACTCCAGGGTGGCTGAACGTCCAGTCTGCTTTGAAGGGTGGCTTTGGAAAGATGGCACTGTGTGGTCCCACAGTTACTGCCTCTCAACGGCTTCTGGATTGAGTTTACTCAGTTCCCAAGGAAAATTATGCTTAATTCTCCATAACGCTTCTCCAAGCAATTTCAATCTAAAAGTTTCAAGTCAAGCCATCCTCCTTGTGACCCATATATCATCACTCTTAATGCATGCCAAACACAAGCAGGCAGCTCCAGGGTAAGAGCATGGTTTGAGGGCAACAGGGCAAGTTGTCTGCTAGTATAAATCAGTATAAATCAGTATTGCTTGCCTGCTTTGAGTGGAGGCATTCCCATGTAGACCAGCTGTGGACACAGCTAAATGAAGACCCATTCTTCATGTGGGAAGCAAAGTTAACTGCGCCACAGGTGACAGAGAACCAAAGGAGGACTGAAGTCCCTCTGTCCACCCCACGCTGCTTCAGACAGCAATAAAAAGGTAGTGTGGTTATTGCTGGGACAGGGCTGCAAACAGAACCTGAGAGCAGAGAATGTCTTGAACAGTATTTCATTGTCCCACAGCCAATTTTCAGAGTAAAACCACAGACTAATGTGAAGATTTCACAATGCAGACATTTGACAAAGAAAGGATATTTCTTCTGGTGTAACGTTTGGGCTCCGACACCAATTCAACATATTTCCCAATGACAAAAAATCTTGTAAACCACAAAACACAAGGATTACAGAAGTTAAAGATAGAAGAAGAAACCCACAAAGCAGAAATATTGAGGCCACCTGTGCACTAGTGAAATGCACAGTTGCCACAGTCAAACAGGATATATCCCTCATTAACATTACATATAATAAATCACACACATATGTAGAACAGACACTTCATCTTATTCTAGAGAAGTAGAACCAGAAAAATTAAAATAAGCTAAAACTTCTGTGGCCAACCTATGGTAAAAAACTCTAGCCTGAATCCTAGCAGCTCTTAGCAGCCTAAGTCAACATGACACCAGATGGAAAACAGAGGTTCCCATGTAGATCCCTATCAAGGCCAGAACAGGATTCTGAGGCAAACACTTCCAAGGAGAAGGCGAGAAAAAGAAAACATCAAAGGACAAGTTGCCAAGGTTATAACCTGAGACCTAACATCAGCCACAGACGTTCATTTAACCTTTCTGGCGCTCATTAGTGTCAAGCCCTCGTGGCAGCCTCCATACTGTCTCTCTATAAGGCAGCTGGCTGAACGTGGAGTTATATCCCATCCTAATGAGCCACGAGGAGGGTGATGTGCATCACTAGCTTCTGTTTCCATCTTGGCAATCTCAGTGTAAAAGCCTTGCAACAGCTTCTGATTCTCCTGACATTTAATTAGCCGTTGTCATTTTGATGCCATAGCCTGTCTCATCAGGATGATAACTACAGAACAACATGTGGAGCATAAAAGTTCCATGAAAAGTTTCAGGTCTGGCAGCCAAGCTTACAAGTCCTCTGACAGTCACAGTTCCTGGGACTGGTTCCCATTAGCCCTTTGTTTTGGCACTGCTATCAGCAAGAGCTTCTCTGTTAAGGACAGAGAAACAAAAAAACACCAAAAACTGCAAAGCTCAGCATAGCCTTGCAAAAAATGACATCCTTTAGCTTGAAAAATTTTACCTGTCCTGCAGAAAGAGAGCATCCTTATTGCACAAACTCTCAGCTATTTATCCTGAAGGACAGGTTTATCCTACAGGATAGAGTCCATCATCTTCTGGCCTCAAAAGGTAGTCCTATTTACTTAAGTGTGTACAATGTTTTTCTCTGTTTGTCATCTGGTACTTGGGAGGACAATCTCCAACAATACCTGCCAACTGCTTCTTGTCCACATCAGCTGCACAATTTGACAATGGTCACTGCTAAACAAAATGTGAGCCATGTACATTTTCACTCAATGTAACCAGTGGTCTTTTTTCCAAAATCCTAGTCTCATACACTGAAACACTTTTTATTTTTTGATAGTGTACCCATCAGAGACGTGTAAAATCTCAAATGAACCAAGACATTTCATTCATTTCAATCATTTCATCGTTTCACTGATTCAAACAGAATCAACTGAGAATCTTTGTCATCAGAACCTAGGCACAATCTAATGTTTTGTAAATACAGACACGCACCTACCTGAGACAGAGGGTGAGCAGAGAGAACTCAGCAAGCTTAAAAAATTTGCTGAACCAGTGTGGTCCCCAGACCTCAGCTCCTCTGGAGGATCCTTGCCTGAGCTCAAAGCTGCTTCCCAGTTGGATGAGCCTATCTTTTAGAGCAAAATGCTCTGGGAACTCACAGTTCCCACAGAGACAGGGAGATCTCTTTTAGGCAAATGTTATGGGCCAGTAATGGCAACAACTATCAAGAGTGAAGGTGTTCTTGCAAGACTTTTCCACTTGTCTTCTGTTCATCTTATTTCCATGGTATAACCACGATATTGAAGTTTCAGCCAGTTCATGCCCACTGCAGACTACTGGGCTGTAACTGGTGGGACCACCAGTTCCCTACCCTAAACAGCCTTTGAGGTGCTTCTTTGCTGTGCCTTAGAGAAGGTGCTTGTCAATGCACATTATTGAGCAATTAATTGCTGCATTCTTCATCAATAATTCTTTTTAAAAAGTCAAATTTCACCCTGAATTCATGCCTGACCACAATCACACTTCGTGCAGAACAGTGTTTAGTGAGTCACGAACAACCCACTCGGTTCAGAAAGCTTTGGAGAAGTCACATGCAGTGATTCTATTCCACATTTGGAGGCCCGCATTTACAGTGTTACTTCTTGTTTCCTCACACATTAAACCATGGAAGACCTACACCCATCATTTTAAGCAAGGTCTTGCCATGGAATCCCTTGACCTGGCTTGAATTATATCCAGGTCAAGACAAATGGATGAGTACAAGAATCCACATTTGCCTCATAGTATATGTGTTAATAATTGTCTTTTATTTTATACATGCATACACGTACTCAAGGGAAAAGAACGACGAAGGTCTAAGTGAATCTGTCTAAAAGTTAAAATACAGCAAAGTGAAGGAAATCCAGGAACTGCTCCAAACTACAAAAATAACCACCCACAAAAAAACCCTTAAGCCTTACAATACCTCCCTCACACACATGCACACATTTCCATCCGTTACCTTATGAAAGCTTTTCTTGCCTCAGCAACCCGTAATAGTAGCAGCACAGGAAAGTTTATTTGAAAAACACACTTCAGCATGTCTCTAAAAGACTTTTGGGGTACTAATGTGCTCACTGATTATGCACTACCCAATAAATGCCAAATTTCCACATTAGCAAAGTGGCTGGGATGGAGTGAGCATAGGAGGGGAGCCAGTGTGGCAGTCAAAGCAAAGCACTGGGGATCAAACAAGCCAGATTTGCTTCCCATGACAGCTCATGACTTGCTGTCTGTGCCTGCTTCTGCCTTGGAGCCTTTACCTGTAACACCAGATAATACCACCGACTTAAAAAGGAGAAAATAAAATTAATGAGAGCTTCTAACTGCTCCAAAATCCTGTAAATTCTATAAAAATTTCTGAAACAATAATTATAATTATTATTGTCATTTCTTTGTTCTGCTGGAGCATGTAAGAGTCCCAGAACCACGCAGCTGTAGGCACAGCACTGATGTGGAAAGTAAAGGTGGTCCCAGCCGTGGGTGTACTCAAATCTGATGAAAGCTACCAAAAGACAGACTAAAGAGAAAGCCACAGAAACAAAAGGCTTTGTGCTTCTTAGAATTTTTCCTATTTGAATAGCTAAATTTTTTAAAACTGGCTTTACTTTATCCTTAATGAATGTATCATCTCCAAGTCTCATTATCAAACCTCTCCTATTTCAAATGTCAAAAATAGTAACTTTTTAAAAATAGCTGGTAGTGTATCCCTACTCTCAACTATAAATCCATGCCATCAATTATTGCCATTTTAGTTGCCTAGTTAGCAAATACCCTTCATCTGTCTACACTATTAAGCAATGAAGTAAACATGGCAGTAAGACATTAGTTAGATAATGCTTGCCAAGTTTGATAAAAAAATCTTGATTCTGTTATTAATATACTAACAAATATATAAGGCTGAATGACTTATTTTGCTCAGCCCATTTAAAATTAGCACCAGAGTGGAAGATGTGTGTCCTCAGCAGTACCTGCAGTGAGAACCTTACAGTTCAGAGCAGATCCACCTCTTTTTCCTTGGTTTATTTTAAGAACTTATAAATGGAAGGACACTTCCGACTGTGTTAGATTATCAGAAGATAGCCTGGTTCAAACTTGTCTTCACTGCACTGATATCAGGCAGTGATAATTCTTCTAAGCTTATGGGGTGAGGAAATATTTTTCATTAAGCTTTGGTGTCACCAGGTATAATATAAGTAGTTTACTTGGTTGGGATTCAAGTAATATTTTAGCTTAATCTCATTAAACAAACAAACAAACAAACAAACAAATAACCTTCTATTTACCTGGAAGGGACAAAGGTATTGTGGAATTCCAAGACCTGTGCTCCCTCTCCAACAGGGGATTTAAGCATAAACTTGAAATTGAGAAAACATTTTGCTAGCCCGAGACCATGGAACATGCATCACGGAAGGGGTGGCACGCTGGGTCAGCACCCCTACACTCCTGCCACAGCCTTGGCAACCAGGCAGAGGAGTTTATACAGCACTGGAAATCTGAAAGTTGTGTTACAGTTTGCTCCCTTACTCCCTCCCCACTCACATCCTTCCAGATCAAGGAGGTGTCTGCACAGCTCTACAGGCAGATGAAAGTGCACTCTTGCCATGCTGCAAGCTGACAAAAAGTTATTTCACGTTCTTGTTACCCTCATGAATAAAGCCCCTGCTGAAAGGTACAGTGGATTAGCTTGGGCTCCATGCCTGATTTAGACAGTTTGCATGAGCTGAAAAAACACAAACACTTCAAAGGATTTTCTGTTAACAGAAGCCCAGATATATATAATATATATATATGCATGCATACTACAGGAGTCACTGGTTATAATCAGTGCCTTATCTTGCTTCATAGTAAATCAAAGGGATCATGAACCTTATGGAAATATTGCCAATGAATGCTGTGTTTTAGTCTACCAACTCCTGAAATACTTTGTTATAACTAACAGGCAGCTAGCTCAAGCAATCATCTGAAAAGTCAGAGGATTTCTTTAGCCTTTTATAATTTCTTTCTTTGTGTAACAATTTAAAAATTTGATTCTCCTACACTAATGCTTCTCCAGAAAAGGAGCAAGAATGAAACTTTTTTTCATGCTACTCTGTCAAAACCTTTTGTAATCTCCTACAGGGACATCACATCAAGATGAAGTCTCTTCGTGGACAGCCTTACTAACTTTGCAAAACAAAGTGTGACCTGCTTTAACACAATCTCTTAAGAGGACAGCAGTACAAATACCATACCTATTGACTGAGGCTGGAAGAGAAGTGGTGTCAGAGGTGATGGAACTGTCCATAACATGCCTCTGGCACTCAGCTGAGACTACTGCAAGGAATTAACAAGGTCAAGGCTTGGCTCTGAGCATGACATTTGAACTAGAGAAAGAAAACACAATCTCCTCCGTTGATTTTCAAGAGAATTGTGAACCCTTTCTACCCACCAATAACAGGCTTATGTTTCCAGGATGTGACCACAAGCACCAGCTCGTGTCACTGCTCCACAAGCAGCTGCCGAAGAGCTACATCTGGAAGGAGCCCCAAAGCCAGGCTGCAGAGTGGGGCTGCAGCTCAGGGCTGCTCCTCGTGGACAGCTCAGTTCTGCTTTTTCCCAGGGGCACTCCCTTCTCCCCTCTGCTCATTGAGGAGCAGGAAAAGGCAGGAGCAGCAAGTCCAGACTGCCCCGGGGTCAGTGCAGGGGAAGCATCACAGCCACGGCACGTGGCAGGCTGGAGGAAGATGAAGAAATAAAGGGAAGAGAGGCCAGTGAAACATGTGGAAGATGTGCTCACTGGCACGACACGGCTGCTGTACCCACACCTGTCTGTGTGTGCATGATGTACGAGTGCACACTTAGGGCAGGGGCCGGGAGGCTGTAAGGACGATTTACTAAGAGAAATCTCAGCCTTGCTTGTGACACAGGTACAACTTTCTATGCACCATGGGTCAAACATTTGCAAGAATGCCTCTTGCTTCTGGTAAAATCAACCACAGGAAGGGCAAGGAAGGATGTAGTGGTGGCAAAAAGCAGAACCTAGCACTGCCCTGAAGAGTGCAACGACAAAAACTGAAAGTCGGAGCTCCCCAAAATAAACTGTCTGTGTTTGAGGGCTGGAACAGCAAAAAGGGGAACTCTCAGTCTTGATTCTGCTGTTACAGAGGGACCAAAAAGCTGTAGCTAGAGCAAGTGGTCACCAGGAAGTGTAAGGAAAGTGACTGAAGAGCCACACTGGTTGTAGAAAAAAGGTAAGTCAGGCGAACTGCCACAGCAAAGAAATATTATGTAAATCAGGTCAGCTAAGCCAAGCAGAAGGCCCAGGCACCAAAAAGCCACTCTGACAGCAAAGCAGAGGGTGTTTGGAGACTGAAGCCAGCAAAGGAACCCAGCAACAATGGCCTTACTGAGGAGGGTCCATGCTCGTATCCTGTCCCATCCCAGGGTGAGCGAAAGGGCACACATGGAAAGAGTTTGGGGTCAAAGATCAGCAGGCCTGTGCCAAGAATTGTAGCTTTTCATTAGCAGAGGACACAGAAAGTCCCCAAATTGCCTGCCCTTGCATTACTTTGTTTTGATACGGGGCCTGACATGGGTGCAAAGCTATTGTAAACACACGTACTATGTTACAGAAATGCAAGAAAAAGAAAACAGTCTTCTTTTCTTTTTTTTTTTTTTGGTAAAAAGATGGATATTTTTACAGCATACAGAGCCAATCATGACATTTAATTTTACAGAACAGGAAGGAGCTCAGTAAATTGTTGTAAAAATATCCACCCTTATGCAACCAAAATGCCAGCTACAGATCAGGAATAGCTGTGGAGTAGCATCATGGACCTCCCCAGCACAGTGGATATGAACCTAGGGACAGACCTTAACCTACACCTCAGCCAGCTAATGTGCCCCTGGCAGTGACCTCTTGTGTAAAATGACCCCAGCAGTTACTTCCTATACAGCTTTAGGTCGATATTCCACTCCCCAGAACTGTGTTTTCCATGTCACAGACCCTGTTAAGTAAATTAACACAAACTGTAGGCAGAAGACAGAAAATACCGACATTTCGATTTGGCAGGCATTTAAATTTTCATTATAAGCATTCAGACAAGGAGTAAATAGTTCCACAAGGTAAGGAGCTGCAGATGCTTTCTAAAAATACTGTCATCTCTGATGGGTGTCTTATGTACAGCCCCACACACAGCACGAGAGTAGAACATGGTCAACCACACCACCAACAACATAATAACAATACTTACTTATTTAAATGTGCAGCAAGCACACCAGCATAACTCAGTAAGTGGTTTTTTGCATTCCTTGCTTGAAAGAAACATTGCATAATACTACTGTAACTATAGATTGCTTTCTTTTCTTTTTTTTTTCCACCGAGGATTCAATTCCTAACAACACTTAATCAACATAATGAATGAGGAACACTCCCTATCTCCATCTGTTTATTTCTTCTTACTTAGGGAAAACCATTTTTAAAAAAATTTGGCCCTTACATGAAATACCAAATGCTGTAACTTATGATATAACCAAGAAGTTCGTGGTCCTTACTCTTTCACTTACAAAAAACTTTACAGTACTCAGAACATAACTGAAAGATAAACTATTTTTGACACCAGCTACTCTGAAGAATAAATAGCCCATTAAAAAACAACCTTCAGTGTACATTCTACTTTAACCAGTAGAGAAGCAAATGTGATCAGAAAAAGCTTGAGGGCACTACAGCGTAATTTGAAAGGAGAGAGCAGTGAAAAGGCCCAATTATTATTATTGGCAAAGTAATATATCTAAAATTATAGGAATCTTCTGGAATCAAGTTCACGTGGTATCACAACTGAAGGCACTATTTAAAATACACCAATAATGGTAACACAATTTATGATTTGATTGATATAAAAGATCTGTTAATATTAAAAGAAGACAATGCTAAGTGGACAGTCACTGTTTTGCTTTGCAAATAACAATTTATGTGAAATTTCTCCTGATGGGAAGATCAACATATTCAGGATCTCCCCTTGAGCAGGGGATGTCTCTCAAGGTTGCTCCTCAAGACTGAGAGATTCCTTACCACAAGAGACTCTTGGCAAGGGGTTAATAGCATGCTAAACTCTGAAAACTTGTTGGCTAAATGATATAAATGATTGATTATGTGCAGATACTCCTTTGGACACAAACTGTTGGGCAAGGCCAGGACTAAGTCTGGATCCAGCTGCACCTAAACTCTCCTCTCAGAAGGGGTTTAGAATGCAAGGGGATCCTTCCTTAACATCATGACTTAACAGGAGGGTGTCCCTGACAGTGTTGGCTGAGCCTGTCCTGTAAGCAGTAAACAATCGGGTGTGCCTTGCCACTGAATCTTACTAACCCACTGTCACATTTGCTATCAAACTTTGTTTTTTATCAGTAAACACATTGTCACTTGTCCCTTACCACAGAAGTGCATCACTCCACCTGTGACAATGTGGAGTTTAACCACGTAATGCTTTTCTGGAAGCCGCCACAAAACAAGTAAGACCTACCTGATGTGCCAAAATATAGATATTATGGCCAACATCTTTTGGGGAGATGCCATCATCTCCGTTCTCCTCCTCATGGTCACATTCCAGACCTTGGTTGTAGGCATTCTTCATCACATCCACCTGCAACACAAACCCAGCCCAGGGAGAGATGAAATAAACATGGTTCTTGGGGAAAAAACACACAGTGTTTGAACACAGCCGCTTTGTTCAGCTCCAGCCTGGATGGGTGCCCTGCAGTTCTGCAAGAAGAGCGAGCAGCCTGAGAATCACTTGCTGAATAAAGACACGCTTGAAGGATTTATGAAGCTCCAAACCGCTACATTTTTCATCAGCAGCCACGAGAAAGGAACAGGAATGCTGAGCCTTTGTGAGCAGGTATTTTCACAAGTGCTTCTCAAGGCTGCTGCAGATTTGGCAGGGAGCGTTGTGCAGCACTTAGAGTGCAGCCATGATCTTCCTCTGGCCAGAGTGGGCAGCAACACAATTCCACAGGAAAAAAAACACACCTACACCAAAAAGGAAGGGAAGATCCGGGCAGGGTGCTGGGGAAATTTCAAATATTCAAAAGCCTCTTACAGGACCAGCACAGGGTTCCCCACACAAGGCCTGATCCTGCAGTTGTACCCTAGGGATGGCCTCATACTGCTGAGATGCCACCTTAGTGATGATTCCCTGAAACCAGCAGGCATTGGGCTCTGCCTAAGGACAGGGACGATGCCTCCAGATACTTCCCCGGAATCCCTCAAGAATTCCCAGATCTCTCAGTCTCTTTTGTTACATGGTCAAGTCATATTTGAAACTACTCCTCCAGATTTCCAACCCATTTAAAGTTCCTGGAGACCTCCACAAACATCAGAGTTGTTCCAAAACACAGCAACAACTGTTTGGAACTCTCTTTGTTCATGAGACATAAATATACAACATACATGTATATTAAATATATTCTATGTCTACACACACATTTCTGTTAGCACTGCTTCACAAACTGTACAAGCCTAATTTGCCAGCCCCTGACAAACTGCACTTGAAGACAGTCTACCAGAATATGATAATTTACTTAGGAAACAATTACAGAAAAGTGCTTGGAACGGATAAAAATAATGAAGTCGTAAAGACTGAAATCATGCATGCTTGATCCTTTTAAAGTACTTTTTGTGAATTAGTACTATCCTGATACATTGTGCCACCATATGCTGCCAACACTTCTCAGCTTAGATACAGATCATTTTAAAAATGTTTTAATGACAGATTTTTTTTCAGCCAAAAGATTTATGAATATTCACAAGTTTTCTCACCAGTTCTCTTGGTCTCATGTTGAAAAGGATTCTTTCCGCATTCTCACTGTCTTGCCTGCTTTCCATAATAGCCAGCAAAAGCTTGGAGGCATTGTTCTAGAGATACAAAACCAAATTAATGCAAATTTTAAATCTCTTTCATGGATTAATGACCCTTGCATTTGTTTTAATTGAGATTACGAGAACCACTTTTTAGTGGATAAGATTTTCAAACACTTGCATCTTTTATTTTACTGACATATTTAATGGAGTTTTTTTTAATGTCAGCATACTGTAACACTAACTCTGCACACTATATTGGAAGGAAAATTTTAAACACTGAAAAATATTTGACTTAAATACAGAGTGTTGCTGCAGACTGTGCTCAAGAAATTAAATTCCATTTCCTTTTCTTATTGCCCACCTAGCAATTTTTACCTTGGCTTTCTGTTAAAACGAGACTCAGCAGAGACAATTAGAAAACATATTACACAAAGGTTTTATCATTCAGGCAGGTTTCCTTCCCCTTTGGTTTTTATGAAGTCCAACTGGTTATTATTTGAAAGGCTGTAAAATAAACTGTTTTCATACGCTCCTGAGATTTTGTTTCACTACTAAGTATTCCTGGGGGAATATATAAAGACCACCTTTGCTTTGTCAACTGGCTGCTTTTCACCAAGACCTCTCCCAAGGATTACACAGCATGAGCTTTAGCAGCAGCCCAGTGGCGCCTCAGACTTCAGAGACCTGTCTGTCTTCCAGTTAAATCAGCTGTGGTGAAGTGGAGAGGAAGAATGGTTCTGTAGGTCTGGCTGCTCTCTGGCAGAGCACGGTTGCCTTGCCTGATCTGTCACAGCATCCCCCTCATCACCCCCTGTTACAGACTGAGCTGCTGGAACACTTGGAAGCAGGAGGCAGTCCCAAGGGAAGAGGTAAGGGCCAGGAAAACTCCCAGCCCACCCTACAACCTCATTCTCTGCTGATTATTGCCATTGTCAACAATTGCAGCTGAAATTTCTCCAGTGAGGGTGTGCCTCAGACAACTGGCATGGGCAGTTTCAGAGGAAAAGGGTCCTGCGGTGTTTGGGACCGGGGCAAAAAGAAAGATGTTATTCCTGAATGATGCCTTAGACACGTTGGAGGGGGGGAATGATGCCTTAGGTTTTAACTTTTATATTTTTCAAATCCTATATTGCCTAGTGTGTAACTCTGAAGTTTCTTGTAGCCTGCCAGCTGCTGCTCTCTTAGGCCAGACAGACACAGCAAAGCCTCTCCGAGCTTGTTATTCATGGACACTCGGCTTGTCCTAGGCCCAAAAGGTGTAAACTGGGGTCTCTAGAGAGGTGGAGAAATTGAAGAAATTACATCATTAGCTAAACTTTTAATTGCCCAATTTATGCTGATATGCAAATGGACCAAACCTATAAAACTGTGAAGTACTCGTGACTCGTTGTCCATCTTGGGGTCCATTTTGAAAGCAGCCTTTGGCTCCCCAGGGTAGTACCTTTGAAGGCCCTTCACAAATAAATACCAACCTTTATTCCCTTACTCCTGTCTAGTCTCTGTTTCTAGGTAGCCACTCAAGGCATCACTACATGTTCAAGCAAGTTGTGTTTTAAGCAGCCTTTGTATCCCCAAGTTTTGATAATAGAGCTGCAAATATGAAGCACTAGAGGCCAACAGAACAATCACGTGAGTTGAAGTCTCCCAGCCAAACTTGTCCAACTTGGAAGCATTTAGTAAATTAAAATTTGAGTACTATAGAGCAGAAACATACTAATTTCACAGCTAAAAGCACACAAGGGTTACTCTTGGTGAGCACAGAATCACAAAGCCGTGTGGGTTGGATCATAAAACCACACACTAAAGGCTGCTCTCTGGACTAAGGTTCCAGCAGTCCAGCCCCTGCTCAAAGCAGCTTGCTCAGGACTGTGTTAAAATGAGGAACACACCTCTGACTGGAGGACTGAAGGATGAGACTGAAGGTAAATGGAAGGAGAGTAGATTAGAATGAAAATTTGTACGTAACTGGGGAATTAAAAACTGGGAGAAGAGACTGGGAGCTGAGAGAGAAGCCAGGACAGAGGAGCCTGGGCTTGCCAACACAGAAATGAGATAAGGACAAAGAACAGCAGATGAGAAGAAAAGACCTAACTAGGACTGGCTCAAGGAGAACAGCACTCCATATGAGTTTTGCCATGTCCCTTTCCTTTTGCTTCCAAATCAAATCATGGGAGAGATCTAGTCAGACTCTTTGCCTTGCAACCAACACTGCAGCAGTTTAATGTGCACAGTGAACGAGAACAGGTGGAGGGAGAGGACAGCATTTTGATGAGGATTCCTAACAGGATGCTGCTCTGAAAAGCAGGATGCTTCCTTTTCTGCTTTCTTGCCTTACAGTGGTGACCAAGTCAGTTGTGGCAGCATTGGTAGGATCTCAAACTTGAGGAGGAGGGAAGGGGCCATGACAGGCTGCCAGGTAGCTTGGTAAGGAAAGGGAGGAAAGAGGAGGAAGGCATCAGTCCATTCACTCATGGGTGAGGAGGACTTTGAATCTATTTCCCAGTGCAGACAACCCTGGGGATGGACAGAAGCCTGCTGCAGCTTCCAGGAAGCTGGGAAAGGTAGAAGGTAGGTAGGACCTTGTGTCATCAACAGCCAACTTCTTGCTACTGACTCAGTAAAAGTGCCATGCCATGGCCTAGAATTACAGCAGGCGTTTGAGGTGGTTACTTGACTACTTATTCCCCATTTTCTGCACATTCGGAGACCCTAGGATCTGATTTCTAATCCCAGACATCAGTGAGGAAAAGAGGTCCATCACTTGGAAAATACAGCACAAAGTTCGTAACACATTAGTACTGTGAAAAATCAGCTTACAGGTGCTAAAAAACAGAACAGCCCAAAGCACATCTACTCTTCACTTCACCTTTACCTGAGCTCCCATCACATCTCCTGACAATAATTTTGGAAAACTAAATTAATGAGTGAAGCAACTAGCTACAGTTATGAGGAAAAAAAAAGAAGACACTTGTATTAGACTCTCCCTACCCTTAGACTGACAATGTCTCTTCATCCTGTCACAGATGTGGCCGATACTGAGGTCTTACTGTGTGCCAGGGCTTGCACACCAGTCAGTAAGGAAGGCCAAGGGGTAACACTCAAAATTAAAAAGAGGCAGAATAGAACACTGGACATCTGTGCACTCAGAGAACACTCTGCTCACTAAATGATTTGGGAGTCCACTGGAAAATATAATCCATGAAAATGTAATTAAATACCACATCAAAAGCTATGTGCAAAACAAGCTCAACTAGGATGGCATGGGAAAATACAACTCTGCATTGCCTTTCCTTTGGTTGGGGGCTGTAAGTTCAACATACAACATCCCCTGAAAACTGTCTGAGCTTCTTTGTAAGTGTAAATGTGTGGGCCTATATACTTTGAATTCTGTATTTTCACTGCAAAATTTATGTATTTGCAATTTCAAAGTTGCCTGTGAACACTGACAGAGTGTCAATGATAAACATTACTTGGTAAACTCACTGCATTATTATTTCAATGTGTTGCCACTCAAAATCAAAAACAGCAGCTTCTTAATTTGGATCCAGTTCTTGAGATCACATCTTGCCCAGCAACATGTCCCATTCCAGTACAAGAATGATATGGACTTAATGGAATGGGTCTAGCAAAAAGCCATAAAAATGATGAAGGGAATGGAGCATTTTTCGTATAAGGAGCCACTGAAAGTTGTGACTGTTCAGCCTGGAGTACTTAGATGGATCTTATCAATGTGTATAAATACCTGGTGGGAGGAAATGTAGAGGAGGGTGCCAGACCCCTCTCAGCAGCGTCCAGTGAGAGGGAAAGAGACAAAATAAAACACCAGTGAAACTCTATCTAAACACAAGAAAACACTTTTATACTGTGACAGGGATCAAACAGTGGGACAGGCTGCCCAAAATGGTTGTGGAGTCTCCAGCTGGGGAGATATTCAGCAGGATATGGTCCTGGAAAACCTGCTCTAGCTGACCCTGCTTGAGCAGGGGGCTTGGACAAGATGACCTCAAGACATCCCTACTAAGACAGATGACTCTGTGATTCTGTAAAATCCAAACCATTTCCACAGTTTGAACCTCTGCTATCATTCACTACGATTTTCACTAATTGAGTGAGTCTAAGCACAGACAGCCTCCTGTGAACAGGGTCACACTGGTCCTTGCAGAGCTGTCTCTAAACTCATTTTTGGTGACTACACAGAAAAGCTGTTCTACAAGCATTTTCTAGCCTCATGACAATGGCAAATGAAAATGGCACTGGAGTGAACAGAGCTACATCTTTACAGAGACTGAAATTTGGACTTCAAAAGAACTGTCTGCATGTTCAAAGTTAAATGTCTGCCTAAGTGTTTTGCTAGAGGGGGGCCTGAATTACATTGCCATTCAAAAATGTAATTACAGTTATTAAAATCATATGTAAGGCACTGTTGATTCAATGTTTCATTGTAGATGATATATAGCTATATTAATTATTTTATTAGACATGTATAATGTTGCCAATATGATGCAATGCAGCTACCACAAAGTATTTGCTGGTTTGGGGAGGAAACAGACCATCTGCAATGGAAATACTTAATTTGGGAGGCAAGGAAAGGCAATAACCCAGGGCTCCTCCTGGACAGATTCTACCCTGCTTGGCACAGTACAGCTGCAGAGCTCCCCTCTGCATGCACTGGCACACAGGCAGGAGAAACTTATCTATGAGCCTGTCCAACTCTCCCCAGAATACAGAACAAAATTACATTACAAGCCCTCCTGCTGTAGGCTTCGCCCTCACACTCTACACTTTGTGTTTCCCCTCAGAGGACACTGAGAAGGAATAAAGTACAATTTACTTGAACCTTGTTTTCAACTTTATTTGACATCGCAGGTCATCTGATGTATTATTCTTTCTCACAGTATTTCCTTCTCAAATAATTTTTAAGAGTTCGGTATTTAGAGAGAATGCCTGACTTGTTGCATGCCTGTACAGTGTGGCTATTTATCAATCTCGAGAGATTTGAAATCCACAATACAGAGTTTTCATGCTAGCTGTGCCATGCCCGATAGACAGGATTTTTTTTGAAGAAAAAGCTGAGGACATAGTCCCAAACACAGCAGTGGGTCAAAAAGCCTGTGGCAGAGGGCCTGATAAGGATTCAGAAGCTGAGATGAAGTCATTTGAAAGCTTTTTTCCCCAAAGCCTTATGAGTATATTGCACTATGGTAATATTAAGTAAATGTCAGGCTGCCTAGAGCTCTCACATAGGTATGTCTTCTGTTGTTACTCAAATTCAAATAAACAAATTTACATATACTGTACCTTGAGCTGAAGCACCAAGTCCATGCAGTATTTGCCAAGAGGGTTTATGTCATTCAAGATGAGAGCAATTATAATATCAATCCCATTAGACTCATGGGTGGCTATGCATGTCTGCAAAATAAGAGAAGAGAAGGGAATGGGGCAGGGGCAGGAGGGAGGGAGGGGAGGAGCGGGGAAAAGAGGGAGACAATACGGCCAGAGGGAGGCAGAGAATGTGCACATCAGCAAATTTCCAAAAGAAGGATCCAGAATGTAAAACACCTTGCAACAGCAATGAATCTTTCAGCCAAAGCAGAACAGCCTGAAAACACGCCACAAGAAGTGCTGGGGGAGATTTGTGTGTACAGAACTAACCCAAACACTGCCAGTAGAGAAACACCCAACTGGAAAAAAGGTGGTGCAAGCTGAAATCTGCTCCCAGCGAATCCTGCAGGGCTTGGCACCAAGCGGTACAAGTTACAGACAGCAGCCCTCAGGAGCACTGCCAGATTCAGCTGAGCACATGCCAGCCCCAGACATAAAAGACAAGCTCGGTTGCAGGCACAACCAAATCTGCATGCTCAGATTCTTCATTTGCCCTCAGCAGCCAGCATTAATATTGCTGTTACAGCATGAAGTGTTTGTGAAAATCAAGGTTCTCTCCATGCATCTGGACATGTCCTGCACAGAAGGGTATTTCTGGATATGGAATTCAAAACTGTATTTGTGACCAGTGGTACTTCCCAAATGCCTTTACAGCTGGAGTTCTGGACCTTCTAGGCCTTGTGATTAAGAGTCAGTTGTGCAAGAGTCTATGGCACTTTACTCTGGCAATTTTATAGGACAATAGGAAAGGAAAAGTCTTCCAGAAAGAAAGAGAGAGGGGGAAAAATGAAAATGAGAGCATGGAGCATTTGCCCCTGAAATATATTGAATTAGACTAGCAGTTGGTGTAAACAAGTGTAACTCAAATCCTGAATGACTTCCCAGCAGATAGGTCTAAGCAATAAAGTGTAATTCATCATTCCCTTCCATATCAGTGTTCCTCAAATGCTTCTCACGTGAATTTGCTGGAGAACATGTCAACTTGTAACATTTTTTTCATCTCCCGTCCTGTAGCTGTACTTTTTTTACAGTTGTTTTTCCCATTCATAAGTGGATTGAATATGACTGTTCAAAATTTAGTCCACTAAAGGATTTTTGTTTGTTTTAAAAATATTAAGTAAAGGCAGCTGATTACCAGCAATGGCAGTAATAGCACTTCACATTTCATTGGTGCACGTTAATGAAGGAGCATTAATATTGCATGTATTTCTTCAGCTATTTCTAGCATAGAGAACAGATTGCTTCTGTAATTTTGCTCACCACAATTTTCCCACTGCTAATCCATAGCAAAAATTCTGCAGTTTTACCCACTATGACAACTTCACTGCAGTTCTCTTCAGATCAAATATGGCAGCATGTAACCACATCCTTTACCTTTCTACACCTCTTCAGCACGACACTAAAGAGACTTTTACCAAAAGTCACAGCAGTGTGACTTCAAAAGACTGCAGTGAGCAAGGCACAGGAGACCAGAAGCGTGGTCTTTAGTCTCATCCATTTCACTACTGATACCATAATTAAAGATGCTGCTAGGTGGTATGGCAGGATGGTAAGTTAAACTTTGCGGCAGTTATGTGAAATAAGGAAAGTAAATGTTAGCAATGTGTATAAACACCAGCAAGGGCAAAATGTGTGAAAATGAAGAACACCAGTCTGTGTTTGCAATGCGCTTCCGAAACTGTGACTCCAAATCCAGTCTCACAAAGTGAGGTTTAAGCCATGGACACAGCAACATAAAACATGAAACTCTCTCTGAAAGGACTGCAAACCCTCAGAGGAAGAAGAGGTAGTACAGGAGGAGTCTGTTTTGAGTTCACTCAGGTCTTATGAAAGGTTGAAGCGTGTTAAGTCTAGTCGTAGCAGCTACAAGTGAATTTATGTCATCAGCAATACTGAAAGGTTTGTGATAAGCACCCAGACACCAACATTCAGATTATAGCCTTCTGCATCCAGAAGTTCTTGAGCCCTACCTGGTTTTCATGGCACGGGCCCTGGCAATATTCCGTCAAGCTTTCCAGCGTCTGGTTGACAAGAGCCACGTTCCTCTCATTGATGTAAAGCCCCAATAAGCCCAGCCCACCTGTGGTGCTCCCACAGATGCAGTCCAAAAACTGAAGGGTCTCACAAACGAGGTTGTAATTTGTTTTATTGTTTTGATATCTTAAAAAATTCTGGCGGATAGAGGAAAGGACCACAAAAAAAAAACAAAAAAAAAAAAAGGAAGAGAGTCAAGGCAATTGAAGTTTTTTTTCATGAAAACACTGAAGGATACAACTTATGACCATAGGACCACTGTGTCTCAGGTACTGAAGTACACTGCACTACTACAGAAAATATATTAGGCCTTAATGCAGCAGTTGAGAACTCTTGTCTGATTAAATCATAGAGCAAGGAGGGCTTAGGAAAGTGAACTTGGCGAACACCTGTACTGGCCTAACATGTCTTTTATACGTTCTGCAGACCTGCTCCCACCCACCCATTACAGCCCTTCTCTTGGAAGCCGTTGCCCCACAGCTGAGCAGGTCTGGTGGCACATTACGGCTGGTCCTTGGCAGAACAGGAGCTCAGCTCAAACCATCCCAACCACTGTGGGAAGGGAGGCTCCTGGCCACAGCACTGAGGTATGTTTGCAGAAAATACTTTTTGCAGAGGTTGCTATGGGGACAGTAATTTCTACCAAAAGAACTGGTATCAGGGACACACGCAGCATCTTAAAGCCTTCAACTGTAATACTTTGGGAAAAGGGCAGTACCCAGAAACTTCCTGTGCTCTTCAAATCTGTGGTAAGTGATGCACCAATTGTGCACAGGAACCTTACTAACAGGGACATTCAGACCCTTCTCAGTTCCATGTGGCTGTGCTGAGCTCCCCAAGCAATTCTGAGGATATAAACATGTGTTCCTCCACCACGGCACCCAAATGGTTCTTGAAAATGGTTATTTTATCCCTTGGACCAAAAAAACCCCAACACTTCAGACACTCCTATTCTGTAACAGGAACCAGGCACCAGCGTGTTTTTCTCCCCTTATGAAGGTGCAGCCCCTCTAATAACACCCCTATAGAAGCTCAGCTCAAAACACTTTACCTGGAGCTCTCGGTTGTGGTTCTCACACAGCAGCTGAAGAAATCTCAATATTGGCTGCATGATTGCAATAGTAGGGCTCATGACTGCTTCTTCGGCAGACTTCTCTTCTGCATTTGCAGCATCTGTTCCCGAGCCCATCAGATCTACTTCTGGGTCCATTTCTCTTCTGTACACAGAGTAAGCCTTGGAGGTTGCAGAAGATGCTTCTGTTAACTGCCCTTTCATTCCCTCTTTCAGATGCAGGGTTGAATCCTTAACTGAAAAGAAGATGATTTTCCTTCATTTTTAGAAGTCTTTCTCCCCATTTGATTAAACAATAAGAAAACAATAATAATGAGTGCAACTTTTTCTTTGTTGGTGCCTAACTTTTCAAAGACCTCTAGGCAACTCACAGAGAATATCAAAGCAACATTCATGCAGGGATAGCACATTCCAAATAAACCACAAACCAGAGTGAAACAGAACATTAACACAAAAAGCCCTACTATTTCTCTCCCATATACAATAAATGATGAGAACAATGGGAAGACCACAGGGTGGGAAATCAGTTCCTGCGCTTGCTCTTGTGAAATATCCCCATTAGCAGCAGCCTCTGCTTCTGTTCCTCTAAAAATATAGTTCTATATCTTTTATTGATGCAAACTGACAGAGCTTCACTGATTTCATTAAAGCTAAGTCCTTGTAGGCAACATGAGATAGACTATAATTAACAGAAAATCAGGCAAAAGATGAAATTAGCAATGGTTAATATTAAAGTTTATTGATCAACTTCACAGAGCATCAGTGGTGCAGTACAGGCGGTGTCAATATAATGTCCTGCTCCCCTCTTTCACAGGGGTGCCTCCTTACCTCTCTTTTTGGGAACAGATATGGTGAGGTCGCTGTCATCCTCTTTCTTTTTGCTCCCCAAATCAATAGTGTTCACTGTCACTGTGGATCGGATCTCCTGCTGAGCAGCTTTCATGCGATCATACAGCACTTTAAAGAACCTTTCTGACTTCTTCTGCTCCTTTAGCTGCTGGTAAGTTGAATACTGCAAGAAAAAAAAAAAAATTCTTTAGATATCAATCTTCTAAGGAAGAAGAAATACAAAAATACACTATTTCTTTTGGGAAACAAATGATGAATAATTACTTCACTTACACAGAACAAATGTTGGCCACTGCCTGACCAGTTCTTTTATGAAGTGATATACAAGGCTGGTAACAAAGATTGATGATAATGTTTTAAAATTTGGGTAAAATGGTGAACAGTGCTATTTGCAGTCTTTTAAATGTCACAATAGTGTACTTGAAGTTAAACTACTTTGTGACACTCTCCATTTCTCCAGGCTTACTAGAGTCATAATATTCCATCTACAAATAACAGTGAAAACAACAAGAGGAAGCATGGAACATCTAATATGTAATATTATAGCTTGGATTATATTAATTTTTTTGTGCTACAGACAAAGTTTAATATTAAATATTACTTTAGGTTATTAATTCCAGGCCCCTAGTGTAACTGTCAAGCAGGCTGAATACCACTTGCAACAGTTTACAAACAATCGCAATTCTCCCAGCCTTCCCTCATCATATCAATTCTCTCTCTTCCCTCAAACATCTGATTTGGCTAAATCTCAGTGAGAGGGATATAATTCACAAAAAGCCCTAGAATCCATAGTTTAAAGCAGACATTTTCTATGGACTGGGATACTGGTCTTCCCAAATGACCAGGTTTTTTTCCTCCTTGGAGATTTTGATAAATGTCTCTGAAAGTTTCCAGAAAATAATTTGTTACAATAAACTTAAAAGTATTATAATTTTTAATTTTACAAGGAGTGATGTAAAATAATTGGGGACAATGCTCACACGGCAATGACCAGATTAAAAGCAGCACAGTGCTACACAGAAAGGGACAGCTGAAAAACATTTTCTTCTATTGAAGATCCTCCACTATGAGATACTGCATAGCAGTAGGGCATATTTACATTTGTATTAGAGTGGCACATATTCTAGTGACAAACTTTTCACAGAACTCACAGCAAAAAGGTTCTCTTTATTTGTCTCCAGACCACATTCATCTGAGAATCAATATGTGAATAAGCACACTAAATAACTACCTGTGTTTGCGTATTTCCTCCTTCGAGCAGTGCAATACCAAGCAGAATGCCTTCTGAGAAAATCCTGTCATTTCTGGTGTTCACTATCACATCTATGACCAGTTCTGAGGCACCTTCTTTGTCCAGGAGGCACTGGATATCAAACATGGTCACCCCAGACTTATCCGCATCTTGTCCTGAAAATCCACCTGCAAATTAGACAAACACACAAATACAGTTCATGTTTGCTTCACACACATATATGAAAATGAACCTATTAGTACTGCTAAAGCACACAATAGCAACGTAATAAATTTAATTTTGAAATTCTGACAGGCAAAATTCTCTTTGATAAAAACAAGATTTTTGTATGAAATGGCCATGTTGGGCTCTAAGAATAAGAAATAAAACAAATCCGCAAGCCATTGTTCTGTCATGATATTCAGACAATAAATAAGTTGGAAATGACACTGATTGGTTCACTGAACACTTTTTTAATTCCACTGCTGCATACACTAAACTGTGAGTAGGGTCAGTGCTCTGAGACCATATTAAATCTGCTCTTCAGTCTCAGGCCTAGTCTATACAAAAATTGTGTCCTGGTAAATCCACCCTGGTTACGGGTCTGACCTTCCAGCCAAATGCTTTTGCCAACTCTGAGATCACCATTATCATCATCATCATGTTCTTTAAGAACACAGACTTGAATTAATGCAAGTTAAAGGTGTGGGTTGAAGAAATTTTGCTAAATTGTATTAACTCATTAAATCAACCACCTTTTATTATCACAGATGATAATCTTTCCTGCTATACTTACTTCTCTAAAGATGTAACTGCACCTACTTCATTAGTAAAAATACAGAACTGCTTTAATCAGCCAGTACTACTTTGATTAAACTGATTAAAATGATTAAAATGCTTCAGACTTTGTGATGAAGCTGTACACACACACTTTTTAGAGGGAACTAAAAAAATAGTAGAACTTCAGTCTCTTGTTCGTTAGAGAGCGAAATTTGGCGTATAGGATATTAGGACTGTGTCTACATTGAAACAGTTAAGGAGGAACAGCTGGGTAACCTCTGGAAAAGCTGACAAATCTGGGCATGCCTTCAGTGTGCACTGAAAATGCAAATTGCAGTTCTGACCTGGCTCTATACCTAGCTCCTGCCTCATTTCCTATGACATCCATTACTATGGGTTTTCCTAGAAACCACCCTGCAGTAACTTCCTGTGGCTTCTACAGCAGAATGATACAAAAAATTATAATGGACCTACAGAGATCATCTACTGAAACTTCCTGCCCACAGGAAGATAGGACAGGTTCATCAGAGTCTTGTCCAGCAAAGCTGTAACAAGAACTGACACATCCTGCAACCTCTCAGGAAAATCTGTCCCATTGTCTAACCAGCATTTTTGTGAGAAGCTTTTCCTCAGATCTTTTCTTTTCCATATATCAATAAAGGATCTGGAAGGTCAAAAATTTTTTTAGTTTCCAGAAACAACATCATCTCTCTTCAAAAGTTTTGTGCTTTGCTGAATTTCTGGATGAGGATTTTCTGGTGCCTACTTTGGTACCTCCAAATGCAGAATCTGAGACAAGTGTGTGCAACTTAAAAATAGGAAGAGTCTGACACTACCTCTCTTCTAAGTGGTTCCAGAACATGTTTGATTTATTTACCAACTGAATGCCTGGAGTATGTCCAATGTGCCTATTAGAAAAAATGGTGCTGCTAATTTTGCTCTCTTGAAATGATGTGTGTTGAGTTACCTCCCACTTGTGCAGTTTTGCTGTAGCTGGCAGACAGAGGCCCATTCATACCACTTCCATATTCCCCTTTAAAGTACCGATACAGGAGGATTTTCCTTAAAGTGTTGCCCTTTAAGAGAAAGATAAAAATAGAAGAAATGAGAGTTGTGGCCAATTTCCTTTGTTTGAAAAGCAAGCTGTTTAACACAGATACATAATTTAGTAGGTCTTTCCATTATAATTAGTAAGCACACAAATAGGAAAGCTGTCCAGAAAACAAACATCTGATGGTCTTATCTAACAAATCCCAGGGGGAAAATTCTAAAATAATGTTGTATAAACTTTTTTTGAATTTTGTTTTAAACTTACTGATAATAAATAAAACACCTCCACTTCAGTAATTCTGACTGGCTATCTGCGAGATGTGTGTATTGAAACAAGCTCCACAAATAGCCAGTGCTCTGCAGTCAGTGTGTCTGTGCCCTACCCTGCCATGGTAGCACTTTCTTCCTATTTTCTGCAGCTGAGTAGTACCACTCCCTTTTCTCTGATCTCAGATAATCCAGCTGATCATCTGAAAGAAGCCACATCACATAAAATATTAAAACAGAGCTATGACATTTGATAGAACAGCTTAAAAAGCATTCTCTGTATCTCCTTGTTCCTTGACTTCCAAAACCACATCCAGTCAAAATTTGCATGCAGCTCTCTGAAGATCTTCCCTTTCATTTTACTTATGTTCTGCAACACAAGACATGCTGGATTGAGAGTCAGGGGTACCAATTACCTGGCATTTTTATTTTGCCTTCAGTCTCCACAGAACACCTGCAGTCAACACTCAGCTTTACAGAGGCAGAAGGTGACACAACAACTGTAAGCATACGTGTAACCTCAGATTTCATAATGAGGAATAAGTAAGGTCTCCAATGCTCAACACAGAAGGGGAAAATCTGTCATTTCAAGAGTCTGGCAGTAAAATTGAACAATTTTTTCCTCTACTTTTACTAAACTGCTGGTTTTAATGAAAAAAATTCTAAAAAATATGTGCACTAGAGGCATTCTCAGCATTCAGCAGCTTGCCAGTGCCTGCACATTAGTGCAGCAGTCAACTTTTCAATCAAAACATCTCTGTGGCCACCACAGACAGCAGGCAGTGGAGAAGCAAGTCCCTGGCACTCTCACACTCCCACTTCTCTGTTAACCTGGCAATATTTCCAGTGGCAACCACACACCACACTGGAGCTTCATTGCTTCATGGGCCTTGAAGACAATGGCCTTGTCCACCTGAAACAAGTGCCAAAATGCAGGATTTTGTGTGTTATCTGACAACACCAACCAGCCATTCTTTCCTAGTTCTCACATTTTGGTGTTTTCATTCGATAACAG
Source organism: Platysteira castanea (assembly GCA_013397175.1). Classification (NCBI taxonomy): domain Eukaryota; kingdom Metazoa; phylum Chordata; class Aves; order Passeriformes; genus Platysteira; species Platysteira castanea. The sequence continues at coordinate 175,323 of VYXC01004493.1, read as the reverse complement.
TCTGTACAGAATTGCCTCAAACAGCCAAGGAAAGTACAAGGTCTACAGTAAAATATCAAAAGCTATAAATACAATGGCTGCAAGAAAAATAAGAAGCGTCACCTACAGGGAATTTCTTGGGTGGATTTTCCAGGTGAGCTTAATCCAGTGTGCTCTCCACTAGAAAGGAAGGCAAAGAACCAGAAGTCCCTGAGGAACTCACACAGAGACAGATTCCTTCCCAGCCTGGTTGTGATGGGGTTTAACCTGGAGTGCATGGACACGGTACAGTGACCAAGTTCATAAGCAATTTTAAGACTGGTAAGAGCACCAGCTCCTCCTGCTCAACATCCTATCTCTAGCTGGGACCAAAAGCCAGTGTCTCACAGCAAAGTGAACCTTATTTTCCTCATCTCCTGAAGAAAAAAAACGAATCATTGATGGGGAAAGAGTTCCCACCAGAACTGATAAACATGGACTGAGAAGAAGGCTAAAGTCCCCTTTCAAGCTTTCTCAGGTATATATATTAACTGTGTTGCACAAATGGGATCACAGAGCAGAAACCCTTCCTAAATCCCAACTATGACCCAGTCCAGAATGGGCACTGCCTTGAGACAGGATCTTTTCATCAGAAAGGCTGGCATTTGCAATAGCACTTGACTAACCACTTCATTTGAGTCAACCTCCTCCAACAGCAACCTATGCAGTCTGTTGATGACTAATGGTAAATTATATAAACAGTCACAGGGCAGTCATGGGAAGAAACACCAAAAGCCATCTCTATATACTTAAGAATACTACCTGTGGTCACAAGCTTTATTGTTCAACCAAAACAGCCCTTATTTTACCAAGAAGAATGTTTAAAACCATAAAATAGCTTTTGACTAATAAACTGAGTGATTTGGCACTGGGGTCTGATTACCTGGAAGCAAGTAACTGCTAGCACATCTCCAATCTTCCTCCTGCCTCTTTACCTTCAAAGACACCAGGGGATATGAAGATGTTTCTCCATCTGGCTATGGAAAGGGGAATTCTGCTCCACCCATATCCAAAGTAAGGCACAGATTTTATTTCTTCTTCCAAGAAGTCTTAATTGTTAGGATTTCTGCTCTCTCTCAACCTCCCATGAATTCAGAAAGTTATAGCTCCATGAAACCAAAGAGTCAAGAGTCAAGGATGCTGTGTTTGAAAAGCAGAAATGTGGTGGAACCTCTGCTTTGCCTGACAGCTGTGTCAGAAATGCACCTCCAGGCTCAACTCACATATTTGCAAACTCGGGATCTTCATCCCATTTGTGATGACCTCAGGCAGCCATGTGACTTCCATGAGTCTTGTGAAATGAGCTGCCACTACAAAGAGCAGAAGAGCCCAGCCACACAAACTGGGGCTGAGAAATGCACAAAGAAACGCCCAAGGAATGTATCAGAAACGCCCGTCACCTCCAGCATGTGATTGTGAGGCACCATCCTAGAAAAAGTTGGGAAGATCCTGCTTCCAGAAAAAGTGCTGATCCCTCTGGCGTAGGTGTGTGGGAATGCTTTTATGGGAATGCCAACAAACACAACCAGGAACAGCCCCATCACACGGACAAGACCGGCTGCTGCCAGGACAAGCGAGACAGCCACGCCATTGATGTCCTTGGAAATGGATTCCTAACTTAGCACAGCCACAAAATTAATACTGCCCAAAAGTAAATGATCACAGCAGCAGCATGAATAAGCATTTTGCAGCATCTACTACTGACACTCGTGGCACTAAAGGAGAGGCCAAAAAAAAAGCATGCTAGGCAGTGCAGTGCTATCTACGTTTCTACGCGAGGCAGAAGTCTCGGCCTTCCAAGCTGAATCTCTCCCCTGCTGGCTACAATACACTTTCTTTTATACCTCTTATTAGGGTATGGAAGTGGCATGTAAACATCACTCAGCTGACTGAAACCCTTCCATAATGGCTAGAACATTGTATAGCTTTGGAAAAAACACAATGAAACATAACAGTCTTATTGTTGCTGATGAATACCACTGCATTGTCCCTAACAAAAGCTAGGATAAAGACTGAGGACACAAGAAAGCAACAACTGGATATTGTTGTTGCAGTTTTAAATAGCTAAGGATTGACAGGCAAAAGTTTCCAATAGGGAATAATTATTCCAGTAGGAACATGTAGACACAAACAAATTACGTTTTCTCAGTCCGTATTTCATTATACTCATTGGTCTTTAAACTTGATTTAAATGCCTTAATACAATGGTTTATTCACTTGCCTTCTCTGAGCCTACAAAAGGCTGGTTCCACATAAGGATGTGCCAGGAAGCAACAGCTGAGAGAGGTACCTAAGGCTTATCATGGGTACCTGCACCAGCACCAGCTCCCCCTACTACACCACCAAAACTTATCTGTCCTGCCTTAAACAACTCTGCACCCTTCTTAAGGAATTGGAATTATACTTATGACATTCCAGAGGCTGAACTAGAGGGTCTGGTGATCTCTTCTGATTCTCACTCTGTATTAAATTGATGAAGTGGAAATGCTCAGATTATCAGTGATTACACAGAAAAGGCAGCTACATCCAACCAGGATTTCTGTGCCACGGTGGATGATGTTGTGAGCATATTTCAGCATTAATCCAGGAAGAGGCATGAAAACTAGGCTTATTAAATTTTCATATTTGCATAACTTGCAGCCAAGTATAAAAGAGAAGCTGTTGGGGATCTCTGGTCTGCCAATACGGGTTTTCAGAAAGTTTGGAAGAGACGCAAAATCCCAGAGAACTGTGAGTCATCTCACGTGCAATGATACTTTTCCAAAAGTACCTGGAAGTACTTCTTACACTTTTTAACAATATCCAACCTGCTGCCGTGAGTTTGATATCAGTTCTGGGAAGGCAAAGGAATGGCTGATTCTGCATTCCATTAACACTCAATTAAAGGAAGCTACTATACACTGATGGCAGTTTTTAATAATTGCCTCAATACAGGTTCGCCAAAACAGACCTTCTGAAACTTCTGAAGATTATCTTCTGCTTTTGCTAATAATGAAAACATCATTCTGGCAAAGTTTGATAAACTGTGCAGTGTGACACAATCCTGTAGGGCAAAATTTTTGATTAAGTAAGCCCAGAAGGATAGTTATCAAATGGCTTAACAACTCAGTGACTGACAGAATTCAATGTGCAATTTAAAGCAAGAAATCATAAACAAATGTATGGGCTTCTAATGAGCAAACTGATGAAGTATGTATTGTCTGCCTCATTTGGGGCTTTTTAAAATGAAATTAAATAATACAGAAAATAATCATTAATTGTGTTTGGAGAGGACACACAAAAAAAGGGAGGATAAGGTCCAGTCACCGCTAACAATTTAGGCATCATTTATTAAACTGACTAGAAGCAAACAATATTAGTGTCATTATGTCCAAACCTCTGTATGTCTTAATAACAACAAAATACAGAACACACCAAAAAATGGAGGATTCTGTTCTAGGAGGTCATGACTTTGGGAAAGAATGAAAGGCCTAGGAGAAAAATCAGTACAATGACAACTCCCCAAATCCCACAGTTCTGCAAAGGGTAACAAGAGCTGTTATGTGGGATTTGTGAGACGTCTTACTTATTCACATGCAGGGGCACATTGCTGTAGCAATACCACATCACAAGTTGGTGTCCACAGTTCAAGAAGAATGCTGACAAATTGGATCAGGTTTGGAAAAGCTACATGAGAATGATTAGAGAATAAAAAAAGCCTTTTCATCAGAAATTCAAGGCTTTCAATCTACTGAGTTTATCAGTCAAAGCATGAACTCTGTTTCTGACTATCTACATAAGAAATCTGATATAATGGATGACTTCAGTCTAAAGATAAAAGGTGCAAGACACGCTGGTGAGAAGCTGAAAATGGAGAAATTCAGCTAGAAAAGAGGTAAAGGCAGCTGGGTTATTCAGTTTGTGGGTTATGCATTTTATTTTTATTTTATATAACAGTAGTGGCATTTAGCTATTGGAACAGCTTAAGAAGAGGTGTGATAGTCTGTACTGCTGGCAGTTACTAAACCACGACTAGGTGGCTTCTCAGACAGAAACTATTTGAAGATCTTGTGGTCTACATTAGGAGAACAAGCTGGGTGACAAAAATATGTCATCTCACATAATCTATGAAGACATCATGCCACCTTTTCCTGTAGTAAATATAGATGAGGTTAGAAGCCTGGCTTTCTATGAAGGCTGTTTAAAAGACATCTACTTCTACATGTTTCTTGTCATTATTTATAAATGAAATTTCTATTCTGCTTGGTCTCAGTGCCTGCTTCAGGACAATTTTTTTGGTTGTTGTTTTTTTTTTTGTTGCTTTTCACCCATTTTGTTCCCTTATTTCTCTTGGAGACAAAACATGGTGGGAGAAGGAGTTTTGTGCACGTGGCTTCTGTGAAGACACCATGCGTGGTTTTATAACCCTTCAAATTATGATCCAACCTGCTCTTGAAATGCAAGATGACACAGAAATCTCCTCCATCTCCAAAAGGGATCAGCTGAGGCCACGGCTACCACACGCACCGTGTTGCACAAGCACGGGCTTGGAAGAGAGCCTCAGAGTCTTGACTCCTATTATGTCCACAAAGTGGAAAATATCTGTTTTCATGATGCCAGCAACTTCCAGGGGGCTCACGAACTGGGGGAAGTTGTTTGTTTTGGGGAGTTGTTTGTTTGTTTTTACACAGAGTGAGCTTTTTTGTTGGTTTTGATCTTTTTGCAACAAGATGTTTTCATAGCCAACTGATAGTTGAAAGTGATATATTTTCACCAATAAAATATGACACCCAACAGCAGAGTTATTTGCACACTGGGGCGTTTATCCACCCCAGGGAAAAAAGCACTTTTAAATATGAAGTTGGGTCCAGCTGGTGTCCAGTTCTGCTTCCACTAAAATCAACGGGAGATTTGCCAGCAACTTAAGTAGGAGAAGGAGCAGACACGCATTTTGCCAGGCAAAAGCGTTTTATCCAAGTCTAAAAAGAAAAAAACAACCCAAAATATGCACCAGACTTCATGACACAGTTCTCTTAGGAGAGCAGAGCTGGCCACCCACACCTCTCAGCTGTCTCTCATTAGGCAGAGACACCCTACATTTAAAATGTGCCATTGTTCAATCCTACACAAAACTGGGAGGAATCCCACTTGTCTCAATGCTAATTGCCTACATCACAAATGCAAACTGATAAACTTGAGACTGTAACTAATGCAAAGACGCATTAACAGGTTCAGATAAATAAAACTAAGCACGATCTTCTCTAAAACCAAACTACAGTTGTTGTAAGGAGTTCATTTTTTAAGCAGTCTTTTAATTCTTCTTTCCTTTGCAGTTCCAGGTTCCATAGAAAGCTGGTGGCTTAAGTGCCAAACTATTGCAAAACAAATGCTATTGCCAGTCATTTTTCAATATGGACAGGGAAAAGAATACTGGATACACTGCAGAAAAACCCACAGGTTTTGCCTGATAACTGTCTAATTTTGCACCCTGAAGAAACTCAGGAAAGCGTCATATTAAGAGAAAGATTTTTTTGGCAGTACCTCTAAAAAGTGTCTCCACTAGGAATAGAGCAGGACAGAAAAATTGTTTGGGTTAGTGGAAACCTCAGCATTCTGACTTAGACTGAGAAGAAAACACTTTGAAAAACACAGTTTGATTTCGTAATTATATAATTTTTCTATTGGGCCATAAAGTATTAGTAGTTGCTGAATGTCTTTTTTGTTGTTGTTGTTCAAATATCAGATCTCTAGATATGTATATACGCATTTATATAGAGAGAGAACAGGTCTCTGCTGTGGGCAAATATTATTGTTTATATCTGTCACTTGTGCATATAAACTGTGCACTTACAAACCAGGTCATGTTTGCGCCTCTGTAATTTTTCCTTTCCGACTTCCTCCGGTACAAGACAAAGCACTGAGACGCACAATAACTCAAGTTCTCCACCACGAAAGAAAACAATGTAAGATTTGATCACGATTATTCAGAAGCATTTATGAGTGCACCATCAATAACAGACTGTAGGAAAAGACCGATCTGAGAAGCACAATTTTCAAAGACTAAAATTATCTAACTCTTATGCTGCAGGGGGTAAACTTTCAAAGTGATGCACAGGGAGTTATGCACACAAATCCTATTATTTGTTAACAGGATTTCTGTGTGGAACTCCTCATGCTCTGCAAGAAAAAAAAATTACTCCTAAGTGCCCTAATGTGAATATTTACCAAAACAGACACTTCATTTCCAGATGCATACTTACGAGCACTACTGTGCTTTGACATTTTACGAGCAATTTGAAATAGGTAGCAAGGAAATAATACAAGTGGCCAAATACCAATTTCATGACATTATTCTCTTTTGCTATGTTGCTATTATGTTCAACTTCAAAGCCAGAGCATTACCTGATTTACTAGCTCAGGGATGCTCTGCAGATGCAGTGCCTGCCCTGTTTTGGACCAGATACAGCAGAATCTTCACCTGTTGGCTCGGGACTTCAAAATTGGCTCAGGAGGTATTTCTGTACTTCAGTTTTCTGCTCACTTTTACCTGCCACCAGTTCCACTGATTTCTCAACTTCTTCCTTGTCTACTAGTAAAGATCACAAAATCATAGAATGATAGACTGGTTTGGGTTGGAAGGAACCTTAAAGACCATCCAGTTCCAACCCCTGCCATGGGCAGGGACACCTTCCACTTTCCCAGATTGCTCCAAGCCCCATCCAGCCTGGCCTTGGACATTGCCAGGGATGGGGCAGCCACAGCTTCTCTGGGCAACCTGTGCCAGGGCCTCCCCACCCTCACAGGGAACAATTTCTTCCTCATATCCAATCTAAACCTGCTCTCTGTCAGTGTGAAGCCATTGCCCCTTGTCCTGTCACCCCAGGCCCGTGTCAAGAGTCTCTCTCCATCTTTCCTGTGGGTTCCCTACAGGCACTGCAAGGCCACAATGAGGTTACTCTGAAGACTGATGATGACACTTCAGAAATTTAGAATTTGCACTTACATCACTGCTTACCTTTGTAGGAACCTATGCACTTCCTAAACCAGGTTATCAGAGTTATTTTGCAATCCAGGTTACAGGCTTCTGGAAATTTTTCCTTGAATTTGATGTGAGTTGTGGGTAGTACTAACACAATACTAAATGAGTACTTCTCATTGGGTCTCAATGGTTTGTAGTTTTACTGTGTACATGTCACTAAATTGTGTCACTTTCTTCAACAAATAGAAATGTTCACAGTTAATATGAATTATTCTGTTAGAAGTGGTCTATACGTCTGTATTATTTTTTTAAAAGTGATATTAAAAGAAACTAATTCTCAGCATTCTTGCAAAATAATCAAGGGGCATATGAATTGTCTCAAACCAATCCCAAGACCACATCAAAACCAAACATTTTTTCCTCCAGTGCCACGCACCTCTGCCTGAACACCACTATATTCAACACACAGAACTGACAGATTCTGTCTTTCCATGATTTAAAGATGTGCTTTGGACAATGATCAGCAACCCTGTACCCAGAGTGCCCTGAGAGCCAGCCTGACAAAATGATCAACACACTTGACGCTTCTGAGAAACGCCTCTTGCATTCTCAGATGAAACAGATACCAAACTCTTGCTGATTCTTGGATTTCAGGCGCTAGGGGGAAAAAAAACAGGTGAGTATATGTGTGTGTGTCAGTCTCCAAATATACTTGTGGCCACTGCAGAGGAAAACAGCTGGCCAAAACATATTCCAGCAGCTTCCATCCATGCAGCAACACAGGAACGGAGGAAGGGAACTAACCTTGCAGCAGTTCAGGGCAGCAGCAGTATTTAAAGTGTTACCAGTGGTGTGGGGAAACATTGTCTTAGTATCCACCTTGCTGGAAAACCTGCACAAATCAGCTCCAAAAAATAATCTGGGTGGAGTCAGGATACAGCAGGAGATGTCCTAAGCGGTGACTGCAGTGATGAGCAGATTGTCCTCCTTTTCTAAGCAGAGGAGAACAATTCCCACCTGGAACAAAGCCAGCTCCTGCACTGATTTCACTACGAAATTAGGTGGCATTTCTGACGAACAGAAAAGTAGAGCAAAGTCAGACAACACTACAAGTCTAGCGCTTTATTAGCTATCCATTTTGACAGGGATAATTTGGATATATTTATAATTCATGTTCCCCAGTTTAAAAAAAAAAAGAAAAGTAGTAGCAGTAGCAGCTTGAATAAATTTCCAATAAACTTGACTGGGAATTTTCTATTCATGTCAACTTTCCCAACTGTATAATCCTGTTCATGATAGCTGGCAGGTGAAGTTCAGCCCCTAAAGTTTTGCGCTTGTATGAGAATTCCAGTTTACATTTAAAAAAAAAGCCCAGAACAAAAACAACCATCCCACCACCATGCTGATTTCTACTGCTCCTGGTCCTGGGAATAGTACTTGGAAATGTGAACTCTGTGTGACCAGAGCCAGAGGGCTAGAAAAAAAAAGAACAAACCCCATAAAATATGTGGATGGGGTTTTGATTGTTAAGAAACCAAACCAAAGTAGTTTCATCATTTCTAGGAGCCTGACTCATTACTTTGATTGCCAGAGGTGGCAAATATCAAATAAATATTAAGCAACCTCCTCTGGTAGATTTGTTGATTTTTATTAGATCCTTGCTGCTGACTCTCAGCAAGGACATAGTTGCTGACACTTGGCTGTCACCACAAGGAGCCACATCTCCTCTTCCTCAAACAGCAAATGCACTTCAAGTCACTAAGAATTACCGGCAATACAGGATTAGAAGGTAAGGCCACACTAGAAGGAAAGGACCCCTTGATGAAGTATGAGAAATGGATAATCTTCTGACTAAAACAACATCATTTGAGATCTAAGCTCTTGCTCCTGCCCTGGCAAAGGCTGTGCTCCCACAGAGAAGAGCTGGGCTCTATGATATCCCTCCCCAGTGCTGAGCTCCTCAGGAGGCTGGAAAAAAGCCCTTTGGAAGGTTTATTCCCCAGGAATGAGGAATCATGTCCTGGTTCAGAGCCTGGGTAGGCCAGGCTACCTCACCTCCCACTAATGTCATTATTAAGTGAGCAGGCTAAGCACCTCTCCCGGCTCCTTCAGGGATTATCCTGGATTTTACCTACTGATTCACAAACCTGCAGTGACTCAGAGTTGGAGTTGGTCTTTCCTGGCATATCTGAACTTTTTATGACAGAGCTTCTCTTCCACACGACAGATAGACATTCTGATTTTTGAAGGTAACTTCCACTAGGAAAAACCTCTCTGTTTCCAAAGCAGTTCTCAATCCTCACTTTTAAATTAGAGCCCAATATTAGCTTTTCACTCTTGGAGTCTAAAATTTCATCAGTTCAAACAAATAAACCCAATAACATCCTTTGAAGACTGCCATGGAAATAATTCTGACTTTGTGCAACACTGCAGCAGAAGGTTCATAAACTATTTCTTTTAGCCAAAGTTGCCGCACGAAACTGAAACGTTGTTAAGAGAGTAACGTTTTGTTTTTAATAACTTTCAGAGGTATATTGGCTGTCACACCAGAGCTCAACAGCTTCTTATCTGTCATCTTATTTCAAGAGCAACAACAATTTCTAAATTCTGAATTTCCCAAGGTCAGGAAAAAGTTATCTTCTGTGTTGAACAGAAAAAAAATAACATTGAAGCCCCTCTAAAACTGATTGAAAAATGACCAAAATTTGCTTGAAATCATATCAGCTGTTCAAAGGTACAGACAAGGGGGAGATGAAGTGACATCTTCATGAGCCTGTCTCAGCTTTTCAAATTCCCACTACTAAAAGACAGATTCATGTTTATATAAAATTTAATACGCAAGCTGTTCACCCATAATATTAAATTGCCCCTTTATATTTAATATTTCTGAAAATTGCTGAGTTATTTATGTCCCAGATAAGACTGCAGCACATGTGCATTAGCTATTTCATCACACCAGATTTTAGCATATATTTATTATGAAGCTGTTGCCATTATAATGCCTAAATGCCTATTGCTTCCAAGGAGAAATATATTATCACTGGAATGTTCCTACATGCACAGCATGTAGCTATGGAAATACAATGTCATATGCTTCTTTAGAGGTGTTAAGTACAGCACAGCTTGACTGGGAGCCTGCAGGAAACCTGCTCTGGAAGTCCTGGAACAGCAATTTTTTTATCCTGTGTTTCAAGGGGACTGAAATGCACACTCCTGACATCTCTCTCATAAATGCCATGCAACATCCCAACATCAGGGCTCAACAGCACTATGAACACGAAGATGAGCTTTACAGTCGCAATAACCAGGAATTAAACTGCACAGGCATGGCACCAAGTCAGTGCTTTTAAGGAACACAAAACAAAACCCACCAACAGTTTCAGGGGCTACAGAACTGACTGCTCAGGCTGTTCTGATTACTGGCAAAATTCTCTGTTCTGAATGCATAAAAAAACCTTGTGAAAACATGGAGTAGGGTGGGAAATGGTACAGGCAAAATTAGTGCTTCAAGTTAGATCAGTGACACAGTTTCATCTAAGTCCTGTGTTTTCTACAGGCTGCCATTTCCTAGAAGGCTCAGAAGTGCTGGGAGCACACAAAGGTATGGAAAAACTCTGGTATTACAGATTGAGATTGCTCACCTCAGAAAAGAGATGGCAAAAGTACAGCAAAGATTGAATGGGGTGGAGATGGGGAGGTTGGGAATTCCTGTTTCTTCTCCCACTCAAAAAGTGGCCCCCAAGGGAATGTAAAGAGGGTCAATGAAAAAGTGATAAAGAAGTAATTGTTAGCCCACATATAATTAGATGGCCATGGGAAGTCACCAAGGCCAAGAATTCAACAAGACTCAGAAGAGAATTTGGGCATTTCTATAGACAACAAGTAAAACTAGTTACAATAGCAAATGTTAAAAAAAAACAACTATGGGAAAGAACACAAAATCTCTTGCTTTAGGGCCCACAGATTTATGATCTCACTGTTAAGGATTATCCCAAGACTTCAGGAAGAATGGAAAACTTGAAGTCTGCCTGCAGTGGGGGTTCTTAGACCTTCTGAAGCATCTGGTGATGGCCACACAGCAAGAAACATTTTTAATCCTCTGGTCTGACCCTCTTTAGCAATCCACATGTGTTTAAAAGAGACCATTAAGTGTACCAAGTCTATTTGTATTGGATCCAACAAACAGTGCAACCCAATGTAGATTCAAGAGAAAAACAGTTTTATGAAATCTCTGATGAGGAGACATGGAGAGCACTACAGTGACCCAAAATATCAGCTGGAACCCCGACTTTAACAGGCTAAACGCAGAACTGCCATAGCAACAAAACATATTACCAAAATCCTAATGTGAAAAAGGTCTGCATTTCATCTATCTGATAAGTATACTTAGCAAAATACTACTGGTTTATATAAAAAACAATGGCAGGTAGAAACACTTCAGCTCTTGAACAAAAGGCAGCTTCTTAAAGAGAAGCTCTAGGCTCCCTTCCCCAGTGAGACGTTCTGCAGATGTGGACCTGGGAACACTCCTCAGCCAGGTGACTCCAAATTCTCCTTCTCACTCCCACAGAAGACTCTTCTCTTTTGTACTAAGGAAGTCCAAAGTACCTTATCCTCTAAGACACTAAAGAATGCCTCTGCATGGCAGGGACAGCCACAGCATCAGACTTCTCAGTTCTGATGACAGCCTATGAACACCAGATCACTCATTTAGCCCTAAATAACACTGACCAGAATGTCACCATTATTTAGTTCCTTTAATTAATTACCACTTTGCAAAAGCTTTGTTACATAAATTGGTTTCCTATACATGTTAGTGCCTTTCTGTCTCCCTGTGGGTCCACTTGATGAAGAAACGGCTTTTTGACTGTAAAGGACTGTGTGTCACCCAGATGCCTCCACCTACATACTTAATGTCCCTTTCCAGCCTAAAATCCCCTGTATGTAGAGGCAAGTATTAGTATTCTAACTGTGGCACCATGAGCTGCTGAGACTCAGACAAAAGCCTGACAGATTTATATAGTGCAGAAGGGATGATGCAGGAGACCAGGAGACGATCTGGATTTTGTCTCTCCTGCTTTGCTGTCCTCCATCTTTTTTCTTCCTCCTTGTCCTCTCTGAATCTGCCTTTTTCCTCCCTGTCCCCTGGCTGTACCAAGGACACATTATAATCCATGTGACACTTGATTTGTAGCTTTTGCCTCTCAGTAACTCTGGTAATCGTGCCTCTTGTTTCACAAAGCAGCTCTGGAGGAGGCTGGAAAAGGGCAAGTGAGCATTTGGGAAGGAAGCATCTGGTTAAAAGTTGAGCCTTAAAGTTGAGACTTTTCGTTCTCCTCCACACTTGAATCACTAAGCCAAACTCTCAGCAGAAACACACCTGATGATTCACTGTAGCAAAAGCACTGGAACTGACAGAACACACCAAGATGAAGAAAAATGACGTCCAAAAAAATAGGACAGGAAAAGTTTAAGATGGAAGCAAGATGGCAGATGAAAAAGTTCCAAGCGCGGCATCTGGTTCTGCTGAGAATTTTCGTCAGGCTTTGGTATATGCAGATAAGTACCTCAAACAACTGCAAAAAATCATTATAGATAAGAACAGAAACTCATCTTAATGAACATGTATTCTGCAAACCAACAAGGAGATGGGGAAGGAAGGAGGATAATTTTCAGAGTCTAATCTCAGACTCAACTACAAGAGAAGTCAAAGGAAACTGTGTATACCATGTACTGACAGAGGACCCAGATGAAAAAAACTGCTATTGTAAACTTCACAGCAGGATGTTTCTGCAGTGTAAAGTAGAAACTTTAATTTGGAATTTGCTTGCTGCAAAGCCCTTAACATTTTTAGCACAAGACTTTGGTTTAATTTGAATAGGTCTGAGCACTATACATATTTACAGTGGCAGAGGTGTTTTATTTTGTTTTCACTAGCAGAATGCTCAAATGGCTAATTAAAAAGAAATTCTATTACCAAAGGAAACAAAAAAAAAAGTCAGAGTCAGTGTCTTTTTAAAATTACCTGATGTTTAAGGCAGACTAAATTGAGTCAGTTGCTGGGAATGTGCGTGCTCTGACCTGTGTGAAAAGGCTGCCGAGGGACTGTGTACAGGCAAGACAGTTACCATGGATACCTCACTGCTTTAGGTGTAGCAGCTTAACATTACAAACAACTTTGCAGCATTAGACTACCGGCCTCATAAAAACACTGCAAAATAACAATGAGCTCTGAGATAACCATTACGATCTGCTTTGTGACATACAAATATAAATCTTCTATTCTAAGGCAAAAGACATAAGTAGGATTGAGGGGACATGACCAGATCTTGCAGGCCTTAATTTACGGTCTGCTTCTGAAAGATGCTATGATCCTTGGCTTGCACTGATGGTAATGAGACCTGCAAGTAGGCAGCTTGCTCAGAATATTGTCCTCCTGCCTAAAGTTTTACCTAAATTAGGACTCCAAACTTGAGCCAACACAGCACAGGCAGTGGGAGATGCAGTCAGAGTCAAAAAAACGCAATTATTTTAAATTTTCCCTTTGACAGCGCAAGTTACTCTGTGAATACTACCACAAGGTTGATGGTATCACCCACATTCATTGCATTGAGGGACAGAGCTGTCACATGAGATACTACAACGTATTCCCACATCCTTCCAAGAGCACTGGGCCTTTGTGGGGAGATGCAGACTGTGCCTGCTGGGCAGTGAGCTGTGTGCCTACTGAATGCCCTCAGCCTCAAGAAAGGCCAGAGATTTTGTAGCTTTACAACTGCACACCCATCTCTTGGCCTAACTACCACTGCACCTGTCAGACAAACGGTCTCGATGAGAAAAGAAAATCTGCTTCATACCATTCTAATAGTGGCAAAAGAGATTCACTCCCTCACACCAAACTATCTGATCTATTGATCCAACAGCCAGCCATTCTTCAGGCAGTGAATGCATCTGTCTCCTCCTTCACCTCGAGCAAAGGTTCCCAGGAAATCACTCAAGGTGCTTTCTCCTGCTTCTGGTATTAAATTACACACAAAAGAAGTTCGGGTGAACGTGAAGCTGGGGTTATGTTTCAAGGGATGAAAACTCCATCTCAAGGAGATTTATGATAATTTCAAATATTCTACAGCCAGGAGCTCACACAGATCAAAAGCAGTGCTCATAGTTGGCTCTTACAACATTAATTAAGATGTTTCAACAAGATTGTAGATGTATTTGTTGTAAACCTGTGATGGTCAAACCCTTCCATGAGGCAGGACAGCAGAACAACGTGCTGGGAGAGCTGCAAGTTACAGGCTAAGGAGCAATCAAGAAGTTGGAGCTGATGTGGGATGCAGAGGGGGGCATTCAGCTCGTGAGACTCAGCAGAGCACAGATGTGCTTACCTGCAGTGTTTCATAAGCAAATAGCAGGTATCCCTCCAGCTTTCTGCAGACATACCTAACAGAGCAAAGTGGACTCCTTCATGCTCTGTCAAATACTTTTGGCAGTGAGTGCACTCCCCTACACTGTGATGAATTTTGGAAGGCACCCTGAGTTTTTGCCAGCACGGAACCATCTTTCAGCCTTCGTGGCACAAATCAAAAGGGGCTCATCCAAATGACTGAAACCCTAGATCTGTGCCACAAGAGACCACTTTTTCAATATCAGGCTTCCTTTGTGCCCACAGTTACAAGAAGGAGTAATACAGATCAAATAAATGGCGAAGTAATTGATTCTATCTGCAGACCAAGTAGGCAGATTTTAAATAACACAGCGCCAAGGGCCCACTTGGCTCGTCTGAGAGCACTGTGGGTGCTCAGGTCCCCTTGCAGCTCTCCCCATCAGCATTTCTACTACAGCTACCCGGGTTTTGTAATGATCAGGAACAGGTGCAGTGACTGGGAAACCTTTAAACCAGTAAACACCAGTTTCCCGGTGGGCAAGGGTGCAAGACTTCCTGCATGTTATGACTGATCCCACCAGGAACACTGAGCAGGCAATGCTGGCAGCATCGCAACAAGGAAAGTGTGGCTGGAGTGATCCCATCATGGCTCTAATAACATTAGAAATCTTTTTACTGGCTTTAATGAGATTTGGATCAGGTGCAAAGGAAGCCACCTTACACTCCCCTGATCTGTTACTCCTACCAGCCCAGAAAAACAATCAAATCCCAAGCATCTGGTTTTGCATCTCTGCAGTCCATGAAGGATACAATCCCCAGCATATCCACACACAAACAACTTCTATAGTTGTGAGACAACTTGTTTCTTAATCTATGAATTAGAAGGATTGGTAAAGTAGGTAAGAAAAGGAAGAATTAAATACAAATTTTTAACTTGGCATTTTCCCCTCTAACAATGTTGCTGCGTATTTTAAGCAACCAACCATCCAGAAGAGGCCTGTAAGTAGCTAGAGCTATACTTACAATATTATTAATTTTAGTATCCAGAGAGAGGGAAACAAAGTACTCAAAATGCACATAAAAGCCTCCCGTGTAAGACAGCTACGCTGCATGTCCAAAACCACAGCTAATGTTGTATGAACTGCAAGAAACGCCACCTGATTTTTCCGGATTCTGCCTGTGCTACAGTTTAACATCAAAGGGAGTATTTAAAAAATACTTCATTATGCACAGTGTTGGCTGATGTTTGTCACTATTCCTTGCCCTTCTAATGAAGAGATTAAGTGGATTTACAGAAAGACATAAACTCCTTGGTGTTTTCCTAGATAAAGAATCCCACTCCTCCTCATTTAAAAGCTGCTAGCCTTGCTGTAGGTGGTAATTATGTTGAGGGTGAATTGCTGTGGTTTCTGTCTGGCAACACCCAGCACTGGCACATGCAATCCCCACAGTGTCTGGAAACAGCATTACATCAAACCATCCAAGCTAGTGGCTTACACAACCAGCCCTTTGAAATCTGTCAGCTCCAGTGACTTGCTGTGTGCACTTCTGCTTCTCAGACATCAGCTTCATCACTTTCATCACACAGGTATCAGCCTCCTTTAAAAATAAAATTAGGAAGCACTGACCTTTAGCCTAACTTAAAATCTTAGGATGAAAAGAAAAATCTATATATCAAACAGCAAAGAACTGCTTGATTTTAACACCAAGTCTGACCTGAGTTCATAAGAGGCTGTGGGTGCATCCATGCATCACTATGGAGAGGAACCTCAGAAAACACAAAACCAGGCAGCACCAGAAAGGGAAGCTGCAAAATTCTGCCTGTGAAACTAATTCATGAAATGGGTTTCTTTGGAGCTAGCCTAGAGATCCCTAAAGCAGCGCAGCACTGCACACTGTAAGCAGGCACATCCCATCATTAAATCTAAGAGCTTTGGATCACGTTCTTAATTAAAATCAGTTCTGCTGGGATCTCTGCACCAAAATTAAAAATCACTGAGAAATCTCTAATCAAACAAGGCGTTCATGTCTCCAGCTCTCAGGCAGCCATGTCACATTATGTGAAGACCTGTGAATAAGAATTGTCTCCTGAAATCAGTGGGACCAGACATCAAGCAGGGACTGCCCAGCTCAGAACAGCTGTATCTGCAGCATAGCTGTGCGCTAAGTAGGCAACAGCCTAAGCCACAGAATCACTGCATTTTCTACACGATTTGAAAACAAACACGTTGTACTTTAACAAGAAATACTGTAACTATGTCCTTGGAGGATTGTTGTTCTGTACCAAAGAATTATTTCCCTTCCCTCTCCTCTCCCACTTCCCTCCCCTATGAATTAGTAAATGAATTTCTGCTACAAACCCTCAAACCATATTCTTCCCAATCAAAGACTCAAATGATACCCAAGAGAGCAAGGCAGCACAGAACCAGTGAGATCCTGCAGACAGCCAGACTGGGTGGAAAGCTCCTGTCACTGCCACACACAGATGGGCACACACAGAAAGCCTATGGGGGGAAAACAGGACAATACCAGAAAGAGGATTACATCCAAACTACGTTGCTGGAAAATGTTCTCCTGCAACTGGACAGCTGAATCATCTGCAACCAGACCAAAAAAAAAGATGATACACAACAAAAGACAGTCCATGCAATTTAAAAAATAAGCACCATTTCAGTGTTTTGCCTTTTAAAAAATTTTTTTACTTTGATCCTACACCACAAGTTTGGAAACAATTCCTTAAGGGCAAGGTCCATATTATGGGAGAATCCAGCATGGGCACTTATGGGCAAATATATTACAATCTGCATATATTTCCAGGGGAAATGAAGCCTGCAGTTTAGCTCAGGGTCTGCACTTCGGTGTTTTAGCAAATGGGGGACATAATGTGCGCCTGTGAACTCAGCCAGAATACAGATCCAAGAAGATGGGCTTCTTAAAACGTTTTTTTTGTAAGACGCACTGCTACAGGGGCTAAATAAAAAGCTTTTGAAAAAGTCATTGCACATAGCATGAGAATAAAGTGCCAGTCCCAGCAGTGGCCGCACAGCCGGCATCCACATTGTACAACAATCGCACAGCTCAAATCGTGACTATGAAAGGACAGCCCAAGCAGCAGGTGGGATGGAGGGATGGCAGGGGGCCATACCCCAGCACCTCTCTCTCCAATCTCTCTGCTCATCAGTCATGTCACATGGGCTGTTCCCCTGCAAGGAACATCCAGAGGAACAGAGAAACTAGAAATGCGTGTCCCGGGCAGGGGAAGCAGCTGGCAGGCATCTGTAATTGAATTCCAGGAGGACTTGGGCTATTTTTAAAACTCTCTGTAGGCTGGCTTTTTTTTTTTTTTCCAAACAGGTGAACATTTCCAAAACTCAACACAGTTTTAAAGTTTGGCTGCATATATCTCTGAGTTCCAGCACCATGTAGAAATCAGGCAATAGCAGCAAAACACGAGCAATCAGAACCAGATTCTAAAACTCTGCACCAAGGAGGGAAAAAAATAATCTGTTTTCTCTGTAATTGTATATTTTAAGGATAAAGAACTTTTGTCTTGAAGCGCAAACACACAAACCCTCTTCTACTGTATTTATACCCTACAGGGACACTGATTTTCTAACAACTCCAAAATGAAACAAATGTCATTCTTTACGTGCTGTGCTTCTGCAGTATCTAGTAACCCACAGCTCTGAGGGCACATCGGTATTTAAGGAATGAAGCCCTACAAAATGTAGGCTACAAAATGGGAAGAGTTCTGCTGTTTTCTTTCCGTAAGTGGTATCTGAATAAGGTGTTTCCATTTGACCAGGCAAACACTTCCAGCACTGGCAAAGTCAAGCAGAACTCCTGGCATGGTTTTGTTCATAAGCAACCTGACCTGCTCAGGCTGTAGTCAGAGCTTTCCACACCTTTGGAGCTCCCTTATCTTCTGTAATGCCTGTTAGATGATCACCAGTCTTAATATTCCCTCTCCACAGCTTGGGAGAAGAATGGCCCTTTATTTTGAGAGGAGGCCTGTTGTTAATCTCCCGCTGTCAAGACCTTGGAATCTGTTTACCTGTCTGGGCACTCCCTCTGCTCATGAGAGGCAGCATCTGGCACCACTTCATTGAAAGGAGCAGCAATGGATGGTTAAAGGACCCAAAATACAGCTCAGCACGGCTGATAAGAAGCCAGAAAAACCAAAGGCTGCTAAAGCTGCAGTGAGGAAAAGTTCTCATTTCACTCAAAGCACAGTCCAGTCTGAGCTGTACTCATTTATTTTCTGAGTTGCTGCAGCAAGTTAAATTCTCTGATGATAATGAGCAGTCACCAACTGCATCACCAACTCATTAAATCAACTCAGTATCCACTCGTTAGCAAACACATTTATACTCTCTGGTTTTAAGACTCATTGGCTAGCAAAAGCACAGCATATGATATTTGTTGGGGTATAATTTCTATTATTTTGGTTCTGATTTGTGGAAAACGATCCTTATGTAGCAGCAGCATGCCTCCCTCTGTCTTTTGACTGTGCTAGATTATACACAAAACCTGTTACTTTTAGAAAATAGTCAGAAGATAAAGCCAGGGATCATTTTTCAGCTCTTTGCAAGACAGGGTTATGTAACTATACATAACAATGTATATTTAAACATGGGTCTACTGCATATAGAGAGGTGAAGTGAAAGAATAGAGGAAGAGCAACAGAAGAAAAAACAAAAACCTCTTAACCATCAAAAAGAAAAAACCATTTTGTGATGCTTACTAATACAAAAACAACTCCAACAATAACTTCCTCTTGGAAATACAATAAATATAGGATAATAGACTGTGTATCATATAAAGTGATATTATTCGCTGAATATTCCCCAGATGCATAACCAGTACACCTGATCTTATCAAACAGCATTGGAGTTTGTTGCAAGCACAGCTTTATAAACGGCTATTTTCTTACTGTAGTGGTGGCAGGGGAAATGTTTAAGAGGAAAATGTTTTGACTGCCATGCAATCAGACTGCCTGTAAGCAGTATATTCTGGCCCTTAGAAAGTAGGGGAGATTTAATACAGCTCAAAATTTCGGAGGGTTTGGTTTCTTCACAGCTCCTGGGCAGCACAATTATTCTTTTCAAGGGCAAGACAATGAACATCAGCCTCCATCAGAGGAGGAAGGATGGGATTTCAAATGGTACTTTGGAGAAATGGTGAATGCTGCAGGGTGGGGATGGGGGAAGTTTTTTTTTTTTTCTCTGCTCTGTTATGTCAATTTGCTCCTCAGCTGGTTGTCAATAAAAATTGTTGCTTAAATTTAAAGCTGCCCGGATGCTCGACATTCGGTGGGGTTTTTTTCCTCCCCACAGTCAAAGGACCTTCTTTATTTTGCAGAGAACTGGATAAAAGGTGAGAGGTTGATGGCAAGAACATCTGCAGCTTCACACAGGCACCCCTGTGCAATGCCACCAGGGATTCACACACAAAATAATTTATGGAAACTCCTCACAGGCCACCTGCACGCCCAAACCTCAGTGCCTGCACTCCAGCATCCTCTGCCAAAGCCCGCATCCCCAAACGCGGGGAGGCACCTCTGCTGCCGCAGAACCCCTTCTCGAGGCGGTGGCAAAGCGGGAGAGGGCCAGGTTAGTAAATAAAACGCTGTTCCACGCTCTTGCGGCGAAGCGGGGGCAGCGGGGAAGGAGCGGGGGCCCTGTTTGTCCCCGGTGCCGCTGCCGCTCCCGCCGCGTTACATAAGGCGCAATTCCCGGCTCCCTCGGGCGGCCCAGGGGATGCGTGCTCCATGCAAATCCTGCCCCGCAGGAACCTCGGGAGCCATTTCTCAGCTGCTGACGGCGGGGCCGCGCTCCCCGCGGGCTCGGGGCCGCCGCACGGAGCCAGACACTGCGCCCATTACATCACCTCTGCTGCGCCTCCCCCGGCGGCCCCGCTCACATGCGCCGCGGTCACATGCCCAAACAGCTCATTAAATCGCTGCCCGAGCAAAGGCGATTACAGCACGGGGGCCGATTTTAAAGGTGGAAGCCGGCGCCTTGTACTCGCCCGCATCCCCCCGGCACAGCGCGCTGCCCGGCGGGAGCGGCCCCGGGGCGCCGCAGCTGCGCGGGGCCGGGCACCGCGGGGACACCGCGGGGACACCGCTCGGCCCCGTCCTGCTCCCCTGGACCCGGCTCTCACCCACATCACCCTCCTGGCACGTGTGGGGAGAGCTGGCGACCAGCCTCTCCTGGCCCATGCGTGCTCACCACACTTGTCACTCACACAATCCCAGGGTTGTTAGGGCTGGAAGGGACCTCTGGAGCTCGTCCAGTCCAACCCCCCTGCCTTGGTGACAAAGGAACGCGTCCAGGTGGGTTTTGAAATGCCTCCATTGTCATCTGGAGGGATTTTCTGCAAACAAGGCAGGTGGTATTTGATAAAGGATATATATTGGCTGTTGGGGATAAAACATGCTCCTCCCCGCGTCAAAGAAGGAGGGCCAGACGCCCTCCAGGCAAGAGGGTCCCTCCCAGTGTCACTATCTGCAGGTCTGCATCCCCACAGGTATGACAGATATAAACATTTCCACAGGTGTGACAGCCAGGGATCACAGCAGGTGCTGGGAGGAGTGTGGGGTTGACACACACCCCAGATCTCCTACCAACACCCATCTCGCTGCCTTGGCAGCTGGGAGCCACCCAACCCACGCCGGGCAGCAGTGCCTGTGTGCCACAGGTGTGTTTGCAGGGGAGGGTGCTCCATACAAGCCCCTCTGCTTTGTCTTTTGTTGGATCAGCCCCTTCGGTTGCAGATTTTTGGAGCCACCTTGACCCAGAAATCCTCCTTCAGGAGAACACGCATTGCAAATTGAGTTGGCCAACACAGCAGGAAGAGTCTCTGGAGCCTGTACAACTCAAGAAGTGACTCTTTTCGTGTATGCCAACATTTCAGCAAACTTCTAAAAGCATGGTTTTTTCCAATAGAAGCCAACTTCAGAACAAGAATTTATACAGTAAGCCGAGCTTAATAATTTTTTTTTTTTAAGACTTCATGCCATTTTTTTCCTCAACAAATCTTTCTTTCACAAAGCCCAGGAGCACACTCCTTGATTTAGGGAGGAGCAAACGGGCGCCCTGCCAACCTGCACGGTTCTGCACTGTCATACACAAAGTCCTGCTTCCACTTTCAGAGACCTTCTCTCAAGGTGAGTCACTCAGTCCTCTGGAGAGGAGCCCGAAACGGGAGTGAGCTTGTGATACTTCAAAGCACCCTGTGCTGCACTGCCACGTGCCCACGGTGGTGGTACCTCGCTGTGCAGCAAGCTCAGGCAAGAGGCAACGCTGTGCTCCAGTAGCCTGGCAGGGGGGACATCAGTTCCCTTCCCTTGTCCTTCAGCAGCCCTCCTCACCACAAAAAAAATCTAGAATTACCGAAGTTCCGGGCCTAAACACAGCGCTCACAGAGTCAGAAACAAGCATTAGGGCAATATATCTGTTGACCAATCTCAGGAAAAGAAAAATAAGACAGCTTCCCCAGGGTGGCTGTTGCTCAAGTCAGATGGGCAGTGGAACTTGTTTTAGCTGCACATGTGCCTTCCTAGCAGGAACGTGTGTGAAAGAGCCCCTTTGTGCAGGGCTGCAGCTGCCTGGTGCTGCTTTGCCACCTCCTGTGGCTCTGGAGGCCCCTGCTGGAAGATGGAGCTGGACGGGCACCGCATCGGCAGGGGCAAGGAAGCAGCCACTCTTCAGCTGTGAAATCAAGACTTGAGAATCATGCAGAAGAGGCTTGAGAAAACTCTTTTAATTTACTCTGATTTTACTGCCTCACGGTTCTTGCAGAGGGCAGAGCCCCAGCTGGCTCAATAGTAAAATCACACTGCATAGGGCTCAGCAGTGAAACAGACAGATAGTGATCAAAGTACTGAAGTTCAGACACAGAAGCAATATACTGTGGGGTAGATCAAAAGAAAACATTATTCCAGCAACATTTCCTTTCCTGCTCCCAAATAAAGTCTTTCTTCAACTAAAAATCAGGAAAAAAACATAGAGAAAAAAGAAAAAGTATGTGCAAAAATAGGAAAGAGAGAGAGAGTTTAAAGAGACAAAGGAATTGTTTCTTTGGTTTCAAATTGTTTATAGTTTAAAAATTAGGTTAAATACATGATGAGTTAAAGTATATATCAAATAGTTGACTTCCTGGGGTTTTTTACTTTTTTTTTTTTTAAAGGAAGTAAAAGACCTGCATTTAGAGTGCTAGAATTTGCTACTGAGTTAAAACAAGCTCTTTCAGTGTCACAGGTATGGAAATAATCTCTTTATATAAACAGCTTCATCTAAGTCAAGTGACTCCCTGCAGACCACACTGGGGACAGCAAACCCTTCTCAGCAGCCTCGCTGATCATCAGGTGGGACTCCAGAAGGAGCCAGTTCAGGTGCCACCTCCCAGCCCCATGCCCACACACAGCCAGCACTGCTCTCACCTGCAGGCACAAATAGGTACCACTTTGCACAGGTTTCTGCAATACAAATTACTCATTTCTGTCTAAGCACACCCCAACCCCAAGTAATCTCCCGAAACTTGCTGCTCTGACTGACGTTTTGGGTTGTTTGGGTTTTTTCCTTCATGAAAACATTTCCACACACAGAACAAAAATCCAAACTCAAACAATAAAATCTGAGGTTTTCCCAGGCATGGTGTTATTTGCTGCAAGAATACTTAAATATGAAGGAAAAGGAGAAATGGTCCAACTTCCATTTTTCAAATGGCCCCTTCTAAGTTCTCATGGTTGGTTTTATTGTGAGAATTATCACGACTACACAAGTGCCAGGAACAACCAGGACAAATTTAATAAAGACTGTGACATATAACCAGAACAATCCTCTGTGCCTTCCAGGGTGAATTTACTGACCAGCACACACTTTATTGCTAGCAGTGAATTACCACTGTTACATCCTCTGCCTCACAAAAGCAACCTAGTTAATGTGGGTCTCCTTGCAAAATTAAGAATACTCAGGCTGCATAGTCTATTCTCCAGGAACATTTGTAGCCCCTTTGAAAAAACTGTAGAAGGACTTCCTAACGATGTGCAGGGCTTCCAGCATTTGTTTAAATGCAAAGATTTTCATTTTTAGAGAGCCACAGTCAAATATTTGTATATTTAGAAGAGTTTGGTTTCTTAAAATGCTAAACTGCACCCAGCAGAGCAGCCTGGGAGGAACCTTAGAGCTGGGAACCTCTAACTGGTCACAGCTGAGAAAACACCTGGTTCAAGGGAAGCTTGTTGTTCCCCTGGAAGCAGTAAGGAGTCTTAAAGACCTGAGAGTCAAGGTTATCTAAATTTCTTTTGCAGCAGAGACAGGCAGACTGCATCCAGCCCTACTGGATGGAGGGCCAGTGGGACACAAATGCTACTGTAGACAGCTAAGGAGTCAAAAAATCAAGTTTTTTGCAATAAAGAGGAAAAAAATAG
>VYXC01004493.1:11886-151514 GCA_013397175.1 Platysteira castanea | reverse complement strand
AAAAAAATGGGGCGGGGGGGGGTACGGGTAAAAAGCTTGCAGGAGAAAGGAGTATAAGGAGACTTTGCTAGTGTAACCACTCAGTAACTGGGGACAAAATGTTTTGGACAAGTCTGCCAAAAGGAATGTTCAGAGTGACAAGGCCCTGTCCCCAACCCCCAGTGACAGCTCTGTACCTGGAGTTACAGACACCAGTCCCAGCCTGCTGAGCACGTTTCCCTGTCCCCCAGCTGAGGGCCAGCAGTGCCTCTCGCTGGCACCCCTGGCAGCAGAAAGGGTCCCCACGTGTGAACTCTGAGCAGGGAGCAAAGGGTTTAATGAGGCCTCACGTGCTGCCCAGGAACAGCTGCTGCGAGGAAACAGGGCACAACCTGCACAAAGTGTTCACTGCAAGGAACACTTCCAGGCTCTCTGCAAAAAAGCCTGCAGGTCAAAGTGACACTGAGAAAATGAAGCTCATAATCCTCAGAGCAATCACCAGCTCCAGCACAGGCCCCTCATTGAGCAGCCTGGTTGTCACACATCATTTAGGTATTCTGGTCTTTTCCCCGTGAACTCGAGGTCAGGTAACCATAAATGAACCTGTCTTTTTTTTCCACTAAATAAACACATGCATAATTCAACAAAGCATACTTTGAACTCTGGGACTTGTACAATAAAATTGGAAGAACAGAAAGATTCAGAGAAATCCCAAATAAACTACTTGTAATTAAAAAATCTCATGATTTTCAAGCCAAATCTCGTGATTTGTTTGTGGCCTGACTCAGGGTTTTCAGTGCTTGGGGCTGGCAACTCTGACTAAGCAGGGATATGAAATAAGAGCGAGAGTGACTGCCCGCCAGGCTTCTGTTTTCCTGGGACAGAAGACAAAGCAGCTCTGACAATTCCAGCTGGCAATACCATCCAGGCACTCCTCCAAGGCCAAACATGCTGGGTAAAATCCTCATCAGACAAAAAAAAAAAAAAAAAAAAAAAAAAAATCCTATCAGAAGCAGTTACTGTGGTTTCTTACTAGCTGTTTTCCGAAGTTCAATATAGCATATATTTTCTTTATCTTGAAAAAGGGGAGAAGGGGGAGATGGGCCACATTACAGACTAATCCCTTGCCAGATGTCATTAGTGATGAAGTCCCTCAGAAATTACATCAGTTTGAAACGAATCAGAAAACAGTGAGTTTCCATTTCCTCCTCCTCCTGCCTGGCTAGACAGAGACCTCGGGATCAGCTTTCATCTATGGCCTGGAATCAACCCTCCTCTGCGTCTTGCTTAGTGTGGCAGGGGTGTTAAGCAAGTAATTGTGACCATTAAAAAGAAAAATAGCTCACTTGCTCCTGGAAATACCAGCTCCTTCATTAGGCTTCCCGGGAGCTGTCTCAGCACGCTGCAGAAGATCCTCCCTGCTCCTGGTGGAGGTGGCTGCATCCAGCGGTGGCACACGTCTCCAGCCACCACCCTTGTGTGCTCCTGGTGATGCCAAACCAGCAGCTGTCCCCTCTCTCCTGACAACCCCAAGTGTCCCCTCACACCTGGTATCTGACAAGACAGCCTGGGCAGGGAGTGGAATCTGATTTCCACCCCTCTGCAATGCCCAGCCCTGCCTCTACCTGCTCACAGGGTCATGGGTGAGGAGCAGAAGCATAGAAAGAGGTCGAGTAGAAGGGCCTTGCTGGTTCTTAGTGCTCTTGCTTTCCCTAGTAAGGCAAGAGCATGCCCCATCCTGGTATCTGAAAGGGATGTATCTTTTAATTCTTTGTGCTTGGACCGACCAAACCAAAACAATGTCATAAACTGACATTTTCTGTAGAAACTCAGTGCCTGAAACGCATTTCTGGATCGTAAATCTTGGGCTAGAGCAGTTTATGTAATGCCACCTACTCACGCTGCCCTAAGTAACCATAACTAACCATTCCATTATAATGAGTCCATTATCCCCTGCTTTATTGTATTTTCTCTTAAAACAGAGATCAAAGATTTGGATCTAGTGGCATCATGCCGATTTCATTTTTATTACTGGCTCCCTAGGTCTATCATAAATATTCATTGGCCATCCTTAATACAAGGCATTGAATTCTGCTCACTGCTATCTCTGGTGCGACTGCAAAGTACAAACAGGGTTGTTGCTCAAACATATTAAATAAAGCAGCAGCAAATTTGTGACAGTCAACAACAACAACAGCAACAACAACAACAACAAAAAAACCACCCAGAAAACAAAAGAACCCTTTTCCCCTTCCAAGGAAATTCAAAACCAAAGGAGACATTTTCTTCTCGCCCCCTCCACGACTACTGCAGACATTTGACTGCTGTGGGAATTGAGCTGTGCAGCAGCAGCAGCAGCAGCTGACCTGCTCCCACAGACACGAGACGTTTCTGAAAAGTCCACAGTTGCCACACTGTGGTCTCTGCGATACTGCAGCACTCTCTGTGCTCCCCAGTAAGAATTATAACCATTACCTGGCAGTGGCACTGAAACTGCTCATAAATGTGGCCTTTTCGTATAGGAATTAATTCTGAAAAGGGAGTGGGAGTGTGTGGGGAGAAACATGCTCCAGAACCATAGTCAGGAAAGAGGTTTATGCAGTTTTATTCTATTAACTCCCAAAAAAACCTTGCAACCACCCCGAACTTCAGGGTGCCTGCAGTTTGTTTCTCTCACGTGTTCCTCAGGACTCCCTTCCCACCTCAGTGTAGCTGCTTCCAGGGTATGGAAACCCCAGCTGCACCCATGTGAATTGCTCCTGCTCTGCAAATAAGCACAGACAAAGGCCCCTTGGGATGTCAGCTGGGCACTTTGAACAACCACCAGTCACTAAAATTAGGGTGACCATGGGAATTATGTTTTTCCTCCTGTTAAGTTACTCTGAGAGGATTTACACGTATCAGTTGCTTTATATTCTAAGCAAGAACATCTACTCCATTAAAAACAAAACAATATGCTAAGACACCGAATGAACATTCTAATATTGATCTTCTAATATAACTCCGCCATGGAGGTAAAAGAAAAAGAGAAGATATAGGAATAAAAACCGTAAAATAAATATTTCTATTTATATTTATGCATATGAATCTATCTTCACACAAAACTCCACACACCTGGAGACATGAACCATTTGATAAAACTGTTAACTCATTTTACATATTAACTTACAACATATCTTTGCTCATTTACCTAGTCCCTTGCCAATCTAGGATCTGCTAGAACCTTCCACTAAATTCCTAAAAATCTCCTTTATCCATTATTTAAAATAAAGAAATAAAACCAGTCAGGAAGAAAACCTTGATCCTGATGCCTTCATGATGTAGAATTTAATTCAAAGAGCTGTAGTGAGCATAGAATTTAACTTCTAGATGTACTGAAGTCTTTAGTGAAATTCATCTCACCTGTATTCAAAACAACCACAAAAATAAAATCCAGTTGCTGTTGTTCACAAAAAGAATCCAGATCAGTTCCACGAATATTGTACCTGACTAAGGTGAGATGAATCATCCTCAGAGGTCTAACAGTTTCATTTATTAAATAGCTCTCTTCTCTCGCAGGCTTTTTTATTTGTTTTTAACAAATAGCAATATCAATAGAGAAGGATGTCAAGCAGTTTGGAGGCAGTTATGATTTTTTTGCTGGTTTGCTCTTCTTAAGATCACATCCATAGGAAGGAATTAATGTGAAAACAAGAAGAGCAAACCCCCTATGTCCCATACACTGTGTACAGGGGGAACTCCAGAGCAGAAATTGGTCATTTGAAGTTCAGAGCATGGAACAAGCTACTCCAGTTTTACTGGTTTGGTTGATGCTCTCTAAATCAGTAGCTACAAACAGTATTTTACAGCATCAGATGCTCCTTTAGAGGAGAGATTATGTAGCTGAAAAGGGCATATGATACAAGTTCCAAAACAGTTTCTCAATCAGGATTTGGGGTTTAATATTTCCGAAAGAAAACTGGATAACAACATCCCGTATTCTTAAAATTTGGTAAGTATGAGCTGCTGAGAGACTACAACCTTTTGGATGAAATGTTTACAACCATGTGTTTTTACAGCCTGGGCATCCTGCCATTAGATTTGTTTGTGACTTGAAGAACAAACAAACAAACAAAGGAAGAATAACCAAGGTTTTGAAACAAAAAAGAACAAGTACCAGTGAGTAGTGAACACCACTGCTCACTGAACTATCACCTGAGACAGAAGTACCTTTAGGTCTCTGGAGATACTTTATTTCCATCATGGGGAATTAACAATTATACATATTAAAGAGAGGGCAGAATCATGACCGCAGTGTAGTTAGGCCTGGGTTCACTGCCCCTGCAGCAGATTAAACTGCTCCTGCCCTTCACTAGATCAGGACCTGCATTTTGTAGGGAGTTGGGGGGCTGTCTCCTGAATTACCTGTCCTTGACACACGACTTTGAGTTTGAAGTTCTTGTCCAGCTCAACAAGAGCAATGCACTCCACCTGAAACTCCCCAAGGCACAGACCCCTGTAAGCGCCTCACAACTGGCCCTAGCACAGTGGCTCTGAACAGGCTTCTGAAGGTGACACAAGCAGGTGACAGCCCAAAGCTGGAGCAAATCTCAAGGGCCTGTTACTTACAGAAAAAAAAAAATCTCCCCTTAAAAATAAGTCATGCTTTTCATATACCAAGTTCTCACAGGTTTTTGCACCAGCACCAAATGTACATGATTGAAAATCCAGCAGAATATCTGGGGGCTGTCCAGCAGCACTGTTCTTCAGTCCAGAACAATGCACATCACAGGAGGGATACGGGGCACCCCAAAGATGAGAGATGCTAATTCAGAATATTCTGGTTGATGCTGCCTGTCACAGCCCCAGAAATGTGCAGCGGTAACAACACAACAGTGGCTGATGGCCCGAGGCTCTGAGCACTGTGGCTGACAACACCTGGCTAGAACAAACAACACCATCACATGCCTCCTGGTATCCCTTTGCTTAATTATCCCAGCTTGAAGCCTAGAGGGGGAAAAGTGAAACCGTGCTCATTTGTTTTTCTGTAGGTTTTCTCTCTTTGTAAAATGTCAGTGCGTGGGTCTAACGAGAAATTACCACACTCTAAGGTTCTGACCACATCCAGTGTTTAGTCTTGCATATCTGAAAGCTCTGGTGCTCCTGCCACTGCAATTACTGGCTCAGAGGATTCAGGGCAATAGCAAAGCTTGAATCCTCTGCTAAAATGGACTGGTGGAGGCTTCGGTTCTGCAGCTGATAGCCACCTTCACACAAAGCATCTCCCAAGACCAAGGGGTTTGTCCCACTTGTGTTTGAGCTTTCACTCATCATTTAACTCCCACGACAAAGCCACAACAGCAGATTTTTGACCATACCAGAAGTGCTGGTCACAACCAGGCTGGCACTGCTGGAGGTAACCAAACATTCTCCCTCCCTGCACCTCCAGTCTCTCCCTGTGAACTGGCTTCCTAAGGAGAGAGTTTTTAATGAAGGATCCTGCAAAAGCGTCCTTTACCAGCTAAAATACAGAAGCGATTTTTAAAAAAATTCAGTATAAACAGCACTGAGCGTACATATTCTCTGTGGTGTTTCTGACCCCCTATCAGCTCACAGCCACACTGAGCTTGGTGAGGAGAATGGCCTGTTGACAACAGGGAAAAACAGGCCAGTGCACAGGTATTTTTATACATCAGCACAAATAAAACTGACAGCAGAAACAGGGAAAAATTAAATGTAATTCTTCAAAATGCCTGCAGTGCCACTAACCCAAAATGTGAGTACTAACACAAATAAAGGAATTTGGATCCCGCTCTCCCATTTAAAATATGCATTCTTTTGAGGTATGATACATTCAGCAAGCAACACGTTTTCAGAATTATTCTCTTTTTCCTCCTCTTTTTTTTCTTTTTTGTACCTACAAATGCAATTTACCTGAGTGCTGCTTAATTTGCACATGCAAATAAGTTAAATCATTTTGAAAAGATGAGGCTATAGAATAGAATGCAGCTTAAGTTGAGAATGTCTGTGATTCAACGAGCTGCAATGCTGGGACACTGTAGTGGCTCCCAACAAAATCTCCGGGCTTCTAAAACCCATTGAGGCCATTTACCCCAGCAGAAAAAGACTTGCAGCTCCCACTGGCTTCAGCTTGACTGGTAGATAAATACAATAATAAACTGGCACTATTGCTTTTGATGAACTCACTGGACTTTTGTCAATGGCTCCACATGAAAAGATTCAGTTCTTCTGGCACAAAATGACCAAGAGCCAGCAGTGGTCACATCTGGGACCACATCTTACAGGAATAAAATACATTTACATTTCCACCGAAGCTGTACTGGTTTTTTCACATGTATATTTGGTGATGTTGCTGCAGACAAAGGGGAGAGGACAGCTTACATTTCATATCTAAAGTGGAATGCAGAAACATTTACCCTGCAAAACAAAAGGCCACAAAGCTACTTCTATGATTTTAAATCATGAACTAGTGCAAGTATCTAAGAGAAAAACGACATTTTTCATGATTTTTTCCAAAAAAGGCAAAAAGTGCAACTACTTATTTCTGACAATTAAGCAGCTTACAGAGTCTTTGTTCTACTGACACATAAAAATGCAGTTTTCAATTATTTATACTGTAGTTCAACACCTAAAACAGTGAGAAAAAGTATAAAGTGTGTGTTCTGCAGCACAGGCAGCCCTTCCTGAAGGGTTCCATTCATTTGCAGTAGTGTTTCTCGGAGGAGCTACCATTGGGAGGGGCACACACGCCTGGAACCTGCCACGTTCTGTAATGCCGTACCAGCCATTAGCACGTCTGATTAGATGTAATATATACATGGTATCAGAGAGGATGTTTTTCCTCCAGAGGTGCTGACCTGATTTATGGACAGTTGGGAAATGAGAAGGTTGTCCATACCTAAGGCACCTCCATGCCAGCAGCTGCAGCGGGGCAAGAAGTCGCCATATGAGCACAATTAGGTCAAGAGTTCAACAGCTTCACCCAGTTCACTGAGGTGGGTTTAATTTAAGCTTCTGAACCCTCTTTGAAGCTGCTGGACCACCCTTCCTGGCCCACCAGCTCTGTTGTATGGACAGACACATTAAGCAGGGCAGCAAGGTGATGCTAAGATTTTAAGCTGCCCAGTCATTAGCAAAGTGAGCACACATCAGCCTACATGTCTCAGGTGCTTTTGGAAATGTTACTCAGATTCAAACTGAGGTGTGTAAATAGGTCTAGAGGCAACATTCACACAGAAATTAAACTGATATCAAGCGCTACAGTGAAACATAAAAAGATTTGCCTAAACAAATTCAAAAATCCCAGTCCAAGATCCTTCTGGTTTTGTAAAATGGGTATAAAAAGGGCCAGCGATTATAAACCCAAATATAGATGGGGCAGATCTAGTCCAAGCACAGTCCCTTCTGTCCCTCCTGCTTTTCTTCTCAAATAGTCAGTCTGAAGCAGGCTTTTAGATAAATACATTCCGATACTACAGTAGCTATCTGAACAGAGGCAGTGTGAGCTCCCTCCACACGCTGCTTTCCCCAGTGGTTTAACATTGTTCTGGAAGAGAGGGGCCGTAGATCAGGTTTCACTCCAGTTAGTGACCTAATCAATACAAACAGGGCTAGGACTTAATGCAGAACTCCCAGGAGATCGCAATAATCACCCACAATTACTTAGGAAAGCCAATCAATGGCCAGGAGGTTTTATGTGTCATTTATATACCTTAAATCAAACTTCTGAAATTAAACTTTGATTCCCAGCATGATTAGATGTTGTGGTGCTAAACAAGACAAAGCACAAGCAAGTGCTGCCTCAGAGGCTGACTGCAAGGAAATGTAAGGATGGAGTCAGGAGAGCGCCAGAGACCAGACACTCACCACCAAGGGGAGGTGCAACAACAGAGTTGGCATAGTGGATGCAGGAATAGGTATCAAATCAGTGAAATAAGCCCCCACTCCTATTTTGGCTCCTGTTCTTTCAGCAAATGACACAGGCTACCTTCCAGTGGTCAAATGAAAGACAAAGACAGTAGAAGGCACTCAGTGGTGGGAATTAAAGCCAAGGGAGAGGAGGAAATTTTATTTCATGATTTCATCCTTCTTTCTCACTGTGGGAAAGTCTCCAGAAACTGGAGGTTTACCACTTTGTCAGGTTTATCACAGAAAATACATTGTGATGGGTGATTAGCAAACTCAGGCTTCCTGTCCGAATGTCCCACGTCCCTCTGTAGCTTTGTTCTGGTTGTGACCATTATGTATTTACTACTATTTTTTTTTTTTAATCTGCATACCATAGTTGAATAACTTTGCAGGCAGTGAGATCACAGCTCAAAAAAAGATGGGAAACACGCACATGAGGCTACTCATTGTGCTATTTTTACTGTTCTGAAGTCCATGGCATTGAACAATGACTCATAAGAGTAGCAAGCCAGAGAAACACTTGCAGAGCATATCCAAGCTTGTTTATTCACATATTTGTTTGCACTGATTCATCACGTTCCTCAGTGTAAAACCAATGGGACTCCAGAGGAAGCACGGGGGAGAAATTCTGTTTAGAAAGAGCTTCTCTACCACCATGCACCCCCAAGGTGGTGGAGGTCACATGAGGGATTTGGGAATACACCTCCCTTACCCACTCCTGAAAAGCAGAGCCCCTACACACTGATGGAGCACATTCCCTCTGATGGCAACTCCCTCCCTTAACTCGATCTCCCTTTATCAGCATCCACGCAGGGTACAAGGAGCAACTAAAACAAGCAAATCTTGCTTGTTTCAAGTCCTACATTAAATGTGTTGCCTTTTTTCCTTCCCTATAGTCCTGAGATGAGGTTAACTTATGGTGGGCCATGTAATTCTTTTGGAGAGGTTTGGCAAAGGTCAGTTACAAAAGCAAATTATTTTTTCCATGTGATGCAGTGGTGTTATGCACCCAGAATGCAATTAGAATAAGTATGAATAATAATAAAAGAATAATAATGTCTGCTTTCCCTGTGAAATTCTTTTTATGACATTAAAAAAGAATTTGTCCGCCCAGGGCTAAGACCACAGTTTTCTTCGAGCAGGAGGTGAAGATGGGGTTGGTTTTCTCTGCTTACACTGGTTATTTTTGCACAGGGCAGGGCTGATGTGAGCACAGAGAGATTAGATGATAGGTCTGTGATTCATATTTAAGGGTGAATAATGCTGAAAGGATTTGGGGAATACCCAGAAATACAGATAAGAGGAAACTACACAAAAGGCACTGGGATCAGGCTCAGAAAGAACAGGGACAGCTGACATCTAAATCTGAATCTGCCGACTGATAGGCAAAGGAACAAGCAAAATGAAAGAGGCATTTTAAAGACTTGGTTTTGCAAGAGAAAACTGGGCAATGAGGGGAGAGAGGAAGGCAAGAATAATTAGACACTTACAGAGTACAGACTATGTCACTTCTTCCCAAAACTGGCAGCTCTGCTTAAACATTGCAGATTTCCTTTCACACGTTTGGGAGCATTAAAAAGCATGTGGAGTACAAAAGTCTGGCACCACAGGCAGCAGGGGAAAACTGTACAACTGCAATTAAAAATCCCTATATTTCCACTGATTTTATGGTAAAGTCAGCTGTGACAAATGAAGACTAATCCCCAGAAATAGAGAATATCCAGTATATAATAACTATACACAGCAATACTTGCTACTGCAAGTGCATTTCATCTTGCTTGCCTTGACTCTTATCAAGTCCCTCACACAAAACTACGTAAGGCAGTGAATTTCTTTTGTTCCAAACCAACTTGCTACCTTGCCACACTGTTCCTAAGACACCAAGTTATCTCTAAAACACGCACAAAACTGAAATCATGTCAGATTCTGTTACTGTCCCACAGCCAACATTTTAATACCATGCTGTTAGTTCTATATTTAATATTAAAGTGGTAGCAGTACCTCTTCTGCAAAGTTAGTTTTCTTGTCAAGCATTTCTCGTAATGTCTGAAGGATTTTAATGCAGAGCTTTTCTTCTTTCTCCATTAGCTTTTTTGTGTGATTAATCAACCTGAAAGTAAAATATTAAAACTTGAAGAGCAGTGCACATTGTTGCTAAGCCATACTACAATTTCTTTATGTGAAAATTGGCCGTCACTATATTTTTCCTCAAGGAAAGGAAATAAAAGTGGTCAAGAGAAATCCTAATTAAAAAGGAAATGGGATTTTCAAGGTGTTGGGAGATTTTTGTGTCAATTTGCATATCTCACTGCCCATACAGAGGGCAGAATTCTACATCTACTTTTTATGAGGGCTTCCAGATTAAGATCCAGACTTGCTATTTCATCCTTTCTTTATTTAAAGGTAACTTATTCGAACTGTTATTTAAAGGAAACCAGTGTTCACCATGCATCTTGCAAGCTTTAAAAGCTACAACCTTTACACATTCCAACTTCTACAATGGTTATAATATACTTATGATATGTTTAGCAAATGGTATTCAGCCAAAAGGATTTCCAAAAAACCTTACAGGGAAGTGTTCAGAAATACAGACATTTGGATGAAACATAATCGTTGTTTATTCACACAACCACTTGACAAGCCAGAAAACAAGGTACACTTCTGTCTCCAGCTATGACTGTGACAGGAGTTTGGATTTCAGTCAGCGGAAGCCGATACCAGAAGCAGCCTTTCTGTCTTTGTGCAGAACAGATCTGTGCACAGGTCCTTGCACTGGTTCACACATTGCTGGAGAAATGTTTGTGAAAATAGGAAGGGAGGAAAGCTGAAGACCTTGGGCAGGTTTTTTTTGGTTTTTTGCATTTTGATGCTGGCTTCAAACAGGAGTTTGGACAGAGGACATGGGATGAGACAATCTCAAAATTTAAATTTTTTAAAAAAAATTTTCCAAACATATAAAGTATATTGTTATAAAGCTACCTCTGCAGAATATGCAAATAGCTAAGGAATCAGGAGAGCTGCCAAATGCATTCATTTCCCTCAAGTTATCTCTGTTTAAATTATAGTTTCTCAAGGGCGGGGAGGGCATCTCACTTGAGGACTAATAAAAAATTTGCAAGACTCTATTCCAATGCACAGACTGCAAATAAAACATCTAATAATTCAAGACCAGATAGGGTCCCAGTGAAATATATTTTCAAAGAGCTGTTGGCAGTTTAAAATAAAAATATCTATTTGCTGTACCAAAAAAAAAATCCAACAAAAAACCCACGAGCCTTGAGCAGCCCACTGCTTCATTACGAATTCTTGAAAATCCTACTATGGAAAATTCTAAGTTTCTGCTGTAGATTGGGAGAAATGTAATAGTAAAAGTAGCCCATTAAGAAAACAAGTAGGTTGAGCCTGCCACAATTTTAACAAGTCACTAACATCCCATTTCTAGCAGGTGAGGCAAGCAACCTCTCTCTCTGTGCTCTCCAGACAACAAAACTGCTGAGAAATATAAAATATGGAGCAAAAGACCTTACTTTAGGCTTTCAGCAGTGAACTCGGACACCTGCATGCTTAAGTCTCTGCTGCAAACCAGAGGTAAGTGCTGTTGAAAATGTTAAAACCCTGCCATCTTTCCCAAAGAAGCAAATAGGCCCCTCTGCACACCACTTACTTGGACATGAAAGCACCGCATCTTATTCTGGCATCGCTGCCCTCAGGAAACAGGAGCTCTGGGCTGTGCAGCACATCAACCAGCACCGAGAATTCAGCTTGCATCATGGGGGTGAACTGCTGCTCCAACGAGGATACCACGTCCTGGGGAAGACAGAACATCCCTAACTGCAAGAGAACTACAACAACATCGCTGTGGAGTCGCTCAGTTCGGTGTGATGCACTGCTTGACCCAGTGTGATGCCCAGCTGCAAGAGCCCTGGGCAACCCAGGTGCTTGTAAAACCACCTCAAGCCTTTCTTCATGCCACTCCTCACACAGGGCAAGGGGGAGAAGGTGCCCATTGTTATGCTCTTTCAAATTTCTCCTCTGTAGTATTGCTCATAAAACCTGTGGCAACTGTCAGGATGATGGTGTGCTGGAAAAACAATGCTCATCACACACAGTTAATGTGTCACCTCAGGTGTCGTGTCCTTGGTGTTCAGGGCCCCTCTATTTGTCTGGGTCCTGCTGTTTTCTCAGGTCATACACTCCTGATGCTGTTTAGGCTCTACATGCACAAGGTGATCTCCATCTCATGGCAATTTCCAGTGACACAAACATGACATAGCAGCTCCTAAAACCTCCAGTGTCTCCTCTGCAGCCAGAACAGAACATGTGGCCATAAAAAGGCAGAAAGGAGAAGCTGCTCTGTGGAGTGCTTTGAGGACAACACAACCTGAGTATTGTGTGCAGTTTTGGGCACCACAATGTAAGTGTCCAAAGGAGGGACATGGAGATGGTGAAGGGCCTGGAGGGGAAGCCACACAAGGAGCAGCTGAGGGCACTTGGTCTGTTCAGCTGGAGAAGAGGAGACTGAGGCCAGAGCTCACAGCAGTTCTGCAGCTTCTTCACGAGGGGAAGAGGAGGGACAGGCCCTGATCTCTGCTCTGTGTGACTAGGGGACGGCTGGAGCTGTGTCAGGGGAGGGTTAGGGTGGATCTCAGAAAAAGGTTCTTCCCCCAGAGGGTGGTGGGGCACTGAACAGGCTCCCCAGGGAATGGTTATGGCCCCAAGGCTGCCAGAGCTCCAGGAGCGTTTGGACAATGCTCTCAGGGATGCACAGGGTGGGATTGTCGGGGATTGTCCTGTGCAGGACCAGGAGCTGGACTTGATGATCCTCGTGGGACCCTTCCAGCTCAGCTCATTCCGTGATACCTCCTGCCCCCCTTCTGACTCCTGTAGGAGCCGAATGCCAATCCTGGATCGAAAGGCCCCACTTTGCCCAGACACCAGAGAAGAGCTGAGCCTTTGGCCGCCCCCACACAGAAGTGCAGTGGCTCCTCTAATCCAGCACAAAAATGCACTGGGCCTGTCTCTGGTGTTTTCCACGTGTGAGATAACTGCACTCCCACTGCTGCCCAAGCCATTTCCTATTTCTGTACCTGTAGTTTCTCTATGATATTCCTGTAATCCCAGGCAGGACCGCCAAGAGCTTCTTTGAAGCGAGGTCCACTGCGGGCTGACATCCTCCACCCCATGGCTGCCCTCTGCACCATGTTGGAGTGACTCTTCATGAACAAGGTGTTCACCTGGCTGTCCAAATCCACTGGAATCGCAATCCCACGGTTCTTTGCTTTAACAGGAAGAAAAAAGCCAAGACATTTACAGTGGCAAAAACTTGAAAATCTTATAGAGATCATGGCATGCAAAAGCCTGATCATGTTGAAGTTAAGGGGCAGGGTGATATCGCTTCAACAGGTTTTAAAAATAAAGATCCTAAAAATAAAAACACTTAAAAATAAGGATACCTAAGTGGTAGAAATCAGCCATAACCTAGTTAAAGAAAGCAAGCTGTACTACTTTAAATGAGATGAGGATCATTTCCAGTATATATTTTCATAGACACAGACATTTATTTTTTAAAACAGAATAATTTTCCTACTAACTTGACAAAAAACCAGAGATATTAATAAGAGTAACAAAAGGAGTATGTGTTATTATTTCAACAGTTAGTTTGACTATTCAGAAGCAAACTATTTTTTTCTAGTAGACATATGCACATTTATCCAATTTATCCCAAGTACTCTCTGTTGCTTTACTGTGTATTTCTCTTGTGAAGACCTTGAGGAACCAAGTGCATACAAATTAAATTTGAAAAAGAGTGTCTCCTCCTCTCTCTGGGTTTCCTATACTGCTAGGGTTGCTAAATCCTGGATTCCCAGATGGTTCCTGGATGCCGCTGAAATATACCCAGTAGTTAATAAACATCTGATAGTCTAACAGATAGTTAAAAACATTTAACCAATAGCTAAAAAATGTTAATTTTTTTTTTCTTTTTTAGACTTAAGAGGCAGGAAATGGCAGTAGAGAGTATCAGAATAAAAAAAAATCAAGAGAGATTTGCAGGAATTCTTACAGATCATCCACTATTAAACTACTATTGCATTCTGAACTGTTGTTTGAAAGTGAAGTTTGAAAGGCAATGTTAGGAGGTATCTGCCCTCTCCCCCAGTAAAATCTCTGTGTTAGCTGCTCCTCTCCATTCCACTGGAGATGAGAGTGACATTGTTCTCTGGCTCAGCATGAGTAGTCTGAAATTCAACCAATAAACAAGAGTTTTCCCCATCCCTGGAAGTGCTCCAGGGCAGGCTGGATGGGTCTCAGAGCAAGCTGGGATAGTGGAAGGTGCCCCTGCCCATGGTGGGGGTGGAACTGGATGATCTTTAAGGTCCTTTTCAACCCAAACCATTCTGTGAGTCTATGATCAATACAGCAATATCTCTGAAAGATCAGATCATGTTCCAGTGATTAGGCTCTGTATTCCATGACATTTCACTTAATTTCTGTGGCACAGCTTATGTTTAATAAAAACTTAGAAGTAAAATGGAGCAGTTCTAATCCATTTGTAATAATGACCAATATTAAGTAATTTTTCAGTTTTCCTATTTGAAACAAGCTGAATTTTAAAAAACCATTAGCCCAAATTGCAGTTCTGCACGTTTGTCTGAGGCATTTCCCCACCTTAGCACACTAACACGCTTTCCACAGTGGGGGAAGGCACCAAAAATGTTCCACTGCTCCCTCCCAGCTCTAAAACATAGACAGCCTTAGGTCCTGAACCTGTGAAGTCAGCAGATGCCCTTCTGTCCCCAAGAGCCCATGCCCCAGCCCCACGGGAGGACGTGCAGGCAGAGGCACCACACAGCTCTGATGAATGAAGGCTGCAGTGCTGCCAAGCACAGTGAGTCACACATCCCAGGCACAAACTTTCTCTTCCCCTCAGGACTAGATTGAAATGACAGCTTTTATTACAAACCTAAATCTGGCTGCGACACCTCACCCCCAACCTCCGAGACTGTGGCTCTTCCCTTTATTGGATCCCACAGGTTCAGGGCACCCTCCTCTCTTCCCACTGCAGGGTTGGATCCTGATGCAGTACTGGGGCTTCCCCCCGTGGATCAGGCTGTTCCACTGGGATGGAAGAGAGTTCTCTAATTCCATTTCTGGTAGGTATTGTCTTTTAAATGGTTGGCCAGAGGGAATTGAAAAAAAATTTAGGTTAAGCTGGGAAGACACAAATTGACTTTTCCTTTCCACTCTCCATTTGTTTTGAAGGCGGGTTCCTGATTAACATGTGGAAAATGTCATGTATGGCTGGCCATTATTTCTAATGATTGTTTTTCCATATATTTCGGCTGGGTTGTTTTTTAAAACACATTTGCCCTGTTGCTGCCTACTTTACTACAGAAGGCCATTAAAGTTCTGCCAGTTTGGGTAGGGTGCTGCAGCCTATTAATCCAATTTATTGTGTCCTAATGTCAATCATTGGAATGCTACTGGACAATGCTCACTTCTCAATTAAGTGGAATGTATGCAGAATCCTGATATATCGAAGAATAAATTTAGCAATGGGGAGCACACTGTTCAGAGGAAAACCCAGACTTCTGCAGTCCTGTAGATGCCATTTGAAGTTAACAACTTCCATCAGTGTCTGAGGAGCAGTCAAGGACTATGATTGTTCAAAGAGTTGCAGCTAATTAAAACTATCACAAAGAAAACCAGAGAGAAAAAAAACCACTCCTTTGTTTTGAGCAGTTCTTACATGTATAATTCCATTTGTAATTAAGATTTGTATTGGTTGTCAAAGGGCACTGTTGAAGTCTAAGCTATAAACAAAGCCTTTGTCTTCTTATTTCTTTTCAGCTTGTAGAAAGTTTATCTTTCATTTGTTTCACATTTCATTATTTAAAACAACATGAAACATATTTTTACATTTTGGAAAGCTGATGAACAAATGTGAACATAAATATTTATTTTTAATTTAGGTGTTGTAGGCTGCTTTCCTCTTCAAAATGTGTCAATCTCCCTTAAAGTATCAACATCAAATATTTAAAAGCATGTTTATTTTTGTTCCACTTAGAAATACTTTTGGACAGTATTCAAACTTGCAATGTACAGTTAGAGCTGGTAGACAAAGGAGCCAAGAGGGGGTAAAATTCTGTCTCTCATCTGACTAGTGAACTTGGGGAATAGCTACAAGGCCTTCTGTATGTAAGTATCCAGCAGGATACTTACCAGGATGGACTCAGTGATCCTTGTGGGTCCCTTCCAGCTCGGAATATTTTGTGATTCTGTGATATCTTCAGCACAGGTAAATTCTGCCCTGCAGTGGAGGGCATGTCCCAGGCTTATACAGTGCTCAGTTCCCACATAGGCCACTGTGCATGGGGCTAATTACACCCTGAATGCACAACACCATGTTGCCAGTGTCAGAGGAGGTGGAACTTCTGGAAAATCCTTTAAACTACTAACTCTCAACCCACGGCTCCCAATTATCTCTCAGCAAGAGAGCCAGGAGGAGCCAAGCAAACGCAACCCGTGGTAATGGTAAGAAATGCGGTGCCACAAATTCAGCCAGATCACAGCAAAACGCCCTGCCCCGTGCTGGATGGTTCTGTGGGCATCCAGTGATCAGCAGCTTTCCTCCCCCTTACTGCTTAAACAATGAAAAAGTCCTCGAAGACTCAAAAGAAAAGGGCACCATGAATGTCAAGAATCAAGCAGGTAAGAATCAAGCCACTCTCGACAAGTGAGCGAGGCTCCAGCAAAGTCCCAGGAGCACAGTTCAGCTGCTCCCAGAGAGGCTGAAATGGGCCCAGGTGTTATTTTGTTAAATTACCTGCATGTAGTTCTCTTCACAGAAGCACAGCAATTGGACCTATTTCAGGAATGCCTCCTGAAGCATCGTCCCTTCACTGTGCTGCTGCCTGAGTCTGAGGACCAATTTAGTCCTAAGGTTTTCCAGGAAGCGGCCCTTGTCTGTAATTTTCCTTGGAAGCCCATTCTTCAGAATAATCTATTTGCCATAAGGAACGTCACTGTTCTCGCTATTTCCACCTACTGGTCCCTAATTTTAAATTTCGCTCCATTAGCTTTTGCAGTGTGTGCAGAATACACCAGCGTGTGGTGGCTTCACAGCTAATTAACCCTGGAGCATCCCTGGTGCGGGTTTTCAGGGAGGACATGCAGACATTTCATCCCTAAGAGCCCCTCGAGGAGGAGTGCCATGGTCAGCCTGGGTCAGGAAAAGCCCCAGCTGCACCTGGCTGTGAATCCTTGGCTCTGCTCACAGTTTACACCCCCTGGTAGTCGCAGACAGCTCTATCGTGTTCTCCCACACTTTCCAGTTGTCACGTAACGGAGAAATGCATATTTAGTTCAATTAATTTCGTTCCATAAATCAGTTCCTCCAGCTCCTTAATCATTTACTGACTGCTTAACAAATGCATTTGGATGGAGAGACACTAATGCTAGCGACAACAAGACTTTTTAAGGGAAACAAAAGCTTTGTGTAGACAAGACACAAACCTGCCAATCTTGTACCCTTCACTTGGATGTTTTTTTCCAACAGAAAATCTGCACTAAAATATTTATCAGCCTGTAAAAAGATCATCATTGAATTTTTCTTGCAATTAGGGAAACACAAACAGTTAAAATAGAATAAAATATGTGCTTCATCTGAAATGTATTCTTCTTGCTGTCAAAAAAGTAACAACAGGATAATTATTTTATTTGAACTAAAAATTGAAAATGAAGGTCTAGCTTTTTATAAAATGGAAAAAAGATTTCAAAATTCAAATGAGACGTGAAATAAATGTATTTTCAGGACTGAAAAAAATTGTTATATGAAAATTCATCTATATGGACATTAAAATACACATAATAATTCCAAAGAAGAAATAAAATGTGACCTAGATTTTATGTTTAATGCTTCCTATTTGTAATTTGTCAGGGAAAAGTAAAGGGCTTTAGAGGGCATAAAAGCATGGTCAAGAAGTACCAGAGGACAGGGTTTTTTGGATTCTGTACAAGGAGGTATTGGTGACTTTAAATGAAGGAATAAATACGCAACTAGAAAGGACTTCACTACACCTTCAGACCATCTGCTCTCCATTACAGACAACCCATGCTCTTTAATATCTCTGGAAAAATTTATTGACCCCCATTTAAAATGAAGGCAGCTTATCTGCCATCCCTCCTCCCTCCACTTTCTCCCAGCCCATTGACCAAGGACATCCTTCCAAAGCTGGTTCCAATCCTCTGATTTACAATCTACATTTATTTAGGTTATTTACAACCTAGTGTAATTTATGTCCAGTTGGTTTTGGGTCAGCACTGTCCTTCAGCTTAACCATCTCTGTAACTATTTATCTTATTAAGTACTTTTAAAGAGCAACAGCACAGGTCTGTGTTTTGCTAGGCAAAACACATGGGGGTTCTGAATTCCCTTCCTGTAACACAGTTCTCCTTTCCCCTGACCACCACAGCTGTGCTTCCTCTGTACCT
Source organism: Platysteira castanea (assembly GCA_013397175.1). Taxonomy (NCBI): domain Eukaryota; kingdom Metazoa; phylum Chordata; class Aves; order Passeriformes; genus Platysteira; species Platysteira castanea. Next base: position 133,136 of record VYXC01004493.1, on the reverse strand, counting down.
GTTTCAGCCTTGAACTTAGGAAATAGCAATCTTACAGGGCTCACCCCAGATTCTGTAGGATGGAAACAAGAATTCTCCTTTTGCTTCTCCTGCACAACATCCTAGAACATAATCTGATAGTGACTAATGCAATTTGGCTTGCTAACAGATTTCTTTTTTTAAAGGGTCTGCCAAGAGACATTGTGTAACAAAATGCAGGTTCCTATCTGGCACTGTTTACTCATCTGGGAAATTCCAATTATTTCATTATTGGTGGTCACAGCATAGGCACAGACAGACCACATCCTTGGGATAGACGCAGTACCAGAGGAAAGATTCAATGTTTAAAAACCTGAGGGAGAAGACTAATGGATACTACAGAGACAAGAGTGTAAGACAACTGCATTTGCCCTTGTAACAGAAAAGAAAACTGGTGCTCAGAGGCAAAGGTACAAGGATCTCTGCTTAATTAAGAAGCAAAGACAGTTCTTTGCATGGATCCTGAAGGATTGGTCAGGAAAGACCCTGCTTCAATACCATTTAGGATATGCAATTTAAGATACGCAATCTTTGGTTGTGAGGACAGGTGATATTCCCCAATCTTTACAGAAAGACAGTAGCTGGTTTAAAATGCAGACTTTGAGACTGGCCTCCACTCTTCTCAACCTTGCAAAGATCATAAAATGCATGAACTGAAAGTCCCTTGATAATGAATTCATTTGAAATAAATTAAACTGTTAGATGCCTTTTTTCCTCTGTTTTCACAAAGGTCTGGGGACCTTTTAAGCATTTTTCATTTGTTGCTATTTTACCAGGGAGATAGGAGGTGTTTTGATCATTCATTTTTTGGACTGTATTTTCAAGTGAAAGCTCAGTCCTATGTAATAAAAGAGAAAAGGCAAAAGTGATATATGTATGTGTTCATTCTCACCAGTGTGATAACCTGCTTCAGAAATCCATGTGAATAAGTCACATTTTTATACATATACATATATATATATATAATATTTCACAAGTTTTTCTTTTCATGCCAAGCAGCCAAATGTTTCCTGGGCAATCAAAACCTGGGGCACATTGGCATCTGTGTTCCAAACCTCCTGGAGCCACAGAAGGGTCTGCTGAAGAAGAGGAGCAAACCTCTGTGCTTCCTGCTGAACTGGAGGCAGCAAACTGCCCAAAGACAAAGCAGCAAGTGAGGCTTGAAAAGTTTATGCAGTTTTTCCCTGGTGGTGAAGTGGAGTTGAAGTAGCAGGGTTATAAGAAATACGCTTCTACAACATATCCTTTTGTTGACCTGGAAGGCAATGCACATTCTTACAGTGCTCATCAGAAGGCAAATGTAATGATTTAAAGCTCTTGAGGCAGTGTTTGCATCCACCTGCCAGCAGCAAACCAGGAAGCACTGAGCAGAGTGTATGTTGCTTAGACTTGCTCAGAAGTGGGTCTTTTAAAAGCGTGTCATTATATGGATCTTTGATATCTTGGGAAATCTGTGTGTGATCTTTCTTCCCCCTGAGATTCATTTGTAAATCCGGGGCAATGACATACCAACAAAAAAAATTCATGTTTGTTCTTTCAGCTCTATACTACACTTATTTTCCATCAGAAGTCTTTGGTCCCTGCTGTAAATCTGTCCAATACTCCATCTCCCTGATAAAGGCAAAATCTTTTTAGAGATTTTTTAAAGCCCTGCTGTGAAACACGAAGGCCCTAACATTAAAGCTGTCAGAGTCTCAAGTAACAAGAACAAAAAAAGAGTCCACATATGCAGCCAGCAAAAGAGGCACAAGAAGGCTGCTTTGTTTGTATTATGGAAGACACCTCTGGCTTCTCAAAGTGAAGCATCATTTTGGGCAGTGGAACACCCAACAGAGAAAGGCACCAGGCACCCACTGCAATCACAGAAGGGCCTAGGCTGTAAAAGCCTCTGGTATCCCCAGCTGGGGCAGCTTTTCCAAATATTTCCATGGAGAAGAGCAGGCCTACTCCATTAATCCAGGACATGTTTCCCACCGTGCCTAAAACCACTGAGTATTGCCTGCAGTTAAAATCTCCGCTGGCCAGGCAAATTTTGCACAGGGATGTTTGTCAAAAACTCCACTTCTTCTCCAGCCAGCTTGCTCTTTAGGGAAATCCCCCTCACCTCTTCCCTTACTCTCCCTTTGTGCTCTGTCAAAATAAAACACTCAACAAAAACGTGTGGCAATTGTCTAACACGACACAATTTTACCGTGCTAGATATTGCTGTTAGTGATGAATCCCCAACCAGTTGTTATGATATGGGCAAGGAAATAAGCAGTGGGGATGCTGTGTGCTTTCAGGGAGATGCTCTGAGGCTGCCAGCCCATGGCATCCCAGGGGTTCCCAGCCTGGCTGTTCCTGCTGCTGCTGCAGGGAAGTCCCAGAGGAGGACACAGAGAGATGCCCTTCACCAGCAGCTCAGCTCTGCTCTGCCACGCCTGAGACTGCCCAAGGCACGGCTGGGGGCCCATGGGTGGGGAGCCAGAGAAGCAAGAAGCAGGTTGGACCCTTAGGACAGCACAAGAGCTTACTTTAAAAAAAAACCAAACCAACTGTAAACCATCTCCAGAAAAAAGAAAACAGAATGAAAGAAAGGACTGTAGTGGAGGTAGGAATTAAATTTCACAAATAGGGAACAAAGTCACATATCTGAAGCAAACTCCAGACATCAGCCATTCCTGAAGCCCCCAGAAACAAAAGGCACACAGAAGACTGCCCACCAAAGCCCACCAACCCTGTCATGTGCTGGCACACCTGGCATGAAGCTGGACCTGCCATCCCCTCACGGTGATCTGTAGTTTCCCTGTCAAGCTGCTGTGGGGACAAGTTCAGCTTGGCTGTCTCATCAGGGCAGAATCACAGAATAATTTAGGTTGGAAAAGACCTTTAAGATAAGAGTCCAAGCAGTGCCATGTCCACCACTACACCAAGTCTCTAAGTGCCACATCTACACATCTTTTAAATACCTCCAGGGATGATGACTCAACCACTTTCCAGGGCAGCCTGTTCCTGAGCTTGACAACCCCTTCAATGAAGAAATTTTTCCTAACACCCAACCTAAACCTCCTCTGGTGCAACTTGAGGCCATTTCTTCTTGCCCTAGCACATGCTCCGTGGGAGAAGAGAAAGCCCAGTGAGAGCCTGGCTTGAGTCATCCAGCAATCAGCAGAGCTATGGATTGCTAGAATTTGCTGGGAATTTTTCATGCTAGAATCAGCTGTGTGCTGTGGGCACATAGCCAAATGGAAAATAAACCCACGCTCAGATGTCTCCAAGCAGCCTCAGCTTGATGAGATAACACGACCTCTCTGAGCTAGAATTTGATTTTAGATGCAGCTCTACAGAAATGAAGACATTGAGCTGTCTACAAGCACACAGAGGGCATGGTTGGTCTCAAACATACTCTCACCTGCCCTACTTCTCCCCCTTTCCCCAGAGTCCCAAAGGAAGTGATTTATTGATGACTGTTTCCAGAAATGCCAGACAAGAGCAGGGACATAAGTGTTAAACACACAAACAAGGATTTGTAGAGATGGAGCTTTATGTGAGACTGTAGTAGCTGTAGCATAAAGGAAATAAAATGTCTTTAATTCCAAAGTTCTCTTGCCAGATGGATCCATAATTAAATCATTTGCACAACAAATAAAACAATTGAAGGTTGCTAAATTTTTAGGTAACTGCTTATTCACATTCACACAGAAAGTTAATGAGATGTTTTGGCTAAAATGTTAAAAGATGCTTCTGTAAAGCTGTTCCAAAAATCTAAATTTAGAGTTGATTGTTAAAACGCTGCAGATGGCTCTGGGACCCTCTCATATTGTTTTACCATTATTTATGAATACTTTTTAATAAATGTATCAACAATAGAATTTAGCCAGTTTCTATGTATCTCTGCCTCTACTCAGCTCTCATTCACACTGAGCAGAATCTTATTTTACAAGCAATCAGTATCACTGACTTTTGGAAACTATATTGAATAATCCTTTATTCTGTCATGACAGAAAACTTTAAAATTGTATTTACAGCAATTTAACTTAATGAACTTCTGCCAGTCTTAGCTATGATCTGGTGAAGAGTATTTTTTCGATGTAGGATAAGAAGTTTTTTAAAAATGTATTTGAACAGGGACACCTTTGCTTATGTTGTGATTTAATATCATAACTCGCTTGTATTAAAAAGTTAAAATCATTGAGAATTTCAACCATCAAATTAAAATTGATGGCTGAAAGTTCAACCATCACTCACTTAGCAAGCTCATCCCTCTGCCCTAACAGTTTCACCCTAACAACCCTATTTGATGGGGCAGATTTGAATGGGTTATAGAAAAAGGAAGAATTTAGCCTCAGAAAGTGGGATTTCTGAAATCACCACTGTCACAATTTCAGGATGGTAGAGTCAAATTAAAAACTGTTAAACCTCAAATCTGATCTTTAAACACAAAGAGCAATAATCAAAGTAAAACCCAGCACCTACCCACTTCAGCCAAAGTCTTGATACAGGACTCCACAGAGGCTTTCTGCGTTGGGTTTGGCCAGGTACAGTTGTAAATTCTAAAAGCAGACTGCAGCAGCTGAATAAAAACAGGCTGATGTGTCTGAAAACAAAAACACGGAATTTTACCCTTAAGGATCTTCTCACAGCTGCCCTAGGGTTTGACACAACGTAAACCAAGGGGGTTTTAGCTTGTAGACTCAAGTTATAGCTCCATTAAATTCTCTTTGATCTTTAGGTCTGGCAGGAGCAGAAATCAATGCTGCACCTCTAAAAAGGCCAGATCATGCAATTTTTCCTCAGATTGCCACTGATATCTCAAGCAAACACAGTACAGACCAGAAGGACAGAGGAGTCTTTCCCATTCTCAGGTGTGTGTGTCCCTTCTGTCATAGGACACAGCATTTCCTCTCACACAAAGATTTTCCTGCAAGGATATCCCCTCCAATGAATTCACAAGAGCCAAAAGTAACTCTGACCACATTGAGCTGTCTACTGGTTCAGAGATGTAAATGATTAAAATGAAAAATAAGTGTTTTAAAGAGGGATTAAGCTGGTAGTCAGTGGCGTGAGAGGGGACAGAGAAATTAAAGGAGGATGAAAAGAGACCGCATTCCTACGCAGGTAGCAGAAGGCATCTCATTAATGGTCTGAATAACTTAATTGTCTGTGTCTCTTCTCCTTACCTGGAGGCTGGTGCTGTTATCTGAAAATGGTGAATTGAAGAAGCCACTCACAATGTTCATGACAGGCTCGGTGACATATTTCTCCAGAGATGTGTCTGCATGTTTACGATCTGTGGTTGTGTTACAAACCTGCAGGGAAGGAGGAGGAAACAAGGAGACTTAGTTCTCCCCAATAAGCAAGCTTCATTATTTTGTACTTATTACAACACATCTGATATTTCTTCTTAATGCAAAAATGAAAGATTTGTATATAGTATTTATCAGAGATAACTATGTTAGAGTTCAAGCTGGATTTGTTATAGCTTGTCTTTCTTCTTGGAGGTCCACATTGTCTTTTCAATACCCTTCTCTTCTGAACTAGTTCTTTCCAGCTGCCTGCCTGTTCTTTCCCACACCATGAAGAAAAGATCCCCCTAAATCAGCACACTGCATGCCACTTACACATTTAGACAGATTCAAGAAGAAAATGGACCTTTCCTCCCATTGCAGGGCTGGTTGGAAGATGCTTAAGAGACAGATGAGACATAAACAACTGAGGTTAGAAAGATTTTATACAACATTCAGCTTCTCTCAACAATTAATCACCACGACTGGGTGGCAAAGGTGAAGCTCATTTGCAGGAAAAATGTTTAAAAGGAGGAAAAGAAGGGAACCAGCACGCTCAATACCAGCAGGCTTTAGGATGGTATTGGAAGAGAGGCAGCATTTCTTTGGGAAGCCACATGGGGAAAATACAGAAGCCAAGCTAAAACAATGAAAGAAGGCAATGGATGATACCAGGACAACTCTGGAGCACAGAAGGATGATTAAATGGTGGGAGGAAGTGGGAAGATTTGTACAAAAGGTTCCTGAAGACTCCCTTTAGTATGACACTTGAAGTTTGTTGCTGCGTAAAGATGTCACACTTAAAGACAGGGAAAAATTACTGGGGTGGATTACATCTTTCAGTATTTCCTTAATTTCTCTTCAACACTTGGGAACATCTATACAGAGTCATGTTGACTTTGCATGTGTCAGTGTAGACAGTAGTGAAAGGAGTCTACAGAGAGCCAAAAACAGTGAGAAAGACAAGACTGGACGAATAAGTAATACAGACTGTAGTCATACTACCTCTTCAACAGCCTTTAAATAAGCAGTTGTAGTCATGTTTAACAAGAAATGAAGGCAGAGTTGTTTTCTCTTTCACCTACGCAAGCCAGAGACAATTGCAATGTTCTAGGGAAGCTATGCAAAAACAGAATTTATTTTGTATACGGACTCCAGGGGTAGCCTTTTCATTGCAATTTGTGCATTTAACACATAATACTAAACCTGAGGGGTACGCACTTACCATTACATTTCTTCAGGGATGGGGAGTCCAGAGAAGCTGAGTGAACTGCTTAAGGTCACAGGGAAAAATTGGTGACAGAAGCAGAGAAATAATCCACAGCACCTGAATCTCACACAGGGCAAAGATGCTCTCTAATTACGCACTGCCACTGTCACCACCAGACAGCAATTTCACCAGGAATGTTTTAAGGAAGTTTATTGACATGACATCCAAAAGCACCTGTGTTCAGAGTGTGATTGAGCTCAGGGGAACACAGAAGCACCTTGGGTCTAGCACACAAGCATTGTCATGTAGTAGGCAGAAGAATAACCAAAGATAACTTGAGACCTAGACAAATGAGGCATCTTGAGGGGTCTGCTTGTCTGATTATCTAAAATGTGTCAGATAAACCAGTCAAGCCTCCACAGAGTGCATTTTTTATCATCCCAGGAAAGATTTTGGTCAGAGAAGTAACAGTGGCTAAAATGAAATGGCAAACTCGTCAGCCCTTCCGTTTTGGGAAAAGTGTGACACCACCACTATTCCCAGTCCTCATGAAGGTAAATGATTCTGTTAATAATCAAAACTTGTTTAATTTTTTTTTTTTTAAAGAAGAGATCATAGAACTAAAAACCTCTGCAAGTTCTTTTGCTTTTAATTAATCTGCATGCCAATTTTGGCTGGAACCAGTAGCTCTGACCTCAGCACTTGCAATCCCAATAGGGAGACAGGGAGCTGTGCAGTGCTAGCACAGTGAATGCAGAAATCACCAAAACTAAATTCCAAAACACTTTCAAGCTTTCCCCTTCAGCTGCCTGAAAAGCAGAGCCATATGTGGGAATGCCACTCTGCTCCAACACCGGTCTGAAAAATTCCCAGCACAGAGGAATTTGGAAATCCTCTCATTTGTTCTTATCCCTCTGCCCTTTGGGGACTGAAAGATCTTCCTCCGTGGAAGAAAAAAACCCTGAAATGCATGAAATGGAGATGAGGATTGAGAAAGCAGTGTTTAAAAACCCCTTAAGAGGCTTTGGGACCAAAACTCACATGAATAATACTTCAAAAATTCTGCAGAGAAAGCCAGGATGACTTTACAGCTGTCAGATCCCCGCTCTTTTCTTTAATCCTGCTCAGACTACAGCTGCTGACTTACACAGGCTGGGCCACACGCAGGAAAGGGAAGCCTTTCCTTCAGCAGCACCCACTTTGCTCAGCGCAAGGCTGTAAGTCACACCCAACAGAAAGTAGGTTGGCAGAAGCTGTAGAAACAGGGTGTCTCTGAAAGCGCGACAGCTTTTGGCAAACCCAGTTTATACAGGGATCCGCCTCATGCCTGCTTTGCAATGTATCACGTTGTTGAAAGGAAAATGACAGCTGGGGACTAAATATTTCCTTCCTCAATCCAGAAACAGATAATAAAAAAGATCAGTTACTTTTTTTTTTTTTTTAATATATATCTAAAACAGAAGGAATTCAACCTGAGGATAACACTCTCCATCTTTCACCTTGGTGCTCTCCAATAACAGACTCAAAGCTCACAACCTCACCCACTAACAGGCATTTGTAGCAGCTAAAAGAAAAGCATTTCCCCTTCCCCCATGCAAAAGCTCACTTTTAGCTCACTGGAACACAGAGGATCAAAGGGCTCTTTTTCTAAATGCTTTGAAAGCTATTGTAACATCTTTCATGAGGCTGACAGCATTCTAACTGTCCTGATAGCTACAGAACGCTGATGCATTTCTAACACATGGGCTCTGTTGGGGCCCCAGAGCACCAAATTGGAACAAATACACTCCATAACCTGGAAAATACAGCTATCCATGGCTGGAGAGCAGGACTGGCCGGAGCACTTCTGACACGCTTGCAGGAGAGCAGAATAAACCTGCATCTTGCCATTTGGTGCCCACAGCACTCGCACACAAAAATGCAGCAATAATCATTCCCTCTTCACCACTGATGACCCGGGGTCTAATTTCTCTTAGGAGAGGGATATGTGAAAACAAGCTCAGTGGTCACCAGCATCAGGACAAGCAGCCAGCATTTAGCACAGTGCAGTTTGTCTCCAGGCTCATGAGAGGAAACCTGGACAGAGCCCTCTTTCTGCTTGTCTGCTTCTAGCCCAGGGGCACAGAAAATTGGCCACGTTCAAGGGCTAGGGAGGAGGGATAGTCTGTTTGGAAAGTCAGGGTCAGGACACGTCAGGAAAGGGCAACCCAGAAGGGGAATTAAATAGAAGAAAACACTTCTTGAGGTAAAACCAGTAAGGTTAAAAGTCAGAACGCTCCTCCAAGGATGTTTCTCATCTTAATTTTCAACCCAGGTTGTTTTGTCCAGAAGGGCTTTCACTGTAACACAACCACAGAGACAAAACAGCAAGAAAACTGGGTTTGTAGAAGACTAATTACTGCTGAAAATGGCTACCACCAAAAAAAAGAGAGCACTAACATCCCTGCCTTAAGCTGCTCCCAGGGAAAAGAAAGAAAACCACAAAAAAAACCCGCAAAAGAGAAAACTCCAACCATTTATAAGGTTTCTATTTCACAGAGAAACGAACAGGTCCCAGTGCCTATTGTACAGCACAAGTCCTTGCATTACTTAGTCTTTTAGCCAGAATTCATGGTATTTTCTCCCAAAAGGCCTCACAGGAATTATTTTGTAGCACACGATTACTTTGGGGTCAATGCCTGCTGCAGGACCAAACTGAGATTCTTTACCTTTTTTCTTCATTTCAACAAAATGAAGAATGCAAGGAGTGAGAACTTGAGTATTATAAAATGAAATGGACCATGGACTGGGAAAAACCCAAAAACCCGTGGTTCTACTTTTTAAGCAGAAAGAGCAAGAATGATTTCTTGTCATTTATATTGTAATTATTTATAATTGCAAGAAGCATTAACCTCCTAGAAAAGGATATGTAGTGCAGGCTATAATCATTACATCACACTAGCTTCCCCTCATGGCTCTACTATTGTATTTAATCCCTGTGGAAGTCATAAGATTTCTCTCGTTTTCTGCCTTCAAAATCCCTGGGAAAGGAAGCTTAATTCAACTTGTAACTTAAAATTTAATTCAACAAGTGCTGACACCATGAGCCTCACTGAGGACCACAGGAATGGCAGGCCTGTGGCACTGACTGTGCCCTGTCACCTTGCAGCTGTAGTTTATATTTGAATCAGTATTCTGAGGGACCACAGCTCTACATCTGCCTTTCACATCAACAATGAGAATGCAGAGACAGGAGAATAAAACACAAAAACAGAGACTAAAGAAGGAACATGAGCCAAAGAAGATCTCGATCCCTGATCCTCACTATAACAACAGAATAAAGGTAGAGATTACAGATGTGGGGGTTTTTTAGTCACCACCATAATGATATGTAACATGTACCCAAAAGATGTACACAGGCTCTCAACTGTGTACACACACCCAATTTATTTCTCTGGAAGAAAAGAGAAAGGCACATGGGTTCCAAGATGCCCTTTTAGAAAGAGAAGGCTGCTAGTAATTAGCAGGTTACATGATGATAAAGATCATAGGAGTGACTGTTTGTTAAACAAACAAACCAAGCAATCACACTTATCCTATTGCCGACTTTGAATAAAAATAGTTAACAAAATAAAAGAAGTTCACAAAAAAAAAAATTACTGTCAGTTCAGTTGTCACCCATGACTGTTCTGTAATATTTAACACCTGGTGAAGCTTACCCTTGCCATATCAACAAGGAAGTTCTCAAATAGCTTCCAGATATGGTTACTGGCATAGATCTCTTTCATTTCCACTTCAGTGTCCACGTAACAGTGGTTAACAAAATTAACATAGGCAATTTTCACCTGCAGGAACAGCGAAAACACAATCACTATGAAACGGAACAGTAAAAACAATTAACGTCATGTTTTCTACCTGCAAAAATACTGAACAATAAAGATGAACCTTCCAGTACTAACAAACATTCATAACCACAATAATGCATATGTTTGGTTCTGAAGATTTAGGGAAAAGCAGGGCAACACATGCCTGAAAGACCACAGGAAGAAAAAGGAAAAGGTTTTGCAAACATCCTTACTCTAGTGACAAAACCCCCACAAAACAAACCAATAATGATTCTGGTATTTAGCTGATATTAAGACCAGCAAAGCCTGGCTCCAAAGCCCAGGGCTGTCAAAATGCAGGACACCCCTGCAATTGCCAGCTGACTGCAGTGGGTTGAAGCCTTGTGACAGGCTTGCCAAATATAAAATAAAAAGCCTTTTGCAGAGCTGGGACTGCAGTCCCTATATTTCCACAATCCTAATGCAGCACTCGCATTTGGGATCTAAAAGGCAGAGAAAGGTTGTGGAGCACTGGGACTGCAGCAATGGCAGCACAAGGCTTAGGAGGAGGACTGCAGATGCACTCCTCTCTGGCATGACAAGTCTGCATGTGCACAGCATAAAAATGGATATCCAGTGCCCAAAATGTATAGATTAAATATAAACATATGCAAATGCACTGAAAATTTCTTATCACGGTCAAAGGAGATGAAATAGTTACATATGTTTAATGCAGTGAAGAGAAAACTCAGATCAGACCTTTAGGTTTCATTTGTTTGGGCTTTTTTTTCTGATTACCATCTGTTGAAATTAATGTTAGGGGGAGCTTTTGGGCAAAGCAAATATATTTCTTTTTAGTAATAGGATCATTTGATCACAAGGGCAATTTTCATGGCACAGAGGGAGTCTTAACTCCTGCAGGTCCCAGCTCTGTTGTTTTGAGCTCCATTTTTCCACCAGGTAATATCACAGTTGTAGTTTAGCATGACACATGCAGAATTGTGCCTTCATATGCAGTGAATAATAACATTTGTGGGACTGCAACTGAGTTTAATAAAATGAGACTTCACCCAAATTCCCACTGACTTCAGCATGGACAGAATTCTATCCATCATTTCCAAGAAATTCAGGCAGTGGCAAAACACTGGCTTGACCTAACACAGCTGGGCCTTCACAGCTCCAGCCAGAAGTTACAAGAGCATTAAACTCTGACAGTGGCTGGACAAACCCAAATCAAAAAAAAGGTGTCTAAAAAGCTGACAAACAAAGCATTAAGGACAAGGGATTTTCTGTGGAATAAATACTGTCTATCCTTTCTCACTTATTCACCTTAAGAAGCACCACCCATTTCCAGCCTGTTTCCTGTGCAAATACTCAACTTGTCAGTACATTATAAACAACCAAACATCGTCTGGGTTTCTAAAAACTCTAAGTCTGCCTCCTCCTGCTGTGAATCCTACCTCAGGAATGCAGTCATCATGGGTCACTACCCTCACTATATCATCCAGGGGCAGCAGTGAATTGCACTTGATCTCTGTGTACACATTCTTCCCCTCGGTGCAGGCGGCCAGCAGCTCCACCAGGGTGATGTGATACGCTAAGGGCCCGCTCTCGTCAGCTCGGTCTCGCTCCGAGCACATCATCTGCAGCAGGACTGGGAAGGATGCTCGGTCGTTGTAGAATATCAGCACATCTTCACCGCCATTTATCAGCTGAGAAAGAGATCACAAGGTTTTGAGCACCCTGCGCTGCAATCGTTTTGGATGATTTTATGTGTCTTTTCCAACCTAAATGATTCTATGATTTTCTTAATTTCTTATTTTATCTTTAAGTATGCAAAGACTCTCTAGCTAAAACCCAAACAACAAAACAAAATTTACTCTGATGTGGTTTGCCAAATGAATACGTCAAAACAATATCCAAGGCAAACTTCTGCTCTTACCAACCTAAGTGCAAATCTGGAATAACTCACCAAGGAATGCACTAATACAAGGTGAATTTGAGGTTTAATTTCTGTGTTGCTCTGTCTTTACTTAAAACAGCATGCCATCCTTATTATTCCTACTATCTCAATGGTTGTGTGAAGTTAATTAATTATCCTCACCTCCTGCTGGGAGGCCAGGATGCATTATTATCCCTGTTTCATAGACAGGCACTTGAGGTGCAGTGAGGTTAACTCTTCCACGCTGCCTCACACAAAAAGCCTGTGGCTCACCCGGAATTGAACCCAGCTTTTCCCTTGCTCAGTACTGGAAATAAAGGGGGATTCTTCCCACCCTGTGGAAATTTGGCAGGTGGGTCATGACTTTGTCAGTGTCATGTTAGCACTTACATTTAACAGAAAACTGGTGTATGTGATAAATATTTGATTCTGCTACAAGTGCTCTGCTCATCTCAAGAGGATCCAGAGCGGCACTGGATGCCGGCAGCCCCATCTCAGCACATCTCACTGAAGAGTTGTGCTCTAACCCTGTTTGGAATCCTCTCTCCATCACTGTCCTTTGAAGCACAATCCACTCTCAATGTGGGTGAAAATAAGCTCCCACAAACCCCTCCTAGTACAGAACACACCCTGGCAGCTCAAAAATCGCACTTATTTTGTGAATTAGGCACGTGACCTATTCCAGTTCATATGTGACATGAAATCCCAGCTCACTCAATTCAAGGGTAGTCATAAAGGTTGCTGGAGCTGCTAAGAAATGGGAAAGCAGCAAGAACAGGAATTAAAATTAGTCTCCCAGAATGAAAAGTCAAGAAACATTTCATTACATTTTCCAGGGTTTCAACACTTCAAATTTTGAATTCACAGCTTTTCTGTTTGTGCTCTCCCCATTTCTTGCTTATTTTTACTTTGACATTTGGATGGACTGAATTGTGAATTCACTCTTTCCTGCAATTCCTATTTCTCATTTATCTTTGGGTTTCTAAAGTATTTCTATATCCATGACTTTTCAGACATTTTCTGGACAATCCACAGTACAGAAAAAAAAATTTAAAGAGACAGGAGCTTAGGACAAAACAACCCAGCAGCATTTTCTGCCACTAAAGTATATTTTCAGCAAGTTAAGAATTCTATGGAAATAAAATAAAGCTGGCCAGTATTAGAGCAGCTGTTGATGCTCTGCAAAATATTACTCCAGAATACTACAGGTAATAGAAAACTCTGCTGACACATTGATCGGGCTCAAAGCAAATTCTGTTTTCCCTTCTGTAATGGTGTTTGCACTGACAGGCAGTGTTCTTGCAGGAACCTCAAAGCCTGCTTGTAATGAGAAAAAATGCCCTAAGGAACCTTTCAGGTTGGTAAATATCATTGCAGACATGGAGACCAAGGAGATGAGAACAAGGGAATCAGCCAGACTGGGGATGTCCAATGTATTTTATGACAGTATTCTCTTGCCATGGTGCTCCTTCATCTGCATGCACTTTCTAGAACGTGTAAATAGGAGGTTTATCCTTCACTCACAGTAAACAGGAATAAGCTACAATATACTTCCTGTGGGTGAAAGAAAATGCAGGAGGAGCTGAGGCAAGCTGTACAGTCCTATTCTGTCTTGTCTTGTGGTAAATTGTTTATGTGCCCCATCTGGAGGCACAGGAAAAGCTACACCACTTCTTTAAGGTCACAAAGTACATCTCAGTTGTCTACAGAGAAACTGTCCTGACTCTGTGGCAAGTTCCAACCGTTTGTTCCCTTTAGAGTGGATTGCCATTCAAGTGCCATTCAAGTTTCACAATTAGCATCCTTTTCTAAGAAATCATAATTACTTACCTGTAATTTCCTAGTTTTTGAAAAACAGATCATTATCTTACCCTGTTTCATCAAGACAGGGTTGCTCCCTCCCCCCAGGAAACACTTGCAGGACTTTTGTTGTGAATGCCATATCCAAGTTCATTTCTACTTTCATCATGGAGTCAGCTTGAAAATGTAATATGACAGTTTATCTTTGTGATGCTATAGGTCAATATATTTAAATTGATAAAAATCTAAAAATTTTGTTTGATGATTAAAAAAAACTTCTACAAGGGCCTTTGGTGGAAGCAAAAAAATCTAAAACCACAAAGGCACAAGAAGTGTTTGAATTATGTAAATCAAAGGCTTGTAATTGATATTGCATGTTAAAATACTTCACTCAAATTGAAAAGGTTGAGGTGAATTTCATTAAAGGTTATCCATGTAGGCAGGAGCTTTACTTTCTTAATTAGAAGTTTTTCCTCTTGGTGCCGTGGAATAAAATTTCAGTAGGATTTAGTTTTGTTCATACCACAAAAAACTAAAGCTTATCTCTGATTTCTTTGTGAAAACATCTCTTAAAAAACCAAACCAAGCCAAGAAAAAAGCACTTTGTAAAGCAAATAAAAATGTTCCTTGGACTCTAATCCTACCATGACTTTTCACTGTATTCAATTTTACCCACTTATTAATCTCAAGGAACTGTTAACATAATTACAGTTAAATGCACAAGTGACTGCAAGTTGAAAACTTCATTTATCATGCTCACAATATATCAAATCCTAATTGCAGAGAAAGTCAATTAGGTATTTTCCTAGGAAATTTATTGGCATAAAGATTTGTCCACAAACCACTTGGTGGAATTTACTGGGTCAGGCTCTGAATCCAGCTAGTTAAAGCTCTACTGACCCTCACAGAAATGCTCTGAAATAAAACAAAACAAAACAAAACAAAAGGCAGAAACTAGAATTTAGAATTGCTACATGCTAAAAAAAAGGCCTACAACACTATTTAGACAAATCCACCGAGGTAAGAGCCTCTTGTATGGCAAACCCATGCCACGAGAGTGGGTAAAAGTGATCCTAAATTACATTACAGGAAAATGAAGGTTTATGTAACTGAGATTTCCATGCTACATCATCTACAAATAGACATCTCTGTATCACCATGCTAACACTCATGTTTTCTTTCTAGTAGTTATACAGATGGCCTTACAAAATTAGATCAAACTCCCAAAAACGTCTGCTAAAATATTCATTATTTGTGACGCCGCTTAAAATTCTAAAGCGAGGATGCCATTATATCTCATTCGTATCAAGAGCAGGAAAAACAGCCTCAAAATACACGAGTGATTAACATGTGAAGCCTTTGCTTACCTCTGTCATTACCATGTCCTGGCATTTTTTCACGTATTTGCCATCTGCTTTCACGATGGTCTGCAGGAAGCGCAGGTACTCCACGTGCCTGCCGTGGGTCTCGATGCAGTGCACAAAGTGCTGCACCACCCTCTCGCTGATCTCGTTGCACAGGAGGTAATTATTCATGAAGATGTGCCTCATGGTCTCAGCTTCCAGGAGCTGAACAGATCAAAAACAGCCTCATGAGCAGAGCAGATTTGCTTTGAGATTGAGAGAGGCATGGGATTCTCGAGTAGAGGAAGGTTCACTGGTAAAGGGAAACTGGAGAAATCCTTTTCAGTGATCTCAGGGTCCAGCTTCCAGTTTTAATGGGCTTTCTCCACACTTCCCTAAGAATACAAACAGTCCTAAAGTGGGCATAAACCAAACCTGTGTCCATGTGGAAGGTGAACACACACACACACACTACACTGCTAGAGCACTCTGCAGGGGCCTTGGAACACGAGACACCTGAGACCACACTGGTCCCGCTACCAGAAAACTTTGCCATGAGGCCACCAAATGAGATGATGAGCTGCTCTGGCTCTCTCTGGGGCTCACAGAGGAGGCATTTCCAGCAGGCAAATCCCTGCACATGCAGCCTGATCAGTCTCAAAGAGAATGTCTCTTTCCGCATTAACTTCAGGGGAAGCCTTGGGCTGTGTATCCATGAGCAGCATGGAACAAGAGAAACAGATCTGGAGCAAGAAGGGATGCTGCTGAGGACACAGCACCCAGGCTTTGAGCATTCTTGGGGCTTTTGGTTCAGGCTGGTCCCTTGGACTAAAGGCTCCTGAGGGTGAGGTGTACTCCTACAGTATAGGTGTCTGTTCAGTGTCATCTGAAAGGAATCCACATCGAGTTTGCTCCACAATGTGCACAAAAGCACAACAGCTGGGATGGATGACCAGGAAAGCAGCTTCAAAAGAACAGAAATACAAGTGCAAGCTGGCTCCACACTTGGCACCCGAGTTAAGTGTCAGTGTTGGATGTGCTCGAATCCAGGCTCTGGTTCCCACTGTGGTCAGCTCGGAGCTGTTCATTAATGCCACAAAAGAGCATAAACAAAAACCAGTGGAACAAATGGCTCCTAATCTGCACAGGCCAGGGTCTGCAATCCTCCTACTCACAACTCCTTCTAACAAAAGTATGTTTTACTCAGTAGGTCCACTGAGCAAGTGCAATTCTCTATCAATATGTCTGTAAACACACACACAAATATATACAAAGGGATTGTGATAAAAAGGTGTATTGTAAACACAATGATTTAATAGAAAGTCAAATTTTAGATTAGTTGGGTCTGATTCTGTTGTTACACAAGGCCACAGCAGTCATAGTATCTTCTACCTTGACTTTACAGTCCATCAGTGAGTGAATCAGAATGAGTAAAATCAGAGTCAAGTTCAACACAACGATGTGACACATATTCATAGATCCTTCCAGTAAACCCCACAGGTTTTTTGGGTTTTGTTTTCCACTTTTAAAATGGCAACATTAAAGCCAATGACATAAAAAGCAACACTAGGGGAAATGAGAGAGGAGAGAGGAGGGGAGGCATAATTTAGTGAAATTATTTATTTAGCACTGGGATGTTTCAGCAAACCCAAATTTATTTCCAATTATCATATTCTACTTCAAATGAAATACTTACCCCTGGAGTTAGGAACAAGTTGAGATTTTTGTGGAGGAGAACTTGATTCTGAGGATTTCCTCGACAGAAATTCTGAAGGAAAGTGTGGGCTAGATTCATAACTTCATTCATCTTTTCATCACTCTGCAGGAAGAAAGGACAAACAAAATCAGCTGCTTGTACCTAAACATACTTGGTAAAACCACACAACATCAATTCAGCCAGGGGCAAACCAATTCTCCTGAGGCTTTATAGGGCAGGAATTCTCACTCTGACAAAAGCAACTTGATGTAGTTTCCTTCAGAGACCATTAGCAGCTGAACCTTACTCTGAATCAACTTGACCACAAGGAGTCACAGGTAGGACCACAAAATCAAAGTAAGATTTCTCTATGTGTGGTTATAATTTCCTAGTTTAGAAAAGTGCTAAGGTGCTTGATTTAAATAAAAAACAAAACAAACCAAAAATGTCTCTGTGCATTAATTTTAAGCCTTGGCAAAGGTTTGGCTATTCTATAGCTACATACAGAAACAGAGGTATGTGTGCATGTGTTCATACACGTACTCCCACACAAATTTATCTCTAGTTTCACCCCCATTCCTCTCATGGAGTATTCTAAGTATGATTTGATGAACCACCTGTATGGGCAAGCACTATTTTACTGAAGACAGATGAACCCAGTGTCTGTAATGTAACACGGAGGAAAACATAGCCCAGCAGAGGTTTTACCTCATCACAGTGATTCCTAGAAGACCTAGAAAAATGTGCTCTTTCAAAGCCTATCTAGTTCATTCATTTGTATGCTCATTTCCACCAAATCAGTACCAAATAACTTTACGTTGTGAAAAAAATGGCAAGAGGAACTAGGTTAGAGACATCCACCGCAGAAACAAAGAAGTTATTTCAAATTTGATCCGTGAAAGCTTTTGGTCCTAAGGTTTGGCTACTTCAGGAACGGGTACGGGAATGACAGCACTGTGACATCCAGGTATTCAAGGCAGTAAACATTAAATTTTCAATAAAACTGTGCAGGTAGCTGTATTTAAACTGAGCCCAAACTCACTATTCTTGAGGTAGAAAATGACATCATCATTTCATGTTTGTACTACAGCTGACAAATCAGCTTTTAAAAAATATTCTCATTGATTCTTGGGCCTGCTAAGGCCTTTTCCTTACTTGAGTTCATGTTCTCTATCACTAAAATAAGGAAAATAACCTTTTCATAGGGGATCTGCAGAAGGTCCAAGACTACCAAGTGAGCACCCATATTTTTCAGTAAACGCTGCTGTTGATTCCGACATTTTTTATTCTGAACACAAAGTTTGCTGAGTCGAATCAAAATCTATAAATTAAAAAAAAAAACAAATCAAACAAATAAATAAGCATGCAAGCAAGAAAAGAACCAGTCATGTCACACAAAACCAAACAAAGACATTTTCTTTCAAAATTATGACTAAATCTACTAATCAAACAGGTATGTCAAGCAAGTTCCTTGGCAGAAACACTAACCTCTTTAACAATATTGTAGTTATTGCTTTTAATGCTGTCTATCTGGGGTTTTTTGGTCCCATCCTGTACTGGGCTCAAAATGTTTGACTCCTGTAATAAAGAACACATGACAAGTGGAGATTTATTGCAATTTCCTCAACACGAACTAATTGCATTTAATAGCAGCAAGTGACAAAGTATTACAGCAGCTCATAAGGAATTGATATAACACAGATAATAAAGAAAGACTAGTTTCTTTTTTATCCAGTGGTCCAGTGAGTGAAAAGATTTACATTCAAGTCCTTCCTTTGTTTCAAATTTCCAACGCAATTTGAGGCAATTACTCTATGTCTTCATGCTTCTGATCATTCTGAGAGTATGTCCCTAAATCGCAGACTAGACACACCAAGGAATTTAAATACTGCAAGAAGATGGACCAAAAGTGTATTTCAGTAGTGATCACATGTTCCAAAAATCTGTTAATACAGCTGGAAAGATTACAAAATCTGTGTATGTGAACACTTAAAAAGTCTGGAGAAAGATCTTAAGACAACCTCTGTGGTTAAGCAGGGTGGAGTTCTCAACAGCAGAGGAACAAGTAGCATGTGGAAATTAGAGATGTTCCTCCCACGAAGGGGATGCTTCTGCCTCTATCTCTGGATGATGCAGGAAAAGATTTAAAAACAAATAGGAACCATATGTTAAACTGCAGCATCGAGTCATGACGCCGTATGCTCCGGGCCCTGGCTCCTGGAAAGCCCCAGCTGGGTATGATAAATAAGAGAAATCAAGTCAGCGAGGAACTGCCAACACCCACGCACCTTTCCATGCATATCTCTCAATCAAAACAAGGGAGAACATGTACACAAATACTGCCAGGAAGAATACTGGCAGTGTTGGGGGCTTTTCTGCTGTCAGCTGTGGTAAGCCTTTCTCAACTGGAAACAAAAAAAAAAATTGAAATATTGGACTTTGGATGCTGAAGTTATAAAGTATGAAGAAAAACTCTAGCAGATCTTGAGACTGACTCACAGTATGACCACAAGGATGTAAACCAGTGTAACAGCATTAAAAAAAAAGAAGAAACAGGTGCACTTCTGAGTTTCATTGTGTCCTCAAACTTCCTCCTGTTTTAGAAAAGAGAAATACACTAAAACACACATGTGCACACCAAGCTGAATGTTTATACATCCTGAAACCTCTCTCTGAACTTTCTTAGCTGATGGTGAAGTTCAGGAGTTCTATAAATCCCATCTGGTCCTAATTTCCAGTGAGGTAAGAACAGCTGCACCACTTGGCCATGGAAGCTGTTTATAACAGTGTCAGCACTGCTGTTCAGCCGTGCTGATCTATGTAACAAGAGTGGATTTTATTTGTTTAGGTTTGTTAGTATGCAGGCTGCCATCCCTCTAGCTGTTTGAATCAATACTTTGGAAGATATTTCAGGCTTTTGCTATAATTAACCGCCCTCCTCTGTTCTGGGACTGTGGGTTAACCAAGATTAATTTACGTGTTAGTTTTATCAGCATTCTTCCTCCATCAAAGTAGTTTTATAATCCATGTGAACTATATGTCTTACCTGGAAGTACTGATCAGCATTAGACTGCTGAATCTATCCTTTCTCTTAACAAACTAAAAAATTGTTTATTGAACCCATAAGGGCATGCCAGGGATGTAGTTACCAAGAGATAATCACACCCCTGGGATCCCAAAGACACTCAGTTGCATATCTGGCCTCGTTATGCCCCATGATAGACATTCTCTGTCACACTTTTCCACAGGGGACAGGCAGGCATAGAGATCTCAGTGAGAAAGGTTCTCACCTGAGTACCCCACTTTTAGGAAATTATATTTTCTGAAAGAGATTACTTTCTCTATCCATAAAATTCCTGGAATAACACTCTGCATCAGTCTTAGATCCTTTCTTGCCAGCCCCCAGTGGAGACCCAGATTCCAGCATTCAGTCTGAGCATTTCCCCACCATTGAGTAGTCTCCCTCATCCCAGCAGGACAGCGGCGCAAGGCCTTTGTCAGTGTCCCCATGGCACAGCTTTGCCCTCCACAGGCTGTATGTCCCTACCAGGGGAATGAGGGACACGCGCAGAATTCTCTGTTCACAACCTCAACCTGTAGATGACGTTTGTTCAAACATTCCCAGAACCACAGCAAGGTGCCACAGACCAGAAAAAGAAAGGAAGTAAGGGAACACCAGGTGCTGAAAGTTTAGACCACTTGAAACCTTGCTGAACTTTCTCAGCAGATGGCAAAGATGAGGAACTCCATTGCCACTATTCCAGCTTCACCTTAAAGTCCTTTCACTGAGCCTGCTTCTCCTCCTCAGAGCTATGTTTCTGGTGCCACACCACCAAAGCATCCTCCAGGGACAAGACAATAAAAATCACACTTTCCATGGTCTGTGGTATCTACACAGACCCAGAACACCCTTCCTAGAGAGAACCAAGTGAACAGGCTTTATCTGACTTCCCCTTCTCAAGCAAGGCTCTTATGTGAGCTCAATTTTAGCACTTCTTCCTAACCCTATTGATGTCTCATTTATGTCTGACCTAACTCCAAGGACTCTTTCGAACTCTGATCTCCAGGCCCTATCAAGACAGTCCTGTATGGATGTAAGATTTGTCATTTTTCCTGCGGAGAACTCTGGATACTTTTATAAGAACAAGGCCTTTTTTCTACAAATCCCATTTCTGGAGTCATATGACTTAAAAAAAAAAAAAAAGGCCCACAGTAGTGGGCCCCATGATAGTAAGGTGAAAAAAATTACCCAGGAAGACTCAGGCAAAAAGAAATTATATTTTTAAACTTTTATGCACATCTTTCAACAGGCTTCATGTGACAACAGAAATTGGGACTTAACATAAGAGTGTTCTGGAATATCATTTAAGTCCTTGTGTGCACTTTAATGTTGTTTGGGAAAAATTAAACACAGGCAAATGAAGCATATTCCCTAAAGACCTAGAGGTTCATCCAGCTCTGCATACCCAGTATCCATTCCAAGGAAGCATGGATCTCATGGGATTTTTATCTGCTTACAGCTAGCCACCTGCTTCACATGTTGTAGATTATGCCCAACATCACACCTCCTACATCTGACTTAAGGCCTCAAAGAGAGTACTGACTGTCTAATGTTACTTTTTTGCCAGGTAAAAACACCTCCTTGCTGTTAAAGAAGAATTTAATGGGGAAAAAAATGATGGACAAGATTCTGAGCTATTGTAACCTGGCAGAGCTCTCAGGGAATTACCAGCAGATGATCTAGCTAGCAGATTACGTATTACTGCTCTGATACAATAATCTCTCTGATGTGCCAGAGATAATATTGTACTGAAGCACTGCTAATCCATACAGACCCACAGGTGCCTCATGGGAAAAAAAACCACTCAAAATATCCCATTGAGAGATGCCTTTGTTTCAAACACATTGTTTCGCCCCTTTTTCCTGGAGTTTCCTTGATATCAGGGCTACCCATAGGAATAAATTACACTTTAAAAATGTATTATAGCTAAAAAACTTTGCAATCCTGATGCAATTCTGTTTTCTGTTTCCCCATTACCCTTCCAACTCATTAAATACATAAAGGAACATTTTCTTTCCTACTGGAGCTGAGGAAAAAAAGAAGGAAATACCACACACTTAAGCTCCAACTCCAGATTCCTCCCTAGTTTTGACACCACTAAAGATGTGGTGTCAGAACATCAGCTAAGATAGATCAGAGAGAGTAGGACCTACTCTGTTGCAAGAAATTGGGATTCTTCCTTGAATTGTTGGATTTGCCCCTGCATGAAGCCACCAAAAATGTGCTTTCCCATCTAAAAGGCCACGTGTGTCACAGATATTTGCAAGCATCCTCTCTCTTCTCCACTGGCTCCAGCTTTTTTCCTAGTGTGTGGCCTTCACAACACTGCACAACCTCTACTTGGCTTTCTACTTCCCTGGTGGCTTCCTTTCCCATCTTTCTTGACACCAGAAAAGAGAACAAGGAAAATGCTGTGTCAGAAATAGTAGTTGTTTATCTCTCCTCACCTCCTCTGATGAAAATGGGAAAATGGGAATAAATATTGGTGGGAAAGCCTGCTCTATATACTCTTATGCCACAAACCTCAATCACAGCAACACTTTGTGTTTTCTTAAAAGCTCATGCTGGAGTTAAATGATTACATGGTGACCTCAGTTTGCACTGAAAAGCAAAATTTTAAAAATCCAAACAATGAAATCTAAAAAAAAAAAAAATTAAAAAAAAGAGGTTTTCATGGTCCTAGATTCAAGTTCTAATCAAATCAGAGTAAACCAGAGAAAGTGGTATGACAAGGGCCAAAGAAACTAAAACATTAGTTCACCTACAAAATCTCAACATTCTTAGGTCAGTCTCATGTTCGGTGAAAAGTGGAATTACTTGTGATGTTTGAAAACATGGGTTTAATTGTGCTCCTCTCCCTTAGTTGCAGGACACTGTCTACTCCTCTTTTCTTCCAGCAAGTCAACCCAACCGCCAGCACACAACTCCCAGATTATTTCCGGAGTGCTGCTGCACACTGTGGCTTGCACCCAGAAAGGAAGGCAGCTCTGTGACACAAGAACGCAGTTACTGAAAGCAGCAGGAGAGAATATTGAACCCACTGATAACAGAGGTGTTATTTCCTTTTCTGTCAGTTCCGAAAGCTCAGCCAGAATATTTCACATTCTCACTTTGTCACTTTGCTTAAGCAGACCACGATTTTGCAGTTGTTCATTAAACTACGTACCAATATTGAAACAATTCTGACAGCAAAGGCTTCAAACCCACCTCCATTGGCTCTTCTCCCCCTTTGGTTTGATTGTCGCCCACCTCTCCACTCTCATAATTGCTGCTCTTCTCAACCCACAGTTCGGATTTTTCTACAGTCAGACGTAGCTGATCGAGATCGGCCTTGATTTGCTTGTAGTTATCCACATCTTGATTGGACACCAGCAACTGAACCTGGAAATGGAGTAAATTGTAAAGCTATTGCAGCAGTAGCACCAGCACTTATGGCTGGGTAATTTGCTTGACAGTTCCCATTCTAAGCCTCTCTTTTCAGGTGCTTTGTGCAACCTTCCCTAAGCAATTGAAACGTGGCACACACAGGCTTTTAGCCGCCATTCATCAAAAACTTTCAAGAGAGCCAGAGGCTGTAGTTGCCCAAAACAGGATAGTTACAAGATTCACAACATCCTCTCACCTTCTTGAATACACTGCAAAACATTTTCAGCACAGGAGATTTACAGGCTCTTGAGTTCTGTGCAGAGTGAGCTCTGGTGCACTGATTATGATGCTCACAGTATTAAAACAATACAGTTACACACTATTAAAGCAATAGTTAGAAATAGCTAATGCCTCAGCACTGTACTTCAGAAGAAAACGAAAAAAAAAGTATGGTATGACAAGGGATCAGGGCATCCAAAGAAAAGTCAGAATGGCCAGCAATTTTAATCATCTCCTACACCACCATAATCAAATATTGAAAAATAACAGACTTTAACACTGTTAGGCCAGCTTAGAAAAACTTCTCTGTATATAGCTGACTGACTTTCAGGTTCACTGAATTTCTCACTATCTGAGTGGTTGCCACGTATTAAGATTAATCTCATTTTTTCCTTTTTCTGTACTGCTGAAATTATCTGGGTTTCTTCACTGTTATGTGTAGTTCTTGATTTAGCATGACCTACACATTTTCTTTCTTTGTAACACTCTCTGTTCTCCCAAGATTATTAATGAAGATAATATTCCAAAAAACTAACAGCAATCTTTACAGTAAATTAATAAACACTATTAAGAAATCAAACTCATGTAAAAGATGAAGGTCACTGACAACACTGATAGGGATGTTCTTTTTAAAACCACATCACATCCAGGCAAATATTCACTATTTTGTAATATAAAGTTTTCATCATAATCATCTCTTTTGGCTTGGCAAAGCCTTGTTATTTTACAGAATTTACGAATGCTGCTCAACTGCAGGCATTCTTATTCCATGTGCTCTACAGGCTTTTTTGTTTATTTCTCAATTAGCCCTTTCCATCCTTCACAAAAGCACATTAGGCAACTCAGTCCTTGCTTACCTGGGAATAACAGCTATTTATGCAACTAACCAGCACAGCCTAACTTTAAATACCTGGTGGGAGGCCATTATGCTGCACAACAAAAACATTAAACAAAAGCTTTTCAGGTCTTTATCATTCATCTGTTTGCACAGGAGAGAAACCTCCCCATCTTACATAACGATGAGATAACACGCTACCAAGCTCCTGAAATAAGCATCAGATGTTCTTATCAACATATGTTATAAAGGGTTACGTAACAGAGGCGTCTCTGTCATGCAGCCCCATGACATCAGATCTCCCCATCCTAATCCACAGACACATGGAGCCCGCACATGCACCGCTACCAGAGGGAAAGAATAGAAGCTGAAAACAGGCTTGGCTCTATCCCTGCCTTCCTGCTATTTGGGCATAGCTGTATCAGGCAGGGGAGCCCCGTGCAAAGACACCTGAATTAGAATTAGAAGCACCAGGTGAATAACAAAATAACAATACCCAGCCTAAGTGGCCCTGAAGACAGGGAAGTCTCACTGCTGACACGGGGACACTGCTTGCCAAACATGAGGCACTGGCTCTGTCCCTGAGGGATCACTGTGAAAGGCACACCATGGACCTACCTTGTCCCTAATGGATGCAGTGCCAGAAATAACCATTTCTGGGGGCACAGAACTATAATATACACCAGCACATATGGCCAAAGAAGTCTGCTGATACTGGGACTCTATGGAAATTACATAGTCGCGCAACAAACAGTAATTTAAGTAGCAGTAGCACAGCCTTTGGAAAGGCTCCCTGCATTCCGTTTCCTGGGATAACACTCAGCCCATCCATACCTGCTTGAATGCTTGCAGAACTTCTGCTCTCTGGCTGAAGTGCTTGAATAGCAGGTGCAGAGCCCCTGAGAGCAACGGGGGGTAGTCGTGCATGATGAGGTGAATGAGGACCCGTAAAAACGTTCTGCCCCCTTCATCATCAAGCTGAACTGCATTCTTCTCCTTTCTGCAATAGAAAAGGGGGAAAAAAGGACCAAATAAAGCAAAGTAAATAAGAAAAAATAAAAGCTTTTGAGATAAATATGCCTCTACACACAATCTTCGCATGACAGAGCTCTTAAAATCAAATCAAATATGCAGCAGGAAGGAAATTATAAATATGACTTTAATATATTTTAAAAGGCCTTCTATCCTACAGTTATGTGCTGTTGCAGCAATCTTGTAGCAGAATGGACACTATGGAGCAGAAGTAAGTATCTATGAAATGTGTCAAACCTTGTGATTAAAATCTATATTGCAAAAGCATTCACTTAGGTCGTGGATAAGTTGAGCCAGGCTCATCCCCAATCCAAATTAAATGAAGTA
Source organism: Platysteira castanea (assembly GCA_013397175.1). Classification (NCBI taxonomy): domain Eukaryota; kingdom Metazoa; phylum Chordata; class Aves; order Passeriformes; genus Platysteira; species Platysteira castanea. Next base: position 107,160 of record VYXC01004493.1, on the reverse strand, counting down.
AACTGCATTTCATCAGAGATTAATTTGACCCTCTCCTTTTCACTCTTTCCCTTTTCAGCTGCTATTAAAATTTCACTTAAGAAAAAATAAGATCAAAAATAGCAAGAATTGCCAAAAGCACCATATTTCTGGAATCCTATTCATAATGTGGAACGGCAGAAAGCAGATTTACACTTAACATATCAAAGCAGAAATAATGTTTCCAAGAAACCACTCGGTCTCTCAGTTCATCTTAAAGATGCAGATGCCAAGGGCTGTGTGTTGTTTTACATTATGGGAGTTCAGGAAAGGCCCGGAGGCACTGCTTGGGCTGGTAAAGATTGAGAATGCATGAGGGACAGAGAGAGGAAAGATCACAGTGCCCATACTGCAGATCCTTCTCCTTAGCTCCCAGAAAAGCTTTAAAGTCTACGGCCTTGTCTAAATGGAATTAATTTTTACTGGTATAATTATAATTATACCCATAAAATTAAACCAATATAGTGATAATGGTAATAACTCTCCAGTGTGAGTGTTTTCCATGGGTTTTTTTTTAATCTGTTCACAGCGTAGCTGAAATCCCTTCCAAAACTCTGCAAGCGTAACTTGTGATCTACAGGCCTCTGGTGGTCCAGGAGATCCTGGCAAGTGGTCCACTCCTGATCTGAGGAGTCACAGGAGAGATTACTGTTGACATGATTTTCCCAATGAGTCTGAACACCAAGTGCAGTGACAACAGGTCGTGTGGTCTATGAGAAATACTAAGGGTCAACAGCAAGCTGCTGATCCAGGAGATTTGGGGCTGTAGCCATAAGGCACACCAGAAAAAGACTCTTCTTTTAGCACCCATGTGAGGCATTACAAGATAAACAGAAAATTAATGTGGTTTAGCCCAATACACCTGTATACCATTCCCCAGCTGCCTTTGGGAACATGACAAAAACTTTATCCCAACTCTCTTACAACCAAGAGGGTGGTAATAGCCAATCCCACAGCCATCCAGGCCAGCTGGGCTATTTGCTTGATTGAAATCCAGGCCTTTCCTGGCACATTTCTGTTCAAGTACGGCTTATGTAATAACAAGCAGGCCAAGGAAGAGAAAGGGCTATGAAAATAAGCACAGAATAAACAGAGACTGTCCATGAAAAATATTGACATGAACAAAAAGATATATAAATACACACAGAAGTAAAACTTCAGAGAATATACCTGCCAGCAAACATGGTTTCAGCCTGAGCTGCAATTTCATCTATGTCAGGAACAATTGCTGGGAAAAAAATCAGAAGAAAAAATTTATTTAAAAAAAAAAAAAAAGGCAAAAAAAGCCAGTGATCATCATTTAATCTGCATAGGAAAATGGAATTCTGTTCCTCTTTAGAGCAGATGGCACCAAGTAAAGGTCTAACTAGTCATTCCCCAACTACGCAAAATTCGCTTTCTGCAAGAGTAGCAGAGAACAAACAGGATATGGGGCAGAGTTAAATTGTGTATTACTATTCCTGAGGAAGAGAACTGTAGAGATGAACCAAAGCCACGTGGTGCTGGGAGCTGTACTAGCCACCAGCAGTGACCCAAAAATGACACAGATTATCAAACTTTTACATTTTTTGTTACATGAGCCAACCCCAACAAAGCATACACATGAATTTAAGATTATTTACCATAAACCCGATTATTTCCCACACCATCATTTTGCTTTAGAATGGCTTTAACATAACTTAAGACTTATTACCCCTGTATTATACATGTGCCCACCTCCAACTAGAGCAATTCTCCCCGACTTGCAGGTGTTCACACAGACCTTTTGAGCACTTCTGTGTGCATGGGAAGGCTCCCTGGAAAGCCAAATCATTCCTGTACCATGCTCACCTTACTTAAATCTGTCCTCATCCGTCCCCATTCTCCATTTGCCACCATGCAGTATTTTGGGAAGAGCACAAATAAAAGAACAAAATATCATAGTGGGGAAAAAGGAATCACTTTTTTGTTAGAGGAGGACAGGCCGGCAAAAAAAAAATCTGTAGAATTCCTTAAAATTTTTATTTTTTCACAAGCTTTTCAACTTGCAGCAGCCTGTGTCTTTCTGCTGCAGTTAAGCTCAGTGCTTGCAGTCGCCTACCCAGAATTACTTTGCATTGAAAGGAAATAGCAAGGTTTACCCGAGGCAGTCCCTGGCGTGTCAGATGGGGATGATGTAGAGCAATCAACATTTTCAGTGTTTTCCCCAAACTCTCTCTTATAGATAGACAGCATGTAAGTTATTCTGTAGTCCAGTCTAACACTGAGAATGAACTACAAGAAAAAGAACAGTGAAGTAAATTAATTAAGTCCACTATGAAAAAACAATCCATTACATTCACCAGTTTTCTGTGATTTCTTTCTTTACCCTGCCCATCCTGAGACATGTTGAACTCTGCCCTATGGATTGCTGAGTACCACTGGGTGTGTCCAAGGGCTCCAACACCCTCACTTTGTCCTCACTGCCTGAGAGCTGAATCAGAAACTTCAAACCCATGCAGACACCAATTATTTCCAACTTCAGCTGGACTTCCAATGGCCCGTGAAGGTAAGGAGTGGAGTGGGGTAGGGAGCAAAAAAAACAGGCTCAAGGCTCATCCTCTCAGATGCCTGACAAATGCCCTTTTGTTCCTCAGCTGTGAAACTGGAAACTCATACAGGAAAAATCCTAATTCAGAGCTGGAAGTGCTGCTTTTATATTGGAATAGTGATGCCTATAACTAGGCTGGAAGCATTAGTATCAATTAGGGGCTGACACTTATACACACGGATGCTTCTTACTCACAAGAAATGCAAGCACATAATCAAACACCTCTAAGAGCATTTAAGATATTTTACAACCAGTGGGGATGAAAGACATATGCTGAGTTTCCAAGGCTGAGGTGACAGGTGATCTGAGAGGTGACTTAGCAAATGGTGGCAACCTGTTTCTTTGATCTACAGCTAAAGCCAAACATGCTTCCGGACCCACTGTAATAGGGTTTGTCTATTTTGGTTCTGTGATTAAGTTACCCCAGAACTGTACAAGCAGGATTTTTAAAAGTAAAAATTTCCCAAGTCCATGCACAGTTGACTAAGTCTATCAGACCATCTGTTTAATTCTGGCTGAGGGCAGAATAGAAATCACAAATTAAAAAGTCTTTACTTAAAGCAATAGGAAGATACGTTGAGAATTAAATTACTATAAACCGAAATATTTCTGAGAATAGAATAGCTTTAATCACCATTGTACTTGCTAAGCATGTTAGTACAATAAATCTAAAATATTCTTACTCGCCTTTGAGACTAATAACACAGTAATGAAAGGTAACATGATTTAAATTAATCCTTCTTCATTGCATTTTAAATGAAACTGAATTATTTTGTATTTCTTGTGGGCTAGGATCATATACATGCATATTTACTGTGATTCACCAAGCATATGACAACTTGCTTATCTGAAGTAATCTGACCATGTGACAAATCCTTAACTAACAAACCACAGATTAAGTAAGAAATTAGGATTAAGTGCTCTTCAATCCTGAGTGCTCTTGCACTGACTGTGCTGTAAAAACGAAAGCATGAGACAAAATATGATTCCCTCAGGGAATGCACAGGACAAGGTCCTGGAATCATCCTCCTAGGCATTGACCAGTAAAGCAGAACAGTATGGAGAGAAATTCAGTCATAAAAACAAATGAAAATGAGAAGCAATACACATGAATGGTGTTATTTAAGTAGTATAACTTCATAACACTCTTTCACTGTAAGTTTTAAACTAAAGGAGGCCAAGAATCAAAGACTGCAGTATTGAGTATATTCTAACAATTGATAGCCTTTCAGATTACTAAGTAATTAGAGTCATCTAAATCATTTATGAGCAGTCAGAACAAATGGAGTCCTTCAAAAGTGACATTGGTGCCAACAAATCCAGAGAATTTATAGAAAAACACTGAAACATTCCTTCAGGGCCTAAGCATTGCGGAAACCCGAGACTCGATACACAGAGCAAACTTCACTTCATTAATGGTACAAAGTGAAAACTGCATCTCAGGAGGCAAGCAGGTGTCACACAGCTTGTCAGGTCAGCTGGGAGAAAATCACAGCAGCCCACAGACTGCTCTCAGCCCAAGAGTGGAAATCTGAAATGCATTAAATGCACCTCAAAAGTGAGCAGCCTCGCACAACTTCAGTGGGGCCAGGGCCAATTCTGCCCTTCATCCAACTGCTGCAACAGAGGGGTAAAATGCTTAAATCAAGCAACCACCCCAGTGTAAAATGAGTGTGAAAGAAACTGGAAACAGACATGCTGTCTTCAGGAAACATTAGCGAGACAGATTAGAGGGCAAGTTCTGTCGTTGCACAGTTACAGTGAGAAAGTTTCTGCAGCATCCCAGCATCCCGTTCCTTCAAAAGTGAAGTAGGTACAACAGGGTGAGGACCACAACTACACACAGAGGAGTATCCTTCCTCATATCAAAGAGTTCTCTCTACAATGGGCAGCCCAGTGAATAGTAAGAATGTAGGAAACAGAACTGGCCACTGTGTGAATAAAGAACGTGAAATGACTGCTGTGTAATATGCCACCCCTCATTATTACCTGCAAAATCTCAATGATTTTCAATTTGGTGTCCATTACGATCACATCTTCACTGTCTGCAGTGCTGGCTTGCTTGCTTGGGTGGATGCTTGGCTGGATGTCAGGGGTACTGATGGGAAATACAGACCCTCTGCTCAGCACCATTTGAGTCATCATCTCTCCTACCCCATGGATGGTCCTCATGACATTGTTCCCTGTGCATTAAACAAAAACACAGACATATTTGCTAGAAGTAAAGCACGTTTACAAAGCTAGATATCACACATACACCCATGTTGTCAAACCCCTTTCCAGTCTCAAGAGGCATATTGAAAAAGAAGCCCTCAGTTCCTGAATTCACTCAAATTACCCAATTAGGCAGAAATTTTCTACGCTGATTTTCCAAGATATCATTTCTTACAGGTCAACAGATGGTAAATACGCCAAAATACTTCCAGAGTTCTGTTAACATGCTCAACAAATGACAAAAAATAGAGCTAAAGAAATCTCACCCATTCCATTGCCTGAAGGTGTATTATCCACAGCTAATTTCTTAAAGACGTTTGTTTAACCTGTTTTTAAGAATATTTGCAAACTGAGTGTCGCATATCCAGTATTACAGAGCATCCCTAGGCAAGCAATTCCAGTACCTGACTATGTTTATCGTTAGAAAACTTTTACTGGTATGTTATTAATGCCATCTATTGCTGGAATTTGCAGACACATGGGAGGAGTTTTATGTCACACTAAAAGAGAGTAAAGAGATGAGGCTGTGCCAGTCTGATCAGTCTCTTTGTGTGGTTCCAATGACAGGCCACAACCCAAACCCAACTGACACAACCACCCAACCATCCCCCTTTCAAAACAAAGTCCCAGGAGAATGCCAGGCTTGAAGGCTGTCCTGAAGGTCAAACTGGTATCTGTAATCACAGTGCCCTTTGTAAGTTACTTATGGGGGAAAAAATTATTTTACACTTATGTGGTAAAACCTTTGTCCAGTCTGGTTGCAATGGTACCTATCACTGCAAAATCTACCAAGAAATACCATCTGTTCCCACAGATTATACTGGTCTTTACAGTGAATTTTGATGGGAAAAGCATCTCAGTCAATCAGTGACTTCCTTGCAAAGGTGGGGACAAGAAAACATGAGAATATCGTGCTACCTACCTACATGAATTAGTTTCCTTTCTTGCAAAGCACAGATAGGAATGAATGGAGGAAAGGAAAGGAATGACAGCACCTCTTCACAGGAGGAGTGCTAAGACCTAGACTACACGAAAGGCAAAGAAAAGACTGAAGGAAATGTAGCTTTGCTGAGAGAAGCCTGAATAGTTCTCGTCTGTCCTTTAATACACTTTAATCACCATGCCACGGCCAAGCTTTACTCACACTGAAGAGACCCTTCTCCCAGATAATCTGCTGTAAAAAGCCAAGGTTGGATTTTATTTTGTTGGCAAAATCCTCCTCTTATTCCCTTCTTTCTTCAATCCATATAGCTCAACTACTGTGTGTAGGGAAAGAGGATGCCTTCAGCCCTGACTTTAAAAGGGAAACACACAAAGAGTTCACTTTTTCAAAGTGAATGAGGCAGATTAGTGTCAGGTTTGAGGTCCCATTCAGCATCTGGTCTGGTGTGCAATCACTCTGAATCAGTCTTCAGAAAATAATACTTCAAGTCCCTACAAAAGCGAGGGAAAAAATGTACTTCTGATTTTGCATGATGTTAGGGAAAAAAACCCAGAAGTCAAACTACGGGCTGGATCCTCACATTAAGCAGGCACAGAAAGTTCTAACTGCTTACACAGGCATAAAGCAAATAAAATCATCACAAATACCCTTCATGACACAAAATAAAAATGGTGTTTTCCTTTCAAATCAAGTAAAATAACATAGGGAATAACATAGGATGGATATCCCTCTCCCACTCCCAACCACTTTCTCCAAGTATGTTAAACAAGTATTTGCACTGACCACCACTCAGAGCACCTGTGCAGAGCTACACTACTACGTGGAGGGCCTTCAACCCTGAAAGCACCTTCAGTAAAACTGGCATTTTGCATCTTCCTCATCTTCAAACCATGAAATCAATGACATCATCCATTTCACTCTGTCCTTAATGCTGGCAGATAAACCAACAACAAGACCTGTAACTTGGGCAGCTGCATCATGGCCTGTAATACCCCTGCCGTACACCTCAGCTGAGAAGTTATCATTGTCTCTTACAACACCGTTTCAAAATCCCTTTTGCTCAGTTGTGCATAGGGAAATATAAATAGAGGGCATTTGGAAAGCTCAGGAATTCTTTAAAAAACAACTTCAGTCAATGGGGTTAATGATAAGGAAACCACTTAGGTCTAAGTCCAGAAGATATTCTTCTCAAAAACTAGATACAACGGCAGTTTGTCCCAAATGAGGCAGAAGAATTCCACTTCATCTTGAAAAAAGCTCCTGGTCACCCTTCAAGACTGAAGTCTACTTGGTGTAAAGCTAACAAAAAAGTTAGTGTCTTTTGGACAAGAAATCAGACAACATCTTGGGTGGACCTCTTGTTCTTGGAGAAAGAAAGCTGGGATTTTGCCTAGATCATATCTTGCTTGTTTCTCTGCCATTACTGGGGTGCTGCACAGGCATGGCAGGGGATGGGATTCAACTCCTTCTGCAAAAAAGGAATTAGTCACTGTCTCTGCAATTCAGGATGACCTCCATAAATGAGTAGACCACATTTTCCACCTCTAGGAAGGACAGTGAGAGGCCTGCAATAGCAAAGACTCTGAGGCACTCAGCTAATGTGATACTGGAGCCTAGAAAAGCATCTAGGAAATAAAAAGAAATGAGGTGACTGTTGTCCTGTCCTGTTACCCACAGAACCAGTGGTCAAAGGTGCCACAAACCAGTGAGAGGCAGCTATGAAGCTGCTTCCCAACAGCATCAGTGATAAGGAAAAACCCTCTCCCCACAACATTCCTTCACTATTGACCTTCATGCAACTGATCTCAAAAGACAGAGGCAGGAAAGTGAAAGAGGATTAAGGTGGTACTTATTATCAATGCCATTTCAAACAGCATTTCATTAATGCATAGGAAAGGATTTTAGTAAGAGAAACGTCTTCTTAATCCAGTTCAGTATTTACAGCTGAAATGGGTAGTGATTCAATACTGCATTATTTCTGTCAATAACAGCAGTGAGACAAGGTGTCCTCTTGGAAAACTTTTTAACCAACTGCCTGATGCTGACTATAATTTTCAGTTAATTCAGAGCAGGCTTGGGGAGAACATTCCCAGAGTTAAAATGCTGCAGTGACTGGAGCAATTCAGCGTTTCTTTTCAGGAAAGGTATTTCAACGACTGTTTTGCAGGGTGCTGATGAAATGCAACCCTCTCCAAGGAGCAGACAGCAGTCAAGCAGCACATTCATGGATGGCAGTGAAGCAGCTGATGTGTCTCAACACTGAGAGGAGCTGCTCTACTTTGTGAAAGAAGCCATGGAGATCTTTCACATACATAAGGAGCGGGCAGCAGCTTCTCTTCCAAAAGATCCCCCAGTAATCAGCACTGGTGATGCTCAGTGTTGTCTGTCCAGCCTTGGAAGCCTGGACTGTGTTAAGCATGGATTTGAATCTGTCACTCACAAGCACGAGGGGCCAGCAGCAGTCTTGCTTGAACACAGTTATCCCAGCAGGGAAGGGTGTGCTTCCCTGAGGTAAGGCACACAGGGAGGTTACTGCAGCTTCAAAAGCGACTGGCTGTCTGTCAGCTAAGCCTGCAACAACGCACGACAAAATACACTGGCTCAATAAAAGAGATTTAAGTCCTTAGTACATGTGCACACAATGACTAAAATACAGGAGCTCTGATCTTAGTCACATCTCCAAAGTGCTTCCTGAATACCAATGACCAAGGAAAAATTAACTTACTGCCTCTGCTAGTTAACTGAGCTAAATCAGGAGAGAGAGCAAGTAGATGTGAGCCCTGATTACTTTTATGTGCACTTTGCTAGAGATAAGTGAAGAGAAGCCTGCGCTGTGCCTCCATATGGTACTGCCACCCTTAACCTGCTGACCTCATCTTTGGCTGTTTTCTTTGAGGTCAAGGTACTAACATTTATATAGGGCTGTGAAGCGTGGCAGGGAGAGAACAGTCCTTGCAGTGTTGTGAGGTGCTAATGTGTGCAACCAACCACTTCTCTCAGCAGCAAACTGCTGCAGAAGTGCTCAGAGCTGTGATCAACCAACAGAGGAACGCGAGGAAATCTCCTTGAATCTTTTTCCTGTTTCCCCTTCTTCCCTGTTCCTCCCTCTGCCAAGACAAGTCAGATGCCAAGAGCCTTCCATAAGCAGTGGACCCATTAGAAATGTCTCCTATTGAATGTACAGTCTCAACAAGATTAGTCGATGGAAGAGTGAATTCGCTATGCACAAGTGGTAATTTAAAGGAGCTGCAGATTGACAGACACTGAAAGAAGAGGAAAGAAGAGAATGCTTGTCATGTTTTGAATAGACAACTGTGCATCTCCTTTTCATTACTTTTTATTACAGTGATCACAACTTCCTAATGAGTATCAGTTTCTGTCACAAAACTGTAGCACATAATCTCATACAATTTGGCACGATTGACAACACAGCGGCCTCTCTGAGAAGAAAGGCTTTTCAGAGGAGTCAATTATGGGAAAAAAATAACAACCACCCAAGTAATCGAAACAGTGGATAATTTGACACTTCATTTTCTACATAAACATATTTTCTTGATAAGTCATTTACTGGTTGCAAAAATTCTAAAAGCAGAATATAAAAGTAAACAACAATCTGCTATGCAATACAGTATGGATGGTAAGTGACAAAATACCATATTCAGTAAGAAAAACAACTGTCAAAGGCAGCTGGCAATTCGTGCCTTTTCTTCCAATTGTTCCCAGCCCATTGCTATGAAGCATCCTCAGTTTGCTCTCCAGGACCCACAGAATTTTGGATATTTCACACACAGTGCACAGAACTGTGCAGAAGCTGAGGGTGAATACTCAGTGGAAGCCTCAAAGGCTGGCAGATCCCCCTAAAGCCAGCAGTCCTCTGCTCCACAGAAATCCCAAAGATGACAGGAACCAACATGCAGCCTTGTTTATTTAAAAATTAACTATAGGCACCTGATCTGGTCCCGAGTTGCCATGGAGGGACAGAGCCTACTCTTACTATCATTGCAGACCAGTCTTCCTCAACAGAAAGGGATGGAAGATGGATTCCTAGGACTCAGTTTTGAAAACTGCTCAGCTATTTTTAGCTTGAACAGTTTTCCACCGTGCTCATTTCCCTACACTGAAATTTTAAAAGTGCCCATATTTTCAAAAGGATTTTAACACCCAGTGGCTTTCATTAGAGACTGGACCAGCTGGACGCTAAATGCTTCTGGAAACTAGGTACCTAAATGGGAGCTGCCACATAGAACCATAGACTGGTTTGGGTTGGAAGGGACCTTAAAGATCACCCAGTTCCAACCCCTTTGCCATGGGCAGGGGCACCTTCCACAATCCCAGCTTGCTCAGAGCCCCATCCAGCCTGGCCTTGGACACTTCCAGGGATGGGGCAGCCACAGCTTCTCTGGGCAACCTGTGCCAGGGCCTCCCCACCCTCACAGGGAACAATTTCTTCCTAATATCCCATCTAAACTTCCTCTCAGTCTGAAGCTGTTCTCCTTGTCCTGTTGCTCCATGCCCTTGGAGTAAATAGTCTCTCTCCATCTTTCTTGTAGGTTCCCTTCAGGTACTGAAAGGTCTGATCAGATCTTCAGGAAATCTGTTAATGACCAGAAAAGACAAATGTATGTGCACCCACTACCCCAACAACCTTCATTAACCTGTCCATAAAAATCAAATATATTAATCAATCTTGCTTACAAAAAGGAAGAGGAAGTGGGGGGAAGAAATCAAAGGTTTTACAAATATGTGACAATTCTCACATGGTCTATGTAGTTATTAAGTTATAGAAACAACTCTCTGATGTCATCAAACCTGAGCATGCTTTCGATTAGGACACCCGACACTTCAGCCAAAACCAGCACTCAGGACCTTGTCTCAACCCATGTGTCAATGTAGGTGCATTCAACCAGGTTTTCTGGCAGTATTCACAAGAGCAAAACTCCAAATGTCCTTGGCTTTGTGGATTTCAGTGAGATCTACGCTATTGCTCCACCAAAATCTTCCCAAAGAAAGCTTCAGTGCCATCTTAAAGCACGCAACACCACCAGTCCTCGGGGATTCTCCAGCAGGGGACCATGTGTGCGGCAATGTCTAAATACCAAGGGCAAGATTAAGAATCCCATGGCAGCTTTAGCTCTACATTTCTTTGCTGATTTGGCTCCATTGCTTCATGCAATTTAATTTTTCTGCATGAAAAGTTACAGCCATTTTAAGGACATATAATAACAACACTTCACTACCTAAAGGAACACATTTTATTTCAAACTCTTTAGAAGTGTATATTATTTGCCAGAAGCATTGAAGCCTTACAGCTCTGTTTGTGAAAGAGGTACTAATTTTTACAGGTTTTCTACAGAATTTGTTCATAAAGACTTCAGAACCTACCATAAACAGGCCAAGAATCATGCTTTATGTCTTCATTAAACCATTTTTCACCGCTCAATAACTAGCTGACCTCAGGTAAGGCTTACAGAAAACCTAAGGCATGGCATTAAGGACACACGGTGAAGTTTCACTTCTGTATTTTATAGTCCTCAGAAGTAATGAGGCAAACCAAAGGAAAAAACTTAAAATATGCCATGCACGTACATTTGCTACCCAGCCCCTGCGTGAATCTGGCCACTCCAGCCTTCACGTAGCCACAACATATCCACAAGCCCTCCCTTTTTATATACAAACTCTCAGCTGCCCAGCCATGGTGAAACTCCACCAAACTTCACCTTCTCCTGACATTCTGCAGGTTCTGGGGTTTTTGCCTATCCCCAAAACCACAAAGCAGTGTCAAGCATGGCTTTCATGCCACGGACATTAGTCCAAGGAAAAAAATATATACATCAGCATGCTGGCCTTGAGGGTAAAAAGCACCATGGGAATCAAGCCTCCTAGCTGAGTTACATCTGTAAGACAGATATTGATTCCTAGAAGAGCAATGGTCTCTGGAATCCCATTAATGCACGGGTCTTATGATGAGGGAAAGAATAAGGGGGAAAGAGAAATGGTTCATGCCACAGAATTAAGCTCTTAGACTGACCTCCCCTTTGGTCTGGCAACACTTTGCACTGAACAGCAGTTTCTTCTCTGTAGACATCTGTGACTTACACAGTTAACTTTCCTTTTTCCTCTTATAACCTTTCTTTTCTTGTAAACTGCTGGTATAAATTATTGCTCCAGTCTGCCAGGCAGCCACTGCCTCATTAGCCCTGCTAATCAAAGTATGCCTCAAAGAAGATGTCGCAAATTGTTAACTAGACAAAAGTGCAGGTAACAGACACGGGTGCAGGGCTGAGAAACAGCAGAGTAATTTCTGCTAGTCTTGGATGAGGCCTTCTTGGACACAGAGGACCCACAGGGACCATAGAAAAGGCAGGTGCAGCACTGTTCTCCACCTCAGTGGCCTCACTGGTGCTTCCAGTCACTGTGTACCTCTACTTGCAGCCAAAAGGGCTGGAAGAAAATGAGACCCAACTGGAGCTGGAGCTGTCACAGCAGCAGAAGTCTGGACAAGAGTCCCATGACACCCAGGAACACAAGCACTGCTTTGCAGAGAGAAGGTAGCAAACCTCACCAGCGCTGAAGACTCCAGGAGAAGGCGAGGCCTCCCCCGTTCTGCCCCCTGGCAGGATGGAATCTTGAGTGCCTTCGGTCTGCAGGAAGAACACACCACCAGGATAAAGACCCAGGCACAACATGAAGCAGCTGGGATATCTGACCACCAGTTCAAACAGGTAAAAAGAGGCATCTCCTTAGGCAGTTGTGGGCAACACATATAACGTGAGAATCACAGAGGTGGGAGCAATTTAAGCTTATTATAGGTAGTCTTTAAAACCTGTTTTTGTGAAAAGACTGAGCAAAGGAAACCAAGAGACTCCCACTGATGTCAGTGGACACTGGCTCAGGAAAATTGTACAGCTCCTGGGGGACAGACACACTGCAGATAACCCAGGTTTGTACCACTGAGGGCTTTTTGAGCTGGTGCCCAGCACTGTGAACTGCATCCCAAGACATATTGGGATTGCAGCTCATATTCAAGGACGTATTTCCTGGCATGTCATTATTCTCATTCCCAAACAACAGTAACTAAACAGCACTGAGCTGCATGGTAAATGTGTAGCTTACCTGCTGCTACTACCATGTTGCTTCCTCTTTCAGACCTGACATACGCTGTAGTTGCATGGTTTGACTAAAATCAGCTATTGGAAAGAGCAAATAGCACCTAGAGAAAGATGTGCATTTTAATTCACAGAGAATAAATTAGCAGTATTGGACAAGGCAGATTGGCTCCTTACTCTGGAATGATACAGCAGGGTGCACTTACTAGGAAAGCAATGACTTTACCTTTTAATTAAAACTGCAAGAGATTATAATGTTCTTGAAAGGTGCCAGAATGACAGCACTACTAAATTAAATCCTTGTTTTCTCCTTAAGAAAAAAATGCCCCTGTAGGATGCAGGTAGTATATTTTGTATACCCTCTATATTTTTTTAGAATCCAAAAGGGATAAAAAAGAAACAGAAAACAGCTTCAAATATCCACAAAAATAATTCAAAGTTAAGACACACTGACTGAAACAAAAAAAAAAAGAGGTTGGTTGCAAGATTTTCAAGTCAATTCATTTTTAGGGTGCAAACTAGATAAGAAGCATTTCCAAAAATACACATCCTTACTTTTTACAGGATCTTGTCTCATAAATGTTTCTTAGCCAACTTTCTCCAATCTGTCTTCATCAAATAAGGTCACACACGAAAACTACATGCACATTAAATTTAATTCTGGTTAAAGTAACCTGCAGTGGCATTAAAATCAAGCTTTCTAAAGGACGTAAGGCTTAACATTTACAATAATATAAGGATCAACAGAACAAGGGGGAATGGCAGAGAGTAGGTTTAGGTTGGATATCAGGAAAAAATTGTTCCCTGTGAGGCCCTGGCACAGGTTGCCCAGAGAAGCTGTGGCTGCTCCATCCCTGGCAGTGTCCAAGGCCAGGCGAGATGGGGCTTGGAACACCCTGGGATAGTGGAAGGTGTCCCTGCCCATGGCAGAGGGTTGGAACTGGATGGTCTTCAAGGTCCCTTCCAATGCAAGCCATGCTACGATTCTGTGATCTTTTTAGAATCTTTGCCAAACCAAGACAGAGGAACCCACAGAAAACATCGAGGACTACCCCAGCCACCAAGGTGGCTCCAAACTTAAGGAAAGGATAGAAAAGGACATGTTAAAGTAAAAGGTTAATTAAGTCTTTATGCAACTTCCACTAAGCCTAAAAATACATCCCATTTTGCAGACTTGCCTCAACAGTTCAACACTTGTCATATATAATTCTTTACTTAACAAGTAGTTTCACTGACATAAGTGGGTGTACTTAAGAAATAAATATTAAACAGGGAAGAAGACTCAAGACTGCTGGTTGAAAATTTGGTTGTTTCAATTCTGAGGTGCACACTTCTAGGAAAGCTTTCCACAACCAAGACTCACCACATTCTTCCACCCATCATTAGTATATTTCCCAAAATGCTGACTACAGTTTTCACAATGTGGACTGGTCAAACCAGTCAGGAATCCAGCTCACCAGTTCCCTATGACTTAACATTACCAGAATCAGATGTTGGAAGCATTTGTTGCTACTGACCTGGAACAAGTCAATGGAAAGGCAGCATAACCTGTCTGTCCCCAGATTTATTCAGCACTGATTTTCTCATAGAAATCAATACATTTAAAAAAAACTAAAATACAAAACCTATCATGTAACATGTATAGATCCTGACCAAAATTCTTAACTTCTACAGAGAGGCCGCTTTCTCTCTGCTACAGCTGCAGAATAGGAGTTATACGACTTATCCATTTGGGCAAACCTCTTTTCAAGTCATTTTTCTTAGAACCTGAAAATAACTGCATTTCTGAAAAACTATATTATAGTTATAGCATAACTATTGACAAAATCTTGTTGTTAAATATACATTTACTATCAATCTATGCAAATTTACACTTAGATAGTGATGAAAATTAAAATATACAGAACCTAAGCTGGTATTCAGTAGCACTTTTTCTATGAAAGATTTACAGGATCACGTCCCTAATGCTTGATAAAATTTAAACATATTTGTTTATACCAGTAAACTGTCAGTCTTAGGAATGATGACTGGCTTTCAGTGTTTGTCAAAACTGGAGTTGAGAGCGACACTTCAAAGCTCTAAGCTCAAGGAATGAAATACATGTCTTACTGAATTAAAGCTTATGCCTAGACATTTGTGATCCCTGACTGAAGCCTTTATAAAACACTCAACCAACAAACAAACATAAAAACCCAAACAAAGCCCCACAACTTCTGTAAACTCCAAAATTAATAATTTACTTCCATACATTCACAATATATACACAAAATCACAACAGAAACAATCTTATCTTTTTGTCTGTTTGTTTAAAAAATGTAATGATTTTTGCAGCTCAAGGAAGCTTTTTTTTCTTTAAAAAGGAGCAATGTTAACCTGCACATCCCTAGAGTGATCATGTGTTGGAGGGACACCTACCTGCAATATTCTGCAAAGGTTTGGTATGAATGTTATAAGTACTGGACCTGCCATAGAGGATGCTGCAGTCTGGAGGGATATGGGAGAGTGGAATCTGACCTCCTCTAAAAGCAAGAACTCACCCTCACCCCAGCCTGACTGGAGAGAGGGCTCCCACCATCCTGAAAGAGGACAGGGAACAATCCATCCCTCTGTATTTAATGGAAGTTATGAATAAGAAAACATTTGTTGGAAAAAAATCGACAGACCATTCTGATTTTAGAAAATGCCATCACATTTTCCAAAATCTAAAAAAGCCTAGACTGAGACTTTAATCCTTTTTAATAGCCTAAGAGACCTGTATCATAAATTAAGAGACAATAAGAATCCAGGACAGGTAGCTAATAAAGCAACTAACACGTTCTGAGCAACACAGTTTTGTAAGAGAGGATATCTGTGTAAAAAGGGAAGGGAAGCCTTTGGTGTACAGTCTTATAATTACTATAAAATTAAAAACCATTGTATACCTACAGCTTTGCATGGTCAACAGTCCTTACTCTCAGAGGTAGAGGAGATCTAGAAAAAATTCCCAAGACAAATTTCTATGCTTGCCTGTTCATTCCTCAGGATCCCTAGTGGATCTTGGACAAGATGGATCCAGACTCCACAGGACCTAGGGAACACCTGTACTTCTGGACTCACCCTTAGGATCACCTACAGC
This sequence comes from Platysteira castanea, assembly GCA_013397175.1. Lineage (NCBI taxonomy): Eukaryota > Metazoa > Chordata > Aves > Passeriformes > Platysteira > Platysteira castanea. The sequence continues at coordinate 91,195 of VYXC01004493.1, read as the reverse complement.
CCAACACATGCAGAGGCCCAGAGGTTCCAGCCCAGCACCACCCCTCAGTGGTGCAATGTGCAACTAAAGTGATGCTGAGTGATTCTTGTGAGGTTCTCCTCAATGAAAAGTGGTCCCCTGTTTTGCTTGACTAATGTGATTTTCAGACGTGAAATACGTTTTTTGAACATGAGAGTTCCATGAGCTGGGTGCTCAAAAATAGTGAATAGGAGTTATTAAATTGCTTAAACTTCATCCTTGTGACACGTGTCTTTATAGCTCATGGGTAGGTAAGTTTGCACCTCCAGGGAAAGCAGGAGGAAAGGCAAGGTGCTTGGACACAGCAGTTAAATCTTCAGGATCATTTTGTCTCAAGTGCAAAGTGAATGCACAGTTCATGTGGTTTACAGCTTCTCAATCAGAAAGGAGAAGGGAGGTTGAAGAAAAGAGCTGACCATCCAAAGACATCCTTTTCTTTCACCAAGACTGTAGAAGGCCTCTCCAGGAAGTCTTACAGCTATTTCTACATAAAAACACCTTGTCTCACCACAGCAAAGTTTCAATGCCCGTTTTTAAGTCTAGACAGCACAGCCAATATCTCCAGACTCCTATAAGATTGCAGACAGGACTGACAACAGTCTGCACTAGCAAAAAAATCTCTCCAAAGCAACGGGCTTTCTAGACATAGAGTTAGTAGAAAAAGGGAAAAACCCCAACCAAACAAACCAAAACAACCCATAGGTGATTACCAAAAGAACATCCATGGATTGTCACATCCTGGCCTGAACTGGTCAGTGTTTGAAAAATAAACAGCCATAGAGATAGCTACAGCAGGAAAGAAATTTAAATAATCTGTATAAAGGCTGAAGCCAACAAAAAAAAAAATCACACCTTTGTTCTGTGCCCTTTTTTGTTGAAAGACCATGAGAGAAAACCAGGTTTCTGACAAAAAGTTTCCAACAAGGCTCCAGTATAGGGTTAAGCATTACTAAAAAGGCTACTGAGCTTCCATGTGCATGGTGGTGCCATTTGCAGCATTCCTTCATACTCATTTACTTCAAAGCAAATTCACTGATTTGCATGGAATTGCTAAGGAAATTCATATAACTGAGAGCAGGTCTGCTTGCACTTAATGGGTGGTTCCTTTCTCTCTTACATAGCTTGAAAGGAAACCCTTCAACAGAAATAACAGGGAATTAAGGACGAAACATGATTTTATGGGTAATGAATGTGAGTAAAAACACTGAACAAGATGTATAATCAGGATTAAAGGCTTGGGCAGAGTGAGAACTAAGCAGAAGAACCACATCTGCATGTCCCACGTTGCCAATATGCCAGGATTGTGCCTGGAGTCAAACTGTGTCCAGAGCCATTTAAGAAGAGAGTCTGCAATGCAGTCTTTCAGGGACAAAAAAGGAAAACAAAATTCCAAGTGTCTGGGCATACCATCTTTTCTCTAGTGCTGAGGAGGGACTGCAGCCAGCTACAGCATGACTTGGTGTGCACTGCATTGCAGGAAAGACTTCCAGAGGGTTTCAGTAAAGTCTGCTGACAGTGATGGAGGGAAGATCAAGAGAACCAAGCATATGACTTCTTGGTTCAGAGATGACAGTGACAGTCGACACCTCTCCAGAGTATGTGAAACTCAAAGAAGGAAAAAGTTGTGAAGGACAGCACACTCCTGCAGGGCATCTGTGGGAGTGACTGAGCAAAATTGTGATTAGAAAAACTCAAGGCTGGGAAAAGGCCTCTCAGAGAAAACACAAAATAATTGTTTCCAACAAGACAGCTCATCCATTCTGGTGCCGTGAGCCAGCTGGCTGGCAACACCAGCTACATATTAAAACAGGATTTGCCATCAGTCGGTGTCCTGGACCTTCAGCCCACATGACTGTCACGCCTCTCTTCCACTGACACAGGAAAAGAGCACCTTCCTGGCATGCTCATTCTTCAACCCACTTTTAAACCATGGTAGAAAAGGCAGCGGGACACACAGAATAGTCCCGGAGTTGTCAGAGAGGCACTGTGGTCTGGGTTCCAAAAAGAATATTCTAAGCTGACAAACACAGGCAGAGGATGGCCTCCTCTGGACTTCCATCGGCTGCTTCTGCCATTGTGGGACCAGGACCACCTCATTCTCCCTTTCAGTGAAGTGCCAAGAAGACTAACAAACACCTGTGCCACAGACGAGCCACCATAATCCCTGTGCCCAGGCAAATGCTGCTTGAACTTCCTCAGGATGTTCAGTGCAAGGGGCACTGAGGTCTAGAACCAAATCTGAAAGTTCCAAATAAGCAAAGGAGCAGCAACACCAGTGCAGTACCCACAAGTCATCAAGGATGCAGCTCTGTTGAAAAAGGTTCCTTTTTAGCTGATCATCTTAATGTCCCCTGCAATGCATTCCTGTAGGTGGGCTTATGTGTGAATACAGACCTTGAAGGAGTAATGAGATGTTCCATAAATAATTTCCAACTTAAAAAGCTAATTATCCACTGGAATAACAGTTTTTGCTGCTTATCTCACCTCCATCCTGAAACTTGCTCAACCTTTCGAAGTATGACGATATGGGAACTTGAACAATATCTAGAATTGCCAGCAGTGTCCGGGTCAGTCTGAGAAGCTCACTAAAACTATAAAAGCCAAAGTATATGAGGTTTCGAGCCAGATGTACCACCTATGAGAAAAAGAAATTAAAAATGAAGGAAGTATTGACAGCCTTTGTGGTTTTCGGTTGCATTTCACACAGCAGCTTCCAGAGAGATTCAGATCTTGAGTGCATTCAAACTAGCACAAGTCTTCCCACTGATTTTTGGACTGAGGCCAGTGACATTAAACGTTTGTCAGGATTAGACAAAGCAGTTGGTCAGTCAGGTTACAGCAGACAGCAAAATCAAGGTAAGACTTAGGAAGACTTGAGAGGACACAATTGCATCTGTGAAAATATGTAAGACCAAGAAGAAAGACTCCAGGCAATTATTTAAAGAGGTAGCAGCTTTGTGGAAGATGCAAGTCAGCAAAAGAGTAAGATGACTGTGATAAGTTTGCTCAGAGGTGATTTCAGGTGACCACAGGCAAAAGCAACAAAGAGAAGTAGGCTGGAGGAAGAACTATAAAAGCTGTAAGCATTTCCCCTTTATTCTTTGCTACTTGAATCTAGAAAATATAGGCCTAATTTAAGTTTCCCTACACAGAAAACAGCACTTACTTATACTGAAGAATCCTTACCAATTATTTCACTAATGTTGAAAGAGCAGGAAAATGGCCATTCACCCCCCACAAAGCCCCTCTCCCTCCACTGAAATGCAACCACCTCAGGAGAAGGAAGAAAAGGCTGGAAAAATACAGCAGACAAGAATATTATTTTCTGCAGTACCAGTCATCGCCAAGAACACTGGAATTAGGAACAGGTGCTCCTTTAGGCTATTTTACACCAACATTTATTCTGCAACTGGCTTTATTTTGAAAAAACCAATGTCAACTGATCTGAAATTAGGAATACTGTAAGTAGGATGCAGATAGCTGAGAAGTACCTCAAATGTAAGTTTATTTTTCTCTTTGTCTCCAAATGGGAAGGGTTGATTCACAACTTCTTTCAAGTACTCTTCTACAAATTCCATTGTTAGTGCAAACTTTGTCTTCATTTCATTCCTTGAAGAGTCAGTGAAAGAATCATACCTACAGTACAAGACAAGAAAGGAGGAAAATTAAACACCTCTAATATCAGGATCAGCTGTTGCTAAAGAAAAAAAAACCAAACTGATCACAATCCTCTGAAATTACTCAGTTCAGCTCATTGTAGATATGGAAAGTGGATGCACAAACCTTCCCTCCAACAGTACCAGGAAGGTTGAAGTGAATGGGAAGAACATAGACAGGATAATACCACCCTTGTGGCAGATAGGACTCTTAAATCTTGCTGTGGCAATTCAGCAAGGTCACTAACACTGCCTGCTGCACTGCTGTGCTTCTTCCTCTGTCTCTCCAGCCAGATACCCCCCGGCTGGGAGTATCCCAGTGCTGCTGCTCCATCAAATCAGTGGAGCCAGAGAGGGTTTCCGCTGAAATCAATGGTCCTTTCTGTAAAATTAAATTTAACACATGCTTAAGTACTTTACTAAGTGAAGGCCAAAGCCTCTGTGAGCTGTTTCTGGACAGCAGCTGTGTCTTAATTCTGGGTTCCCAGCTGTGGCTTTCTGTTGAGCTTGAGTATAAAACCAAGTTCCAGCCTAGCAAACCTATCACGTGAGACACAACTGGATTACTTGGAGTGCAGCTGGTCTGAGGAAAGGCCATTCCATATTCCCCAGCTTGTTTGATAAAAGAACACAGTAAAAAAAAATAAAAAATTAAATATTTAATGATTGAAAGCTGCCCATGGAAGTCTCCAAGAGTAACAATAATTAATAGTTCTGTGCTCTGCAACAAAATACTTTTTCACACACATGTTTTGTGGACACTGGACATCTACAACCATTTTGTTCTAAGACTAACTCTACCAAGAGTTTTGTACTTTAGTTTGAAACACTTTCAACTCACTCATGAATTGTGATCTTGGTAGGAATTTCAGTCCACAATCTGGCATACTTGACAGGCACCACAGACTCCTGAGGATCTCTGTCCACATGCATGTGCAGCATCAGACGACAAAAGGAAGCCCGCAGGTCGTACGGGAGGCTTTCATCAGACATACACCTGAGGATCAAGTCTACTGACAGCTGGGCAGAAATCTGGTTGATGGCAAGATACTGGCGGTCCAGGCACATCCTTGCAAAAAGGTTCAGTTGGTACCTTAAAAAAAAAGGTAATAACGTGGTATTCAAGGAAATAATTTGGAAATGAAAGAACACACCTCAGAATCTCACGTTACAAGCCTGTTGTGAACCTTTCTGATATAAGTCGTAAAAAATAACAAGAGTGACTTTGTTAAGCAAGGGAGCAACTTGACATTAAAAACTATTTGTTTTCAATTAGTACAAAACATTATTCCATAATCCCATTTCCTCTCTAATCCTTGAGACTCTCAGGATGCTCCGTTCCCAGAGCGTGCCTTGCTTCCAGGGCAGCACAACCTAAAATTAAAGACCAATAAATGAAAGGTAAGAGGCAAAATAAAAAATAGACACAAAGACATGTGATGAGCAAAAGAAATTCAAGATTTGCCTGGAATAGACAGCAGAGACTGTGATGACTCCCACAAGAAAAACCTGAAATGAACTTTTAATCTCAGTTTCTGGCATGACCTGGTTTCCTTTTTGGATATTGGCAAATGAACTGGATAAGAACAGCACTGGGGGTCTTCAGAGAGTTTACATTTTCTTCCCTTTGAATAAGCAGTTTTACCTGTAGTAGGTAAGAACTTCTAAATCAGCTTTTGTGCCCTCCTTTGCCTCCTGAGCCAGATGCCTGATGGCTTTGCCATGAGGCTCCTTGTTGCTGTCGATCCAGTAAAGCCACACCTCCTCTTCATCAATGTCATCCGAGATGACTGGGCATTCCAAGGGATTGTCCATTTGGGTTGAAACCAGCCTGCAAACACAAACCATTCACAATGGAGCCATGAGCAAAGTTCTGGGAATTTAAGAGAGCAGACAACTAAAAGGTGGCATGTTCCGATTACAGATACTCACTTGGTCTGGATGAGAATGTCAGCATTCCCTGGGCTCAGCATAAACTTGCAGATGAGTTCCTGAGTTACTGGTATTGCTGTGGTGTTAGATACACACAGGTCTGACAGATAATCCAAGAACCTGAAGTCAAAAAACCACAGATGCAGCAGAACATGAGACTTAAACTACTACTGGGGAACTGCAGTAGAAATCTCTTGCACTCAGCACTAGAGGATGGGTAGATACAGAGGGACTCTGTATCATGATATTTATCAACATATGATCTTGGCCACTTCATACTCTTGCAACTCACAACACCTTCCACTAGATCAGGTTACTCCAAGTCCCATCCAACCTGGCCTTGAACACTGCCAAGGGATGCTGGGCTACCAGAGAAGTGTGCGGATCTGTCAGGACCTGCAGACAGGACTCTGCATTCAAAGAGGTCATTCCATGTAAAGCAGAAAGAACAAAGCTTTGCAGGGAAATGAGTTTCCTATGAATTTAGGTCTTCTGATGTTTAGCAAGGTTCAGGCTGAGGCTTTCCTCACAGCTGGGACATTCATTAGGTATGTGGGTTTGTCTCTTTTCAGGGATTGCTGTGTGCGCAGCAACAGTAATCCATGCTGCAGCCTTTGATACACTGGAATATAAAAAGGTCCTCTTCCCTCTATGTAGTGTCCTCTTTCCATGATATTCATAGGAATTAAGTATCTCTGAGCCCACCACTCCTCTAGCAAATGTAGCTAAAACTAAGCAAGGTGCCCAAGAGCTGGTGGGGGAGCAGATGTGAGCAGGCACATACACACACACGGATCATATATTCCACTTCCTTAGAAATCCAGGTACAAACTCTGACCATCTGCTATCAGCCATTCAAAGATGCAACAGACTGAACCTCTAGCACAGACCACAGTCCCCACTAAAGTCTGGGAACTGTAGGGGGTGAGTACAGACAGCAATTTTAGGGTAGACTTCGGAAAAAACCCATCCATAATTGAAATGTGGCAACTGGTAATTGAAAGTGCAAAGCAATCACAATGATAAAATTAAGCACATAATTATATAGAATTCTGGGGAAGTCACCTGGTTGGAGCCAAAACTCAGAAAGGTTTTTAATTTTGTAGCTCAAGTGTTTCAGAGCTGAAGGCCACAATTCTCACCCACACCAACAGTGCTGTGAAAATCTACAAGATTCTCCATGAAAATCAGATCAAGTCTTTACTGTTCAGATTACACCATTCTGCCAAGGGGTAATTTTGAAATATTTATTGCTCCAGAACTCCTCAAACAAGTGGATACACAGCAGTTGCATGATGTGGTTATGGCACCAATTCCATGACATCCTCCACCACAAGAAAACGTGATGTCCAATTGTCAGTGAGCACAGACCCGTCAGAGACCGAGCTGATCTCATGGTTTCCTCTTCATATTGACCAAGCCCAACCCAGCTGAGCATGGGAGAGGCAATAAGATTACAGAGTGAGGCAAAACAGGCATATAGAAAATAATTGAGGCCGTGAAGCACCAAGGCCTTGAGCAATATCCTTAATTGCTACCAGGAAAATCATATTCACAATCACAGAGGACAATATTTGGCCTTCAGTACGTTCATTTCTTATACTTTTATTACTTTGCTAATTTTACGATTGAAAATCCAATAATAAAGAGATTTTTCCATTTAAAAACAAAGAAATCCATTTCTTTTATATTCTGACCTGAAGCTTATTAAAAAAAAAATTCAGCTGAGTGAAGTTCAAGGCCAGAATTTTTAATTTGGAACAAAATCTGGTCTAGGAGACGTATTTATGGGACCTTCACTGTCCTAAGCCCTTTGCAGGTCTGATCTGGAATCACAACCTGCAGGAAAACTGATATTAATAAAAACTTAGAAAAATTGACATGTGTGTATAATTTACACCAGGATTATTAGCAGGGGAATCAACACAAGTGGCAGTTTAACAGAAGAGCTGCAGAGTCGGGAGAAATTAAACTTTCTCTGCATTTCTCTTTGTCCCACTCTGAATTAAGACCAAATTTTCAAAGTTGTCCTGTAAAGTATAAGCCCTCTTCTCATTAAGCTCTAGTTTTGAAATGTGGATGTGGTTAAATTCCAAGAATTACAGGTCATTCTAATATTTTCTGTACAGGTAGGGTTTCTGTCTGCCAGGTCAAAACAGGGAGAAAGAGACATCAAAGCAAGGAAGAGCACGCAATTCACAGCTACTGCAAAAATGCTAGGTGGACCACTTCAAACCTTGGCTCTCGATTTCTCCTGAGTAAATTCACAAACGTCTCTATCTCTTTAGCCGTGATGTGTTTCTCTAGCAGCTTTCTGTTGTTGTGCAACAAAGCTGTGATAGTGTCTTCTGCCAGAATATCATAACCAATCTGGGACTGCATGACGCAGAAGTTCTTAGCAATATATTCCTGAAAAAAGGAAAGATTCCCATGATGACCTGCTGAGCAGTAATGGTTTCTCTTTTAGAACCAGAGGCATCCAGCTCAGTTAGCAATCAAAATAACACTCAAAACTTTCGTCTCTGAACTGGCCTGAACAAAAGAACTTCTGAATACCTAAAATATGTACCCTGAGAAACAGATTCCCTATTAGGGATGACTAACCCTTCTTATGCTTTCATAAACCAAAGGAATGAATCCATGAAAATACATACAAAATTCAAGAAATAGGAACCTTAAAAAAAAAAAAAAAAGGGAAAAACTGAAAGGTTTTTATAATGTTTAAGAAACTTTTTTCCCTGAGCCTTCCCTCCTCCTTTTCTCTCCCTTCAGGACAGAAATATTTCTGTAAAACACTGGAAAGAAAACAAAGAAGCCACACAGAAGTTCAGGCTTTTATCTCCAGTCCCTTTAGTCCATGTTCTGAAATACTTCTTGCTCACAGGGAGTCTCCAGCAGTGGGAAATCAGGCTACCTGATATAACCAACCTCTGCTCTGACTCACTGCCATCTCTCTACAAATATTTAAGCAAGAGAAACAGACAGCTTTGCAGATTTCTCACTTTACAATCCAGGCTCCAAGAACATATTTTTAATAACAGAAAGCTCATGAATGAAGCCGTGAACCCCAGTCTCAGTCTGAGCCTCCAAAAGTACAAAGTGAACTTGTGATATTCACTGCTGAACTTTCAATTCACACACTACTAAGCTACACACACAAAAAAAGGCCTTTCCCCATTACCACAGAATCCCACTTGTAACTGCAGAGAGCCATGTCAAACCCAGGATATATAATTATAGAAATCAGGAAGAAAATTATCCTCAATACCACTGACCTGGTTCTTCCTATAGTCCTGTTGGGAGTGTCTGAGAACTCTGTAACATAATCTTAACATGTATTTGTAGGGAGCATATCTCTGGTCACCCAGGTCTTCAAGTCTTAGCATCGATCCTTCACCTTTGTCCTTAAAAGGAGCTTTGAGAATGCCAAATATCTGTTGAAAATCAAAATCACTGAGAGTGAAAACCAGACCCAGGTTTCTGCTGAACTTACAGCAGTCAATGGGAATGTCCTCTGACAGGATCAGCACAACAGCCTTGACTAAACACAAGTGGGGGCACAATCTGAGCTTTGCGCATTTGGGGTTAGCTTTACATTTCCCACCAACTTCACTGACATTGCTTTCTCTTTACTGCTATCCCCAGTTTTAAACAATTTTAGTTACATGTCTTAACTTTGGATAATTTAATGATGAAAAAGGAGGACAACACTCGCTGCTGTGCAGTTTCATCCTGTCCCTCTTTTTTAAAATTTCTTTCCGCTGACTTCTCAAATACTTGCCAGTTTGCCCTCATGCAAACAACAGAGTTCCATAAGGGCACTATGTGGGGAACACTTGCAGGATTAGGACCGTGCTCCATGTTCGTCTCAAATTTTGTGAACAATTTTCTCTCAAATATGGTCTTAAATCTTATCAGAATCACACGAAATTAAGAGCCCTCTACAGCCCCTTGTGCTTCACTCTGATTTAGGGACCAAGAGATGAGCTTTGACCAAGTAGTGTCATTTCTACCCAATCCAACCAGACACACACCCAACCTGGCATAAGTCGAGTTACCCAAAAATAACTTTTTCTCACATCACTCTCTCCTACAATCTGTTTGCAAATACGATTAAGTTATTAGCACAATAGGACATACCTGAGCCAATATATTTTGCTCCCTCATCAATTTCTGTCGTTCTCGGTTTGGCTTGGTAATGATCACATCCAAAACTTCTTGCCCATTATTGGGCACATCAGCAACAAAGAAAATGAGATCTTCCAGTAGCTTGGTCACAAACCTAGAATGAATAGACAAATCATTATTATAAACAGTCACTCAACACTTGCTAGGATTCATTAAGAATGAAAATTACATTTATGCCAAGCTTTACCTGGCACAATGGAACTTCCATCACTGCAAACTTAAGTCTGACATGTACTTAAGGATTCCAAGCCTTGGTTCAGCAGAAGCTTAAATCAATCACAAGGCTGTTTACTGAGGCATTAAACAACAACCAGAGAGAAAACAAGAAAAAAATACACGCTGCTGGATTGATACACAGTATTCAGAGACCCAAAATCTATACCAGCTGGCCTCAAGGCCCAGAAGCAGTAAAAAGAAACTTACAAGCCTAGCAAGGATTTTTATGCTTTATCATGGGTCCATGAAACAAGATGATGGACTCACTAGAGGAATAAAAACATTCTGCCACTAGATAATTTCCCTACTGACCCATGAAACCGTTTCATAGATACACTTCTTCATATATATATTCATATATAACTGTTTTCCTATATATACTGACCCAAGAAGCTGTATTTGTTTCAGTCTTTGCTAAACAAAAGATTTGCCAGAAGCAGGTGCTAAAAACAACAGAGGCAGTAGTAATTCCTTCTCTCTCACCTTCAGAAAATGCAAAGAGACAGAATATAAATGGGAAAAAGAAGAAAACAAAGTCATAACTGCCTCCTTGTTACTCACACCTTGCCAGGCGTGCAGTGAGAAACACAGATGCCCACAGATTTCAAAGAATATCCCTTAAAAGTACCAGCAATCTTTCACACGAAAAACTCAGCATCCTCTCAATTTGGACAATGTCAAGTCTATAAGTAACAAATCTGCCAGCTATGAAAGAGGCAGGAAGATCCCCAAGAGATTTGCAGTCATCTGTGGGAGCCAGACACAAAGTTCCTATTACCCACAAGCGAGCTGGGCTTCTCACCTAAACCCTCTGAGTGAGCTTTAGCTCTAAAAGCCTCAGCCCACTGATGGAAAACAGCAAGGTGTGTGTCACCCCCACAAAATAAAGCAGAAAAGGCAGCTGTAGGATGGAGCAATGAGGAATAAACTGTTGGGACTCCTACTTCTCTACACTAGAAGGTGATAAGACAAGAAAAAGATGATTTGGGGGTTTTTCCAAAGGAAATCACAGGAACAAACAAATAATGGCACTGTTCTGAAGCAGCTCTGAAATGTTTTCCATGTTTGTTGTACCAATCTGTCAGCATCAAGACCTGACAATACTGACAGTGACACAAAGTTCATACAGGGTGTCCCACCTGGACACTGTCGTATCCCTCTCTGGGTCAACTCAATCATGACATGGCCCCACAGCTTTTCCAGACTGAGTCCCAACACCCAGGCTATTAAAAATCTGCCTCTTAAGATATTAAACCATCTGGGCTAATTGCTACTGGAAACTGACGGCAAAAATTCAGTTTCATCACTAAAAATTAGCATGTTCAGAAAAAAAAAGCTGTATATGATGTATCACAGGTTACGAATTCACACTGCCAGAGATGATGTCTTATATTCAGTTTAACCACAGGCAGCTGAAGACAAACAGTGAACTACATCACTGGCAGTGGAATATATCTGGCTACAATGTACAACAAATGCACAACAAAATCCCTTGATTCAGGGGCGGGTGTGAGGAGCAGACATTCTAATAGTGCCACAGATGAAATGAGGATGAATACAAGGGGTAAACACCAAAATGATGTAAAACGGAAAAAGAGAACAGGGGAAAACAAAAATGGGAAAGCAAAGGGATTACTGGGGCAGCTTCTCAGTCACACTGAGACCTCCTTCCAAGGCTTTTGCAGTTTGCAGTGTGGTGAACTTCACACAGATCAAGAGCCGTGCCGTGCTGCTTTCCTGTATATAAAAATCAGGTGGAATTTGATCCCTCACATTACAGCTCAGAAGCGGATTATCAAAGGAAATCCAGGCAAAGACTTTTGCCCAGGGAACTACCCATTTATTTATGTGGCCAGTGAGCTGGGGTAGTGCTGTTTACCCCATGTTAACACAGGAGATACATGGATCAGCCTGAGGTGCAGCAAGGATGCTCTGACAGAGGTGGAATCTAACCCGAGGCTGGCACTCTCAGCACTGAAGTGTCCTCTCTCATTTGCCTCTGTGTCCATGGGGATATTACCTACCCATGACTGTGTTAACATGAGTAACCAAACACCAATTTAGCAGGGGAAAATATAAAACTCACTAACCTCCTTTCATTCTGGGTTATTGTTCCATTCTCCAGTTTTTTAACAGTTGATGCTAAAACCTTGTTGGCGTCGTTGGCAAAGTCCAAGTCTCTGACCTCAGACAGAGGAACCGATACAATGGCAAAAGCTTCCTTGTCCTCTTTGGTTTGGCATGTCCCAATCTGCAACAGTTTTGGTTTAAAGTGGGTGAGCAATCCTCTTACCTTTATCCTAACCACTATGCTTATTTCATATGTTAGAAGTGAGACAGCTTCAGGGATGAGTTTGGCATTTTGTTTACCTTCAGCATCACAGGCCTCTCTTCCTCAGTGTCTATCGGGATGCTGGTGCTGGTGACCCAAGTGTTAGTGCACAAGTGCCTCAGCCGGACATAGGAGTTCCTAAAGGGGCACAAAGCAAACAGCAGGTGAGATGGATCAGTCCTGAGCCCACGTGGGCAAGGTGGGATGCCCTGCAACACTCGCCTATGGCGTGAGGCTGGAGAGCAGGAGCCACACCAGCCATTGCAATAAAAGGGGGAGGTGGACCTAAAAGACACTGCAGTACCCTTTTGCCTTGACTCCTTCTTTCTCATCCAGAGCAGAGCTACAACAAGAACTACCAGCATCTTGGGATTATGCAAAATGCTGGGTTTAAGTATTTATGTAAGTCTAGGAGTAAAATATTCTTTAAAGAAAAAAAAACTAAAAGGAAGATGTTATAAAATCCCATCTGAATAGAAATACATTTATGAATAAACCCAATTCTTTTATTATTTTTTTTGCAGAATAACGAACCCTTTTAAGCTGTCACAGCACAAAAGTCAGAAAGTAAAGCTGACCATGGTTTCACAGCTTCATCATTATGATCTGCAAACCCTTGTTCCAGAGCAAGCATTTACAGTACCAATTCTCAACTGAAAATCAAGTGAACAAAGAGCAGATATGAGATCCTTCTAAATTCTTTCCATATGATAATCTGTGGTATTATCAAAAAGCAGAGCTGAGAAATCAATTACAATTTTAACTCTGAATTTTACTTTTGAAATATATTCACTGTGGTCTCCATTCACGCTCTCCCTTTCACGCTGATGGGCTTTTGAGTATTCAAGTAAGCAAATTATCTGGCAGAACTTAGCATAGCAAACCCACTTCAAAGCCACATACATCAGTATTTGTGGGTACCCAGCTTTAAAATCCACCCTTACAACAACCAGCCCTGAGTGTCTGCAAGCCCATTCAGTCACAAACAACACCGTGTGACTTATCTAGCCAATCTCAGCTATGCTACATAGCTGAAATTTCAAATATTGACAATTAAAACCCAGAAGCCACTTGCTGAATACATTTAAATAACAGATGTGCTCAGTGGCATCATGATTTGTCAGGGAAACAGAAGCCCAGCTCACCACACACATTATTTTGTTGGGAACAATTCAGTTAAATCTGTTAGAAGTACATTTTTTCAAACAGTGCACAGAGCTCAATTCTATCCTTACGCAGGTCTGTGCAATATTTAGACCATTATTTTTCTCTTCACAGACTCTAAATGTCACTTTTTTTATCCTTATAATTATTTTACCCAGTCGCAGCAGCAGTATCATGTTTTATACATCCCTTATTTATCCATGAACACTCCTCAGATTTGAACAGAAGGATAATACCTGCTCATGTTTGATTTTTTCTGCTTTACTCACCAGCCTAATGCCAGGAAGAAACCCTGTCAATGCAGCACTATTTTTTGCCCTTTTTTCCTTTCCTTTTTTTAATTTTACCTTGGAACCAGGCAATCAGCTCTCTGAAGAGTGGTGGCATCCAGTTCAAAGAGAGATGCGATGTCATTTCCATGTGGCACAGAGACCAAAGTATACATAATCTTCTCCCCTGCCTGGCGTTTCTTCTTTGAAGCGGGAAGGTCGCCGTCTCTCTGCTGATTAGGCACAAGGGTTATTTGCTTGCATCAGGGCCCATTAGAAATTCTTCAATTACCTTGCAGACAAGTAATATATCTGAATTTGAATTTTTTATTTATTTTTTTTTCCTCCTAGCAAGAATCTATCATGACCGGCTTTGGAGTAACACAAAGGATGCACTTTGCCCCATGGGGTCTCAGGCAGCCATTAGAACAACAGCAGGCCACGAGCTACAGAGGCACTGCAGCACTGGATATGCTTTATTTGACATCTACAACTTCAAAATAACCTGCAGTAGTTGCAGACCCCTCACTCCCAGCAGATGCAACTACACAGTGCTGATCTGGAAAGGGCCAAAGTGGAAAGAAGAGAATTAATGAAAATTAGCTGGGGGAAGGGATTTAAAGGAAGGGATTTTAAAAGTATCCAATTTGCCTAAATCCACTGTTGTTTTATGTAAGTTTGATGGCTTTTTCCTCTCAGATGGTAGAATTACAGCAGTACACTTCCAGAGAATCACAGAATCATTTAGGTTGGAAAAGGCCTCCAAGATCATCGAGTCCAGCCTTTGACTGATCACCACCTTGTCACCTAAACCGGAGCCACATCCAGTTGTTTCCTGAACACCCCCAGGGATGGGGACTCCGTCACCTCCCTGGGCAGCCCCTTCCAATGCCTGTCAGACCTTTCCAAGAAGAAATTATTCCTGATGTCCAACCTGAACCTCCCCTGGAGCAGCTTGAGGCCATTTCCTCTTGTCCTGTGGATACTGTCCAAACAGCAAGAGCCAGAATATCTGCTCCATCAGGACCAGCTTGTCACAGGAAGGGGGACAGGTAAAGCCCCAGCTGGATTGTATTACAAATCTCAGCACAGGCTGATAACGCACCCGAGGCTGGGTCCAAGCCAAGTCTGATTTTACCCACTGCAAGGGCAGGAGCTGTCCCCTTTGAGGGACACAGTTACTCAAACAAGGCATATGAGCTTAAGGTGGGATCTTCCTCCCACCACCTGCTGAGAGTCCACAGGAGTTTTGTGATCCCGCAGCACCATCCTCGTTTCTTTAGTCACCTACATACCACCTTTGCCTACAGACTCCAAATGCCACCTTTCCTGACAACATTTCTTGGCTTGAAGGAGTCATTGGGAGTCTGTGCCCGTATCAATGCAGCAACCAACAGAATTACTGGTGTAAGTAAAAGCTGCTCCTCCGGGGTGTCGAGTTACACATCTTACAAAAGACTAATAACCAATTAAGAGACTGGCAGCCCAGGGCCCTTCACGTACACAAAATACATCACACAGGGAGAGGAGAAGAGGGATGAGGAAAGCCAAAAGGGAATAAAATCCAACCCTGGAAGCCTGAAATGCTATTATAATGATTTACAATACACCACGAAGGAAGAGCTGTACAATGTAAAAGGCCAGGCTGTACTTGGTTTGCATTAGTAGCTTGATTAAAACCAAACTGTAAGGGATAATCAAGGGCAAAGCTTTGATTATCCATATTGCCAATTGAGATTAAACAACAAAATCAAGGATGAGTGAAATTAGGGAAGAAAGAATTAGTCATCAACTCATTCCAAGGTACTTTCTGAATCCTTCCAAAATATCCATTTTTTCATTATCAAGCTTAAAAAAATGCCAGCTTTCCATCCCATGACTTCTATCAAGGATAGAGAGAGCAGAAAAAAAATACAGAAAGAAATTTTTCTTAGGCTCCTTTAGTCATTAGGGTACTGCCACTAGTGTTTCAGAGGAAGGCTTGCTAAGACAAAGAGCAACCATCTCCTGTGACTTGCACAAGAGTAAACTCATCTGACAGTCCCCACATCCTATTGTATCTCATGCCCAAAAAATACTAAAGAAAAATGCACAAAAAATTTAACCTGCATGCAAGGATTGAGAAAATAGCAAAATTGCTTTTGTGATTTCCATACATATTTTGTTTTACATACTCATGATGAGACACAAACTGAAAGGGCACAGAAACAGTAAAAGAATCCTTCTAAGAGCTTAACAGGTGTGAGTCAGAGTCTAATATTAAATGGAAAACTACTTCCTACACTTCATAATAAAACTGAAAACTGGGAGATCAGTTTAAAATCCAAGAGGTCTGTAAAGGGGTGAGTAGCACAGGATAGTTTAGAACAGCATCCAAACTTTTTGGTATTTTCCACAACTTACATTCAAATCTAGTTAGGGTTTCCCAGAAACTACCCACTTCACTATAATTTCCAAACTGAAATGACTGGTATACAAAAAAGCAAGACACTTCATAATTGTATGGTTTTCTTTTTATCCTGGGGTTCTGGGTAAAATACAGACCAAAATATGAAACCATACTGGGAGGGAACATGGACAGGACACCCGACCCAGACTGGGTAAAGGGATATTCCCCATTCCCCACCACAGAACACCATGACCAGTGTACAAACTGGTGGCAGGAGGCAGTCAAAGACAGGTCTCCTGTGCTGCAGTAGTTCACACCAACCATTAGCTCTGTTGAGAAGTGCACCCAGCAGTTTGGGGCTGACCCTGCCCACTCCCTGGTGTCCCCAGCAGTTGCACAGATCCAGCTGAGCAATGGAATTGGCTCACCAGCCCTAAATCCCACCAACCAGGCTTAGCAGCTGGCAGGCAGACATAGGAGCAAGATCTGGTTTTTAGCCTAAAAAGAAATTCCACTTCAACAGAGGGCAAGACAGTGCCTGCAACACTGCTAATTGCAATGCCAAGCTTAGCTGAGCAAAATCAGACCTGCACGAGAGCTGTACAGCAGTTCCGGGCTGAACTTCCCCACAAACCTCAGAACTCTCCTTACAGTATTATTTTAGAATCTGAATCTTACAACTCAACCTGGGTTATGGGAGTTAAGCACTACTGATGGAAAAAAACCACATAACGAGAAGTGACCCCCAACCTGACAGCTCTGGAAATAAGTTGCATACAAGGGGTACACGAGAGACAGCAGTGCTGCCATTACATAGGAACAAACATGGATTTGTATTTATGTCTCAGTTTATGTCCCAGTGCACGTGCACATGCCTCTGTGTGGGGGAGAGAGAAAATGCGCAGACACTCGCACAGAGAAAGCTTCTCACGATAAATTAAATTTAGTAAGCAGCCATCAGAATCCACACTTAACCCAGCCATTATCGAATCAGCAGATGAGTCCATGTGAGGATGTGGAAAGAAGTGAAAGTACTAGGCTAGTTTAAATTAATTAGACAATAGCTCAGGAGAAGCACTGCATTCCTAAGCAGATGAAAACAAGATGACATTTGCTCAGGTAGAAACTGGCATATGAGCAGATGCAGCCAGCAAAACTGGATTCAATTAAGAGAAAAGAAGAAAAGAACTGCAAAGGAACTCAAATGCAGAGAGAAGAAAATTCAACTTAAAGCAGTGTGAAGAGGAAGCCAATGGAACAGTTGTATAGATGTTGGCAATGTGGTCATTGACAGCCAAGGAAAGGGCTCCAAAGGCTTTATAAAAAACAAAAAACCCCAGGTGAATTACATGCCAGGAGTATAGAGAACTGTGGGTAAAACAGTATTACCAAATAGTACATTCACAGAAGGAAAATGGATGTAGCTTCAATTGTCCCAAACTACAGCAAACTAGCAGCAAGCTATCACAAGTCACATCAGACACATACCCAAGGTGAGGAAGGTGCAATCACTTCACTCTTGTGCGCTGCTTAAATCATTCACAAGGATGAAGGAGGCACATTCAGCTCCGCTTCTGCCCAGCAGGAGCTGGACCCACACCTTCCAAACAACCCAGTCTAAGTATCAGTGGTACAAAGAGCAGAGTCAGCTCCTTCAGCCTAAGAAAACCTCAGTGTGCACTGGCACAGAGGGCTGTGAGTCCCCAGCCTTGTTCTGCAGCAGCAAAGCTCAACAATCACACCCAGGAAAGGCAACTGAGCAAACCCCCACAATACAGCCAGGGCACTTCTCCGGGCAGGACCCATCTAAGGAAGCAAAGGCTGAGCATTCAAAAAATAAGTCCTAGGTAGTGAGAAAACCCTCCATTTTGGTGAGGTGTGGAAATACTGATCCAGGCCCACAGCAAAGTCTGTAACTCCTGGGCTACCACCGCTGATTTACAGTGCATCATGATTTAAAAAGAAGCTTAAAGAGAAAAAATAACGCAGACATACTGCTTGCCATTTGGAGGGCAAATGTAAGGAGAGGCAAATCCCATGTTGGAATCAGTGACAAAATAATCAGGTACAATCAGATTTGTCTTGAGACTTACAGCCCAGCAGATAACCCTTTACACAGCTCTTAATAGAATTTGCTATTAATCGCTACCTATCCTAAACCTTCCTTATTTAACTCAACTGGGCATCATACCTAAAATTCAAGAGATTTACATGGAGTTTTGCTTATGGAAGGGCCTTCATTTCAACTGCTAAAAGCAATACAAAAACACGACAGACTTAAAATACCTTTTCTTTTAGAAACCCCATCTACAATTCCAATTGGTGAAGACACCTCTTGTGACATAGAGACAGACAAGGATAATGCCCTGCTCCTGAATGAATACATTAAGCTGCATTACAGATTTCAGCAGAAATTAAATTTAATAGCAGCCAGAGTTCTGAAAATGCCTGTTAAATCCAGAGCAATGTGGTATCTCAATATGTTAACCCAGTTTAGGAGGCTCTTACAAAACCAGCATCTTCAGAGAGCAGTAACGTGAGCAGAACTCCATAGGTTAGATTATTTTCAAAATTCTTTATGAGAAGAAAATGGAGTAAATGAATGGCCAGCCTTGCTCCTGCCTGCTAGGAGCCCTGGCAGACAGCACAGCAGTTAGCCTCCTGTAACACCTTCACTGTTGACTCATTTGTGAGTCACCGCATTTTTAGCAGAGACATCACGTTGCAATCCTGTTGTTAGGAGCCAGAGACATTCTGTAAGAAACAATGTATGCATTTCCAGAGCTGATTCAGACCCGTGTGCAACAGCAGAATAATAATAATGTGCCGGCATCCGTGTCTCCCCTTCTCCCCCAGCCTCCCCAGTGGTCTGACTGCTGGCTTTATATAAGCTGCCATTTTTAAGCTGATGGTTTTTCTTTTGTCTTTTCTTTTCAATGTTTTTTCAGATTGTCTATTCTACTTGTTTAAACTGCCTCACCCATATAAAATGTATAATTAAATAAACTTCATTCCTGGAAGGTAAAATAAAATAAATTTTTTACAAAACAAATTAATTTACAGTGTTTAGCAGAAAAAAAAAAATCTCCTGCGTTGGCAGCAAGAAGGAAAAGTTAGAATTGCAGAATGCTGGGAATTCATAAAGATAGATAAACAGAAATCAAAGGAGATACATCAAATTGCACCCAGCAGTCCATGGTAGAACTGCCCAACTTCTTTACAAGAAAAGTTAATGCATACCAGTCTCAAGCCTAACAAAAATCTCAATAAAAGGTAGATTGGAACTAGAATTAGAATTAGCCCTCTCATGAAAATGCAGACAAATGGAGAGACAGTACCCATCCAAAGTCAGCCTTTAACACAAAGGCACTAACAAATGCCAGGTTCCCAGCTGTTCCTGACAACTCCCTGATGTTTGTAGCATTCTTATGCATGCTGTACATTTCTCTCCTTAGAAAAAGCATACTAATCTGCAGCATAAAATAATGCAACTAATTTTGGGTTTAGTGGGAGCTGTAACATAGAGCACTGCATTTCGATGCACGATACACTACAATCTCCTAGACCTTAAGAGATGAAGAAGCCTTTTTTGATAAGACGCTTAAATCACAAAAAGGTCTTCCCATTAAAAAAAAAATCTTCTGGAGCTTAGATATGGGAATATTAATCAACTCATTGTAAGGCCAAATTTTACCAGAATTAAAAGCTGTGCTTCACAAGACAATTTGGCCGGATTGTCAAGAAGCAGCTCATAAACAAGCAATGAACCTCAGTCCAAACATACCTTTAATGCTTGGGAACAAAAGTCCTGGTGACTTCCAGTAATATTTATGTTCTCTGGAGACAAAACCCTTTCAGACTCTGGAGTCACTTCAGGCAAGGCAGAAAAGATGTGCTTAGGCAGAAGCTCAGTGTCTGTGCCCACCACTGCGTTATGGAAAACCCTTCTCCATTGCTGCTTCCCAAAATTCAGTTGCCTGATCAACTGGGACCAGGCCTTGTGAACCAGGCCATGAACATGCACTAGCAGCCCCAGCACACACTGAGGAGTTAAGGGTTGGCACAGAGTGCACGGATGGCTGTGCTGCCTTTAACACCCAGACAACAGGGAAGGAGCTGCTACCCTTTCATCCAACAGCCCAGCAGAGAAAAGGAAGTCCCAGGATGGCTCAGGCTGAAGGGATCACAGTGGGTCAAGCTGGTGCCATCTCCATGCTCCAGCAGGGCCATCCCAGAGCACAGGACACAGGATTGTGTCCAGACAGCTCTGGAATCTCCCCAGTGAGGGAGACTCCCCATCCTCTCTGGGCAATGTGTAGAAGAAGTTTTTCCTCATGTCCAGGGGGAACTTCCTGGGCTCAGTCCCTGCCCATTCCTCTGGTGCCATTGCTGGGCCCCCCGGAGCAGAGCCTGGGCCCTGCTCGGAGCCCTCCCTGCAGACAGGGACACCCAGGGCTGAGGGCCCCTCTCAGCGGGGGCGCCTCCCGAGGCTCAACAGCCCCAGCTCCCTCAGCCTTTCCCTGTCAGAGATGCTCCAGGTCTTAAATCATGTCCTCAGCCTCCGCTGGCCCCACTCCAGGAGATCCCTGTCCCTCCTGTCCTGAGGAGGGAGGATATCGTTGGCCTTCTTGGCCTCAAGGGCATAGGCTACAGGTTCAGTCCTTCAGCCACAAGGATTTGTTTACTCATCTCTTATTTCCCTGCTACTCAGACTTCAAATTTTGCTGGGGTAGGTCCACTTCAACCTCCCCGCTCCAGATTTACTTCACGGGCAGTATTTCAAAATTAATTGCTTCAAAAGATGGAAAAGAAGATGCCTTTGCAGTGAGCCAGTTAGGCAGTGACCAGGCAGAGGAAACACCAGATGATAACCACAGGGCAAGGAAAGCCTGTGTGCTCCAGGTTATGTGCTACTGGATACAAGACTGACATAGCTGACCCTTAAAGAACTCCAAATATTACAAGATCCTTTTACTTTTGAGGGACATTTCAATATACTGCATCATTGCAACATAAAAGAAATTCCTGAGCAGTGATGTGAAGTTTCTCTACTTGGTTGTTCCAGGGCAGAATGAAGGCTTAAATAGCCATTGTCGACTCATGGCAGTTCCAACAAGACTATGAAGGGGTGAAGGATCCAAAGGGATTTCCACCACACTAACAGAGCCTGTAGGCTTGGATTTACGTGGAGGTGTTACCAAAAATTGCTAGAAGTTCTTTCACAAAACATCTTCCACAGGAAAGTGCTGACTGCATAAATTAAAATTTCCACAGAGATATCAGTTTTGATCATTAATCAGCTTTGATTACTTTTTTATTGGAAGTATTTCTCTAATGCATTTTGTCTGGTCTGGGTTTTTAGCTGAAACTAATACTCAGGAGGAATAAACCAAACTGATAGTGAAGCCACCTTTAACATTCATGTTAAGATTACTCTTGTCCCTTTGTCATTTCACAGTCCAGGGAATATTTAACTATTTAGATGAACTGAAGTGGCTACAGATGGAAACCCTCTACCATAAATAAGGATGGTGTGGTACAATAGGATTGAATCCTCAGTGACATGGGCCTAACACCTACTCACTGGGGAATTCTAGAACTGATCTTGATTTCCATTCCAAAGTTCCAAAGGCCTCAAGTTTCATTCTAATACAAAAGAGAAACAACTGGTGGAATTTCTGTACTTTCATAGGAGAGAATTCTCATTTCTCTAGACAGCTTAGCTGTTATTGCAATATCACCAATAATGCCAAATATCAGTGAAGATGGAAAACCAATGTTGCCAACTCCTATGGAAGTCTCCATTTTTATTAAAATTGCAGTCCTCAAGGCATGTGATTATGTAAGAACCTTGGGTTTCGTGTCATGAAAAATCAAAAATTTCTTCCCTGTACAGAGAAAAACTTGAAAATGTGTCCTCCTAAAGAACAAAAGCTGGAAGGCAAGCAGAAAGAAATTAAACTGAATTTTTTTTAATATCTCAGCCTTTCCAAGGCAATCTCATGAATTTGATGGAGGAATGATTCTTTTTTGGAATATTTGTTGACTTAGTAACAATAAGATTCCCTCAAGGTTTTAACTCCACTTCTTCACACTCGATAATCTCCATGTCTGGCCTTGCCTCATTAGTCAGAATTAGCTAAAATGCTCTTGGTGCTGTACCAGGAAAAGGCTGTTGCCATGAAGTAACACATCTAAGCTGAGCAGAATGAATACACTTCATATCTGCAGTCAGATAACAAGCAGAACAGTTTCAACTAATGGTGCTTTGATGCAGAATTTTAGTAAGTTTCTTGTCATTTAACGTGAGGGAAAACTTTTTGAATTGCCAGTTCTGAGATGCATCCTACCTTACACAGGATATGGAAAACAATCCCAGAAGCTGGAATATTTAAGGAAAAGGAAAGCTATGAAGGGCTTCCATATGTCAGGCTGTGCTCGGTTAAGGATACAGCATTCCCCAGATTACATGCAACATATAAATTCCACTTACCAAAGCTTTTCCTTCATTATTACCTTCTGGGTAGTGTGGGTTAAGCTGGAAAAGAAAAGAAGTCAAATACTATCTCGATAGCTTTCAGATATTTCATAACTGGGGAGAGGGTTTGGTTCAGTTCTCTGTTATGTTTCCACCCTGCAAAAGGACAGTGGAGTATTTCAAAGCAGTGTGAGAGTAAAAGACTTACTGCTTCAATTTCTGGCTGACTTAGCCAGCTATGTCCTCACCTCTAGAAAGAGCATCTTGCAATCAAGCTTGTTAACTCAAGAGGAATCTCAAATAACCAAAACCAAAAAGGATGATGAAGAAAGCACAGTTACTATGCTAAATGCAGCCAGTTACAGTCACCCACAATGAACACGCTATCACTTCCAGGATTGACCCTGGGCAGATAGATTGAGACAGAAAACTAATGTTCTCTATGTCTACTGAGATTTTACAGGAAGACAGTGAACTCAGAATTAACACATCTTAGAAACAGGAGTGACAATGCCGCTAGAGACAATTATTTAATTACACTGTGGTTCTGTTTAACCATTACTAACGGGGATAATATTTTCTATGTCATATCAGGATTATCAAGCATTAATTAACACTAAAGTAACATGAGAAGCTTGGATGAAAGATGCTATACAATAATAAATGTAAAGTATTACTCTTTAACAGCTGTTCAATATGATTGTACTTTTGACAAGGGAAATATGTAGCCTATAAGATGAGGGATTATGTAGGCAGATATATTCACAAATAAACAGAAATACACACACCCACTCACTGGCTGCACATGAAACCTTTCAAGATTTGATTTACATGAAGGAACAATTTTGCATCAATATTTACCAGTATTCCCTGACATAGGATATGCCATCAAAGTGCTGAAAATGCTTAAGTGAAATAATTAGTTTCATAAGGCAATTTTGTTCTTAGGCAATTACAATGTGTATACAACTTACAGATGAGTACTGTCATTTTCTTGGCTTGAATTTGGCATTACCAGTGTGGGAGAGCCAGAAGAGAACTGCACAGGGCAATATGCACGAGTCCCAGTGGAACTTTTCAGTATCACATTATCATACATCTAACATTACAGAGACGAAGAGTTTTTGTTAAGATGATAAGGCTTTTATTAAAAAATAATCATTTATATCTCCTTAATCCCTCAAAAAGCCCACTCCTCTCCACACCATGAGCCTGAAGAAAGGAGGAAAACTTCCAAATTTCTGTCAAATTGCTGAAAATACCTTCCCTGTGTGTCGCAGCTTGATGTGCTAACATAGAAATGACCAAAGGTTTATTCTGTCTCCATTTCATTTTTTGGATTAGCCACTGTGCTACCACCACAAACCTAATTTAGAGAGCTTGCTTTCCTCCCTGTGTTGACACCTATCTCAAATCTTGCATTTTGCTCCTCCCTGACATTGTCACAGTCTCCCAGCTCCAAGTCCCTCTTGCTACTGCTATACAGCAACAGGAATGAGAGATGAATCCCAAAAAAATAGAACTTATGCATATATGTAACTTTTTTCACATCGTTTTGGTTCCTTCTTAAGTTTCCACAGTTCTTTCAGCACAAAGTTTGTTCACCTGACACCTTACAATAATCCTGCTGTCCCATTTTTAGCAGCCAAGCTGAGCTCTCTGCTTTTGGTCCCCCATCAAGAAGAGATAAAATTAGCAAGCAGTGCCCCTCAGACCCAGCCACGCACCATGGCCTTCCAGCACAGGTGCAGAGAAGGCACAGAAAGGCTAAACATCTATGCTACCTTCAGATATTGCTGGTTGAAAGCAAGCAAGGAAAAGTCTGGGTCATCTCAGGTTTGTCACAGCACAGAAAACTTGGCACTGAGTACTTGATCCTACAGGTTTTCATTGAAGGGCTCGAGTGAATACAGTTGCCTACCCAGTATGAATTGAACTCTGATATCCTTCAGCTGTTTGCTTTCAACATGATGGAGATTTAAAGAAAGATATATAGCAATAACAGGAGAAATCAGGAAAATCTCCCTCCCTTGACACTTCTTGCCTTCTTGAAAAATGACTGAACAAACTGCCCCCAAATTTCCAAAATAGTTCACTTGTGGACTGAGGGTGATGGAGACAGAAGGCTCAAGTGACAAATCAGGTACATCCTTAATGATGCTTTTTCTTGCCCTGCTGTTACAGAAATAATAAAACCAAAAATATGTTGTTCAGAGAAAGTTTTGAGACGCTGACGTTAAACCATAAACACAACGGAACTCAGTTTTCAGGCTGACATCCATGGCCTCATCTTCAGCTCTGCTCGGCAGTTGCCACTTTCATTTTCATTTCAGCTGATTGTTGGTGCTGAGAGTTTCTAAAAAACAGACCAGCAGCTATTATGCCATGCTATATTCTCTGGGCAGAAGAGGCATAAATCATCTAGTGTTCTATGTCATATTACACCTGTTCTGAGCCCCTTGCAATATCCCAGCACAGAATGACCTAAAGACACAGTGACAGCCTCAGCACTCCAAAACCTTTTGCTTTTTCTGAGTTATGTAAGATCATCTCTACAGTCTTCAATAAGCCTCCAAAACAAAAGAAGCCTTGAAAAGAACAACATTAATATTTTTATCTCGCTACTAATGAAACCAAGTAAAATTTTCTGCAGGTGTTTAGAAAGTAAGAATGCTATGCTAAAATAGGCCTCAAAAAAGCTTAACAGTTTTCGGGCTTTTTTGTGTCATTGGATGTCTTGAAGTTGCAATTTACTGAACTGTAGCTGAAATACAGCACTGAATATTCCTGCAAAATGCCACTGGAAGGTGCATGCAGCCAATATGCACCAAGAACATGACACATTGCAGACAAGGACAGTCAATATCATGGGAAAGCCACCACCACCACCACACAAGGTCGTATTTTTAAAGACTAAAATCGTTGACAATTTTGGATTTTAGAGACAGATCTGCAACTACAGAGAAGACGATGCCTTCTTTTAAATCTAAATTTAAATAGCATTTACTCGCACTCTTCTGAAGCCAAATTCCCAACTTGTGATCTACACAGGGTATCTGAGAGAGCCTGAAGGTCAAGGGTAAGTGCTGCAGGTGGCCCTCCTGAGCATAAAAATTGGTGTCTCTTGGACAGGTTTTGGGCTCAGCCTTCGTACACAGTGGTACATGAAAAGATTAGATGTCTGAATGCAGACATATATCAACATACTCATCCCGTGGGAGCAGCACAAGGCCCCCAGGAGAGAGTATGTGTGACAAACTCATAATAGAAGTCAGCTTCTACACATGGAAAACTGAGATATAGACAAAGTCTTTAATTATTTCTGGGTAAAACTAGTTGGAAGGGCAAGGAATCTCATTCCTGAATTTTCACCTAGTGACTTTACAAAATCTGTGAAGTCTGCACAGCAGGAAGACAACTTTCATCTCTGTGTCTCTGTGTGTTACTTCTGGTATTTGGTGCTCAGAGAATGCAAGTGCCCTGCTAATCCTGAGAGGGATTCCACTAGATTGAGCACCAGAAGTTCCAGGCTCTGTCATCTCTACTCTTTAAAGCTACTCCAAGTTGTATCTTAAAGTTTTCAAACCCCACAAGTCCATAGTGCATAAATTCCTGGGGTTCTACTATTGTGCAGAACATTATCTCACGGGTTATTCCTGGCTTTAATTTTACTTCACAGTTAGATATCCTTCACAATCCAAGAAGTTTGAAAGTCTACATTTCTACTGAATGTTGTTTTCTTGGAGGAATGCATGGAAAGCACCCAAACAGGCTATTTTTGGACACTCAATTAAGAAGGAGAGAGAGGAGTTTGGGGAAAGAAACACCCATGCTGATTTTAATCAAATTTTGTTGACTAGGTAAAGGATATTTAAAGCATCTTGTCAGGGGAAGAAGTAGATTGCCAAATTTCAGCTAAATGAGCATTTTAATGACTTGGTTAAAACCTGCATTTATGAAGGAAACCCTGACAGACAAAGAATAAAAGGATCTGATTAAATACACACCAACAGTCCCCATTTCATTTGATAACCAGCCTGTTAACACACAGCCTGTTACCCAGCCAACAAGGGCAAGGGTTTTGGGGAGGAAAAGCCAAGACAAAAGAAAAATAATCCACTTTTCAAACCTTTCATCTTCATTAGGCTTGCTTTGTTCTTTGTTAATGTCATACTGATTAGCTTTCGATAAATCCAAAGGACTTTTGCACAATTTCAAAGACTTCCAGTGGCATTCAAAGGACTTTTGCCATCTTATTAACTTGCCAGAGAAAGACTGGCTGTGACTCTACCTCGGTAAACTCCATTCAACCATGCCTCGGCATCAGCACAGAGCTCCTGATAATCATCATCCGAGGAAAGTTTAAAAATCTTAAAAGGCCTTTTCTTTCAGGATTGTATTTTCCTCATGAGCTACATCTTAGCAGATCAGACAAGTTTCCAGGCAGCACTGGGAATGTTGAACCTTTTTGTCTGCTTCAGGACCCCCTGCTAGTCAAAAACAAGAATGAGAAGCAGCTCCAACACCTTCCTGTCCTGATTTTTTACCCTCATTACCAGAAGAAAGATCATCTTGATGGCATTTCCAGCTGCTGTGTAAGCAATGGCAGGCCAGCATTTTGCCATGCCTAAATCAGCACGGATTTAAAGGTCTCACACCAGCAGCATAAGCTGGAGTAGCTCCACATTAGGAGTGGTAACTGGGAAATTCCATTGCTTCTACTGGGATCGAGGGCAGAGAACCTGAAGCCAGTGCTCAGCCCCACTCAGCCATATCCCATTCTGCAGAGGAAGTCAAAAGAAAGAAGAATGTCTAAGAGATGCTTTAGTGTAACTTGGATGCTGGGCCATAACCTTAGTCTGAGCTTCAGCAGCTCCGTGTCAACCTGTGTTATATAACAAAAGCATCCTCATCTCTTCAAGAGTGATGTTCTAAATATTAATATCCCATATGCCTTTCAGTGGTCCTCACAGGAGTAACTAGGGATGATTGAATTAGACATGACTGACATTTCTACTGGTAAAAAAAAACCAACCAAAAAAGACAGGCACACAAAACCCCAAAAACAATAAAAAAGAAAGGAGGGAAGGCTTGGAAACCTCCATCAAGCATCGCAAATAAAGAGGCACAAGTAACTGAATAAAAGCTTCTCAAGTGATCCTGAAAAAATAAACAAAAAAAAGCACTTAAGAACAGACCACATGTCTGTATTTGCTGTTTTGGAAGACCTCAAAAAACAAGATGTATTTTTAATAACAGAAGTAGGCCTTGTAATGACTAAATGACAATAAATGCTGCATTAATGTCTTTGTACTTCCTCACTCCTAAAGCTTGTATATGTACAAACATGGCCCAAATGCAGCCAACTTCGGGCAGGACTGAAAAAGCTGAACACTCTCACAGGTCACGACTGCAAATTAGTTGGCTGGGGGAGAAAACTTTCCTCTGAGATCCAGATTTATGACAGTATTTGCCCACTGATAGGTTCCACCAAAGTCAAGACACATCAGGTCAAGAAATTTAGCTGCATTCTCAAGACTCTTGAAAACCTTGGAGAAATCTAGCTCTGGTTTTGCTAAATGGACATCTTCTAGATCTGTCACTTTAAAAAGCCACATCCAAGTCTGCAGAACAGGTCAGGCTGGCTCTGTAAATCAGTAATCCACCCTCCTCCTCTGGATCCCTTCTGGATCTCTTCCATCTCTTCATGCATAGCTGTAAATTGTCCTTCACTGCTTATAGAGCTTTAAAACAAATCCACACTCCTATGAGGCAGTGAAAAACAGAAATAAGGCTTACAGTGCTGAGCTCACCCTGTCACCTTGGCAAACCCTTTTTCTTATGAGAACCTTTAACCACCAAGCCGAACAGATAGAAATTAATCATAATGCTGTGTTTAATGAAGAGACACTGGGAAAAACCAGCCCTAGAGGAAGACTTAGAAGCAATCTCCAGGTGAGGAGGTCCCACAGTACCAAGGAATGAAATCCGTGAGATGTATGAAGGCCTTGGTGGATGCTGCCATCTCCTGGCATCTTCTCTGGCTTACAAACTGTTCCCGAGCAAAAGGTACCTCACATCTCAGTTAAACAAGGCCATTTTTATTTTAATTTATTTTATTTTATTAGTTATTTGCCACACTCTTCTGACGGCAGAAGGAACCACAGAGCATTTAACACTGTGTTCTCCCTCTCTGCATGACCATGGCATGAACGAGTTCTCTGCAAAGGTTTGTTTCCATGCCACCCAAAAAAGAAAATAAAATTACACTGGCAAACAGCGGTTCCATTGCTGCTTCCTAAATAAAAAACATCTCTGTCAGTAGTCCAATTTCCAACAAGTGGATAACAAAAGGCCTAAATTATGAACTTCAAATAATCAATCTCAGATGCCTTAATAAAACATCCTATGCAGGACTTCATTTTCCAGCAGTTTAGGAAGTGGAAGAAAAACCTATAAAACTACATAGACAGTTTCTTCAGGGCTCCAGGAGTTTAATCCTGGCTTATAGCCTCAAGTTTAGGAACTGATTTCCCTTTTACATTTCTTTTATCCTAGCTAATGCTGAGGATACTATTACCCACACAATTATGTAATCTTTCCTAAAATCTCATTAAATGCTTTGTTTTCTATTCTTGTGGGATTCTTGGGACAATCTTTACTATTCAGAAGGCAAGAGAGGATTATTTTCTCTCACTATTAACTTGAGCATGTACTCAGCTATCTTCGCCATGATCCAAATCAAGTGATTATTACAACAGGCTTAAATTTACTATGCAGGGTATGGCCCTGTCCATCTGCATAGAGGCATATCATAACAATATAACAATATAACAATATAATATCTATTGTTGTAACATATCATAACAATATAACGTGGCAGGCTAATATTTTTAATCATAGAATCATAGAATGGTTTGGGTTGGAAGGGACCTTAAAGATCCTCTAGTTCCAACCCCCCTGCCATGGACCATAAAAGCAAAATTTAACAGCAATTCTCAATTTAAAGTGAAGGTGTACATAAGTTTCTCTGAAAAGAAAGGGGCAGTTCGGGGCAATATTGACAGAAAAGTAGAGTGCCCTAGCTCAGCGACCCTGTTCCAGCACAGACTATTCCCTCTTCCCCGTGCCCTGGAGTCCATGCCAACACCACCTCAGGGACAGCACCTTGGGTCACAGGACTGCAATCCAATACCTGAGGAAAAAGGACATTCCCGAAGCCTGTGTTGCCCCTGCAGTGCTCCACCACCAAACTACAGCCTTGGCCAGTCGGACTGAACTCCCTGTTCAAATAATATCCATCTAATTGCCATTTCATCTCATGTATATGTAACCCTGTGCTGCTCAGCACAACTGAATTCAATCATTCCCACCTTCAAAAGAAACTCCACTGAGTATTTAGTGCTAAAATAATCCTAAAGC
The DNA here is from genome assembly GCA_013397175.1 of Platysteira castanea. Lineage (NCBI taxonomy): Eukaryota > Metazoa > Chordata > Aves > Passeriformes > Platysteira > Platysteira castanea. The sequence goes on along the minus strand of VYXC01004493.1, from coordinate 61,131 downwards.
TGGAAGGATGTTTCATGTGGGATTTTAAGAACAGAGTTTAGAAACAGAACTCTGATCAGAGTTGATCCATTTTACAGCTTAAACCCTGCCCTTTCACTCTTATCGAGAGAGGAAGGAGAACTGTACAAGAAAGCCAGAGAAGTTGTCCACGGCAGTAATTTTTTACGGCCACAGTTCTGGAGAAGCACAGAATGTGAATATTCAAGCTGCCATTTTACCGGCCTTATCTTAACTAATTTAGTTTAGTAGAGCTAATTTGGTGTTAAAGACCTCAACAGATTTACTGCTATATTTCGGCCAAGGTGTCTAGTAACTCTAATCTATTCAGCTAAGTAAAACAGAATTATCGCAGATTTTTCCTTACAAATTCTGCACTGTGATTATGTACGTGCTCACAAGGTTTCACAAGGAACATACTGTGGCTTATCTATTGTCTACTGCAATATCTGAGACCAGCATGTGATCTGACAGATGCTTATCTATTTTGTAATTATTTTAGCCACACCTGAGAAGTTGAATATGAAATGACAGACACATTTCTTGTGTGTGGGTACACGTATCTGTTTAACAGCCTCATACAACAAGTGTTAGTAGTTTCAGTATGAATTGCCCAGTTTAGAAATCACAGAACTGGAGCTGTTACACATGTGGAGAACAATATTAAGAGTGCACGTTTTGGTTCAGCACAATTGATAAGCTGATACTCAGTTCAAAGAGACTTTTATCGTGGCAATTTAGAATATTGAAAAGGTTACGTATGTTCATGAGAAAGGCACAGCTGTGTGGTCCCAACCTGCAGCATCTGCGAGGCTGTTTCAGCAAACTGCAGCTCACTCCCACACACACACAGATATCTTTGGGTGCCTTCTACATGTGCTACATGCACTGAAAGACTTTTGGGAAAATCTTTGTTACTTTGAAACATCCAATTTTCACCTAACCTTGCAGCCTCTCTTTATAAATGTAAAGCTTCGAAATAACTTGGGTCATTTTGCTGTAACCAGGGCTATAAAAAGGATCTTCTGCAGAACTTTTTCTAAAAGACTGCTGACTCTGTGAAGATGAGAATAAAACTCTGTTCTGAGAATGAAACTCAGCAGCCTGGATCTTAGCTGGTGGCTTAGTGCCTAAATCTCCTGCTGAAGATCTGGCTCAGCTCTTTTGGGCGAAAACAAACCCTTATGACACTAACAGCAGAACTCCTGCTGTCTCCAAAGATGACAATTTCTCTTTCCAATTTTTCAGCTGAATATTTAGTTCCACTTTTTAGTCCCACTTTTTTGGGGAACGTCTAAGACTGCGGCTTAAGGTTTCCTAATGTCAGACATCATTACCAACTACCCAGATATCCAGTGTCCCAAATCTTATCACCAAACATCAAACCCTGTCTTCAGCATACTTCTCCTGTGTCTGAAGTAATTGTGTGAGAGCACACAGCCATGCGAGTGAGCCGGGATGTGCAGAGCAGCAGGGGAATGGCAATGCAGGTGTGTGGAATCACCAAGCGTCTCCCACTGTGACTCCTTCAGCAGTGGGACTTTCAGGTTGGCTCACCTTCAGCCCAAAGTCTGGGAGAAGGATCTAGGCTGGTTTAAGCTATTAGTAGGTCTTAAAGAACTTCAAAGCACAGTAATTAAAATTAGGCTAAATAATGCCAAGTGCAAAGAGGATTAAAGGAAATACTACTACTTGAGACTGTGTCAGAAGTCAGAGATAGCAGAGGTCTTTGAAAGGCAACGAAAGTTGGACAACTGATTGTACTTCTAAGGAACACGGAATTTAGGATTTACACATCCTGACCTCATCCTCTCAAGTTTTTAACAATTAGATTTACAAGTACTCACCTATGTTTTTTTCACTGAACAACTGAATTGCCTCACCTTATTTTTTTTTTCATTAATTCACTTACTGTAGTATTGAAACACCTTTCTCAGCTTTAAATTCCCTAATTCTCTGGGCAAGTATCTTCAATTTTCTTAGTCCCCAGATCATCCTCTGGCCTTAACAAGCTGCAGGGGCATCCCTTCCCAATGTGGCTCAGTAGTGACCCACCAAATCCCAAACTAGACTGACAAGTCACACATGGCACAGGAAGACTCCAAGAAAAAGAGAAGGCACAGGCTGCTCACACAAGGGACAAGAGGAGAAAAAGGAAGCACCCAGGTGAAGGACATTTCTGTGCCTTGACTGAGACTTGAGCCATGCAAGACTCCACTGCAGAAGCCTCCAGGGCACACATCAAGTTGTTTTAAGAGAGGATGAAGTAAGAAAAAAGACAGTTATAAACAGTGATGAATCCTGATTTACAACAGCTCAAATTGCAACAGAAATTGCATCATTAGCCAACAACAGAATGCTTAAAAGATTTGTGATTTTCTTCTTGTGTTTGTACTCATTATTCCACTCTAGATATCTTTATCGTGGAGGCTTAAACAAAATCAGGTCATGGCAATGTGTGACGCTGTTGATAATCCATACCATGAGTAATCTCCCTGTGCTGCCAGAGCACAGATAAGTGTTCAGTAGGCTTTGCCCAATTGATTTAAAGTTAGGTCACGCACACGAGGTGTCTGCCTGCCTGTTCATAAATCTTTGACGTGTCTGGCTGGCTGGTGTGTTGTGCCTGACATATGAACTGTGCAAAACACAGTTCACAGGGTTTTATTACAGCAGTACCTTTAATATCTCCACCACAGGTATTTTACACCTCGTAGACACAGTCACTAATGCAGCTCTCCAGTCACTAATGCAGCTCTCCAGTCCCAGCACATCACCTCTGTTCAACCCAAAAGCTCTTCCAGCTCTCACTCCACTGTTGCCAATTATATTCTCCATATTACAAGTCTGCCTGATGGGGATTTCCTTTCCAGAGGCAGAAAGGACCTAAGCTCAGGTTTGACATTCAGTGCAGCGTAGCACCTCTTCACCTGAAGATTTTCCTCCCAAAAATCCCCCAGAGAGATCACCTGGTGGGAGAAGGAAGCCCATCAGTGTGCTCAATCCCTTTCCTGACTTTCAGTCAGGAAAATCTTCCTACTGGGAGCATCCCTCACTGTAAACAGAAAGGAAAATACTCCCACTCTTAGGTGGGAGTACTGGTTGCCTCTTGAAAATTAGCTATTATTAGCTATTATTAGCAGTCCACTGTTTATGTTTTGATAGTGGCCTTGACATAACTAGAAGTAAATGAAGGTTTGATAGCTCATGTTTGTTCTTTCTCTGAATTCAGTGCAGGCTGTGACAGGAGCTGGAAAATGAAAGCAGCACCCTGGGAATACTGAGGAGTTGTCTGCATACAAAAGTTGTACAGCTGTAAATCTAACTCAACCCAGTCAGAGCAAGTCTTTTTTCAGGGGTTCCCTAACATATACTGATTTATAACTTCCTTCTTGCAGTAAATTTTTGCACTCAAAAGCAATACTTATACTTCATAAGTGAAAAGAAGCAATCCTAACTAAATCAGTGGGAAAAAACCCTTACTTTTCACTCCACTGATAAAACCTGGACACAGACCTGTGTTAACATGGATTAGATATGACTCAAAAAGTTCACAGCTTCTTGCAACCATTAAAACATCCAAGGCTGTACCACTTCATACACTTGGTATTATCTGCTGTATTCCAGCTTGTCAAGAGCCATATTTTATTTTTAAGGAGTCTTAAAAGATATTAAGCTGCTCTTCTGGGGAGTCACAATACTCTTCTGCCTCAACACAAAATACCAGATAGTAACCAGACAAGTTGCAAGATCTTCCTTCTCTCCTGGGACCTTCCGTTCCATCAAAAGGGGCAAAGACTTCCTCAGCTCTTTTTTTATTCAAATTTTAGACAAAAGGCAAGACTGCAATAGCAGAACCCTGCAGCCTATATAATCACAATGAACTCTCATGACACCAATACACAGCCACAACACCACTCCAAAAATCAAGGGCAAACAGGAGCAGAGACAGAAAGGAACCCAAGGGTTTTCAGTGTAAATGCGGTGGATATTTAACAGTGGTGTTTGCCCTGCAATCCCTGGGTGCAGCAATACAGTGCAACCCAGCAGGGGCCCAGTGTGGGATCTTTTTGGAGATCTGCACTGCAGACCCACCTCCCACAGCAGTTCTGAACCAGCAGGACTTGGTTAGGCAGCACACAAATGCTTGTTCAATTGGCATTCTTACCTCTGCAGCCAGGTAGTTTCCAGTTGCCAAATGCTTAAATCTAAACAAGCTATTCCACTGTCCAGCCCCTCCCCGGCAAGGGTCATGGTGGACAACCTAAAAGAAGAATTTACATTTTAATCATGCTCCTCAAGATCATACTTTAGGATCCCTGACATTTCCTGCAGCTCACTCCAAATAAAAATATGCAAACTACACCATTACAGCCTGCCAAATAGAGGAATTCTGTTCTTACACGAAGCTCACCATAGATAACAACTACTTACATGTACTTTTTGCCAAGTGCCAGGAAATACTCCTTCTATTACTTTCCATGCTTTCATTAATCTATTCCCTGCAAACATAATGAGCCAAATTTTGCTTTTAAGTGACATGGTGTGAATCTGGAGCTCAAGAAAGTAAGGAGAGCTGTTCTACACTACTAGGCACTACTTAAAAGCAAAATTCAAACTATCTTAAATTATTCTACTAATTATACCAGCTCTATTTTTGTCAATACTAGGGGCTTCTGAAAAATTTTCATTCAAGTGATATATCCTCATATGATCTGAAATATTCCAGGTTATTTCTTTTTCCTTTGACTGAGCTGTAGGTCATTTGCTTTCTTCAAATCTAGCAGTGTCTGCCTCTTCTAAGGAGGAATCCCCAATAACTACAAGTGCAATACACTCTACTCCAGACAATCCTTACCCAGACAAAAATCTACAATTTTTCTGAAGACTCTGTTCTAAATGAACAAAATTTGTTCATCACACGAGAATTTTTCGGTATAGGAGTTACATTATTGTAATAGCAAGGATTTGAGACTTTCCAATTTCAAATGTTTCTAAGTTGAACAAAAATATGTTTGCTAGTTCTCATCTCAAAATCACCCCCATTCACAGCACCACCTTTATGGAGGTTAACTTTAAACAAATGTTGATGTGTTGTGTGATGTTTGGGAGATTTCCTGTCAGCCACGGATCTCCATTTTCTATACTGCACACCAAGTTAAACGTAAACACTCAAAACTCAGGATAGATGAGTGCCCTTTGATTGGCTTTGACAAAATCACACCATTTACGTCAAGTCTGAATTTGAAATTTAACTCTTCCTCATTTTAGTGCAGGTAAATATAGCAAGAAAGCCTCCTCTCTCCACACACACAGAGCAATAAAGCAGCTCTCCAGGGTTCATCCTACACAAACCGCTTCATGAAACAATAATAGTTACAGGGAGGTGTGTGATGATATCAGGAGCCTATGAATGACTCATGTTGTGGTGAAGTCTTTTCACTGAACCCTGGCCTTCGGGTCCTAAAATATTTATAAAAAGAAGAAAAAAATACCTCTATTTCCCACAGTGCTTTAGAACTTGTGGCAGACGTGGCTGACTGACGCAATGTAGTGCGGAGGAAAATGTGCTGCTTCTTCTCATATTCATCACAGGTCAGAAACTTCTCCTGCTCTGCATGAAACAGCCTCACAACATCTCCCTAAAGAAGTATGAAAAAGAAGCACTGTTAAGTGGTAGGCAAAGCCACCAGATTCATTTTCTATTCGTAACAGCTCCAGTGATGCCAGCAGAGCTGATGGGAAGAAAACACTTCTGAGTTTCCTGTTCCTGGAGCAGGTACCAAGTGAAGAGCATTCAGTCTGCAAATCAAATGGGATAATTCATCTCTGCAGGAGACTTATGGCCTTTTGGGCAAGCAGAACTTGTTTCAGAGCACCACAATGAACAGTGGGCAACAATTAACCTAAAGGTGATTTTTAATTCTAGTAAACTTTATTAACTTGATTTTTTTTTTCCATTTATAATCTCTCTTATTATTTAGGGAAAGTGAAGAGATTTATCTAACATGATATGATCTCATCTCTTCTACTCTGCAATCAACATCAACACTCCTCTCTATTTCTTCTGCTGAAATAATTTTGGTTTCCTCCTGCCTCTCCCCAAGACTTGAAACACTATCCTTAAATGGATCTAAAGAAATATACCATTTTCCCTTTCAAATTCTTCCTAAAAAACTGCTGGTACCTTGACACCTACTGAAAAATAGCCAGTTGATAATGATTTATTAAGGTACATGTGAGGACAAATTAAACTTATCTTTAAAATGAAAATGTAAATTACCTCAGAGATTAATCTACAGCCACGAAACTGTGCAATACCTCAGCATGTAAAGCTACACTGCCTTATTACAGCTATTGTCATCTATAAGCCTGTAGTAACACTTTGAACATCTCCATGAAGTCCTTATTTCTTCTTTTATTCACCAGGCAGTATTTGCCTACAGTCAAATATAGTAAGACCTTTTGGATTCAAAAAACAATTTAAAAATCATACTTACTCCTTTCAGTACATCATCTCGGTAACTACTAAATTTCATGAACAAAGTTATTTTCCAGCTTGTGTTACAGTTGACAGCATTTACCTTTAGGAAAAAAAAACCAACAAAACAACAAAAAAAACCCCAATTAGAGTATTAGGGGATGTTCTTTTCTTTTTGAGACATTCCATTCTTCTGAAAGACCACACCACATCTAGGATGGCAGGGGACATGGCTTAGCTACATATCTGTACAGTTCCTAACACGGGTCCTGAAGCTCTCAAGTGTTACTGGTGGTGATGCTGGAGAAGACTGAGTGGGCAAAATGCTGCTATGTTTGCTGACAGCTCACCAAGAACACCCTAAAGGGATGCTGAACGAGGACTAACTCTCACATCAGCCAGAGTTTGAGATACTCAAGCAAACCTCACAGAGTTTTCAGTGCCAGGCATCACTGCAGCAAGAATATTTCATCTTGGGTTTTTGAGGCTAAGCTGGAACCAGTGATTAATGCTGGCTTTGAGCCCATGGTGGGCTCATGGTGGGTTCTGGTTACCAATAAAGAACAACATCTCACAGAATCACAGAATGGCCTGGGTTGGAAGGGATGTTAAAGATCATCCAGTTCCAACCCCCTGCCATGGGCAGGGACACCTTCCACTACCCCAGATTGCTCAGAGCCCCATCCCACCTGGCCTGGAACACTTCCAGGGATGAGGCAGCCACAGCTTCTCTGGGCAACCTGTGCCAGGACCTCCCCACCCTCACAGGGAACAATTTCTTCCTCATATCCAATCTAACCCTCCTTATTCACACTCTGTCAGTGTGAAGCCATTGCCCCCTGTTCTGTCACTCCAGATCCTTGTCTCTCTCCATCCTTCCTGTGGGCTCCCTTCAGGCACTGCAAGGCCACAATGAGGTCACCCAAAGCCTTCTCTTGTCCAGGCAGAACAATCCCAATTCCCTCAGCCTTTCTATAACACATTTCAGATCAGCAGTTACCTTTCCTGTCCCACTGAACTCACCTCTTTGCAGCCAGGGTTATCTAGAAGCTCAATGTTGCTGGCGTGCAGAGGCTGTCCTGCATTGACTGGCATGAGAACAACTTTATCTCCCACCACAACCTGGATGTCAGAAATAAAATGCAATTTAGACCTATGTAGTTATCCAATAAAATGAAGTAATGTATCTTATTTAGAAAATGACTCAAATGCATGCTGTAGGAATGGCACTCGGTGAATTTATTTGCAGACAATTCACACAGCAGCTCAGTTCACCCACGATCTGCAATTGCTTGGGTTCAAGATTTCCCACTAATGAATCCTCACATTCCCAATAAGCATGTCCTCTGGTTCAGCAGAAACCCCAGACCATGAAATCGATATGAATCTATGAATTCCAGGAGCAGCTCAGTTCATCTAAAAGTTCCATTAAGTTCTCTTTATCCCAGAGAAAGCTTGGAAAGCAATCATGAACCCCCAGCTGTGTGGACCACCTGCTGGCAAATGTCCTGACAGGCTCAGGAGTTCTGTAATTCAGACTGCTTGACTGCAATCTAGAAAGGCACAGAAATCATTGGAAAGTCAGAGAGAGCTGAACGCACTCCATCCCCTCTGCTGCTGCTCCCTAAATGGTGTTTGAGCTCAGCACAGGCAGCAGGTACAACAGCTGAGAGACCTTCTCTCTACAAGAGGAATTCCTGGCTGGCTCCCTGCAAGCAAATTCCCATGCCTTTGCAATTCTTTACAGTATACCAAACAATACACGAAAATTTTTTTAACCTAAAAACTGCTTGAGACATGCATATGGAGAATTCAATTCATGCCTGGAAGGGGGGAAAAATAATAAAAAAATATCAATTCACATAGATTGGCTGGCACGGGGTCCTGATTTGCTTATATTGTTCACAGCAATTTTAAGCACACACAGACACGAAGACAAGCGGCTACATGTGATTTTTTTTTACTATGTGAAATGCCGCACAAGCCATGCTTTCTTTTGGAAGACAAATAAACAAAAACACTTTCTGCATTGATCAGCACATTTCCTATGAAAAAGCTGAGCCCAGGTCAGCCTTGTGCAACTTCAATGCAGGTGGATTTTGCCCACTCATCGCAGAGGTGAAAAGGAAGGTTTGCCTGTTCTTTACCAACACAACTAAAATAAACAGTAGCAAAAGACAGTGTCACCATGCTCAGATCACACACAGAAATCCTACTTGATCCAAGTTATGGGAACAAGCTCACTAACAGAACCAAAATAATGACAAGATGCCTGTGAGACAATTTCTTATGCAACACATTCCTGCATGCCATGCTTCACACAGACATTACTTACAGCCTGTTTTAAGACGTTATGACCAGATAATTCATTAACCAAAATACCACCAGGTTTGCATCCTGCAAAGTGGAATCAGGACTTCAAAAATTGTTGCGTGTACACCAGGACTATCACAATTTAATTAGTAAGAGAGCACATAGTTAAGTATCTTATTTAAAAAGAAAAAAACCCACTAAAATGGCAGATAATTGCAATGCAATCCACACAGCACCAATCCTGCTATCAGGGCATATTTTGCTGTTCAGTTCATCTGGAACCAGCTCTAGCCTTTATCAGTCCTATATTCCATTGAAGAGCAGCTTCAAAAACAATGAAGACTTAATAAAAGTCTGCAGAAAATATAGCAGTTTTGCCAATTACTGTAAATTTTCAGTCACAGGATTTCATTACTTTGATTTACTTGCAAAATTAATCAGTTGCTAATGAAGTTAAGCTAACCTTCTTTCAGAAAACTAAGTTCTAAAATATTTCATAAGGCTAAAAAACTGTGATCACTTACCAGAAGAGTCACACATGACTTCCTGTATCAGATTCCCAGATTCCTTTTCTTTTAGGACATCGGGCGTATTTAGCTCTACCTTGCCTGCATTACCTGACACAGTAGCAGCCATCCAAGCAATAATTCAATACTCACTTCTATTGTTTAAAAGACTTTCTAAAACATGTTTTCTTAGGGAATTTTCTCATTATAGCACAGAAATATAGCTTAAAAAAACAACAACAACAGAGTGTCTAAGCAGGGTAAGAGCCTGATATGCCAAGCTAACTTCATGAATTGAAAGGTTTCCATGTCTGGGAGTAACTGAAAGGGAAGGAGCGGGTACAAGGCTGGAGCCTCTCTCCATCTGTGAGAGGAAAATGGGGATTTCTCCCATCACTTGCTACTCCTGTCCTCTGTGAAACAGCTGCCTGGTTTGTGTAACTGTTGAAGAGGTAGAAATGTACAAAAGCACTTAGGAGAAAGCTACCAGAGGACTAATGTTTATCACTGGAAATTTGCAAAGAAAATTGTTGCATCAGTTTTGGCCTAGTAGAAACAAGAAACAACTTCCCTTTGTAAATTCCCTCTGTAAATTACAATGGCAAGTTGCCAGCTCTGATAAATTACAATGGCAAGTTGCCAGCTCTGAAAGGCAACCTGGTAACAGAAAATGAGCAGCAGGCCATTCCAGAGGAACTTAATCCATTGAGTTAGGAACAGCCTAGGCCAGTTTGCCACAGGGCCCTCATGGCCCAGAGCCTGTCAGATAAATCCCCTCAGGGAACAGACTAGGAAAGGGGTCTGTGGAATGGGATGTTACAGCCATCACTGCAATGATATGCAATCCTTCTACATTAGCAAATCTGCTTCCAAACCCTTATGTGTGCACAACAGTGGAAAATGGAATCAAAATCTCTCTAGTAGTGAGGATGAGTGAAGGCCTAGGATCATTCTGCTGCTCTCAGCTGTAATGGCTCATAGTGGCTTTGCAGATGACAGGCAGGAATCCCAGGTCCTCCCTCTGGAGAGCATGACATGTACTTATTTTCCAGGCATGAGTAATTAAAAGATGCTGAACTGATGTTATTCTAAGAAATTAAGCTGAAACAGTAAGCCACCCTTTTTCTCTCCAAAGACGGAAAATAAATACCAGGCTAATATTTGAGCCACGTTTGTTTTCCCCAGCTGAAAAGCCATGCAGAGGCCCCCTTGAGAGCTATATTTGCTGTATTTCTCTGCAACCGGCTTTGGGAAGAAGGAGGATTTTCACATACCCTTTTGATCACTACACAGAGCAGGGAAAGACTGTGACTTTAGGGATATTTGACCAGGAGCTGGGAATGCAATCCTTCTCCTCTCCACAGCAGATTGCAAAAGGAGTTGCAAGCAATCACACTCATCATCCTGGAGAGCATCCCAAGAGCTGGGTAACCACAAAATTAATGAGAGAAAATACATGAAAAAAGAGGCATTCCCTTCCACAATCCTGAGAAGGCTTTCACTGATTATGCACAGGGGAAAGCAGCCAAATATTCCCAGCCAGGTCTACAATATAAAACCACACAAGTTCATCATCGTGTGGCCTTCCCAGAGGCAGATCTGAATTCTCCACAGCGGGCACTTAACCAAGCCACAGAACGAAGAAGGGAGTTGTGATCTCACGGCACAGCTCTCAGATCTGCAGCAAAGAGCTCTCCTGTGCATTCTTCCTCTCATCAATATGCAAGACTCCTGCTGAAACCTATCCAGAAAAGACTTTCCAGACTATCCGACCCAGCTCCAGTCATAGATACCATTTTCACACCAGGAGGGAATACAGATTTAAAGAAACCATATGTATTTCCTAGAGACAGAGTCTACTAACCTATTGAAAAAAATGTTGCCCACAAAATTTAAAAAACCCCAAAACCTTTAAAAAAAATAGACTCTAGCATAAACTATGATTTCTTGTCAGCTTTGTAAATCTGCACACAACAGGTAGACTTAGCAAAGATGCCCCAAAAAAGAGGCTCAGTTGAATGTGGCAACACATCAGATTCCAGACCATATAATTCAGTAACACTTTCCAGTTACACGTGAAAGGTAATAGTCCCAATCACTCTTCTAATTTCTTCTTTCCTGAACTTAATCCATATGAAATAGGCCTGCAGCAAAGAAATTATGTCTCCTGGAAATCTTCTGCCTTCTCCTTCTTAACACATTCAGTATTTCCACTTACATTGTCCCCTTCACTCCTCAGTTTCCAGAACGGCTGGATATAAAACCAGGAGCCCTCATTCCCTGCAGCATCCAGGGACACCCGCATAGCGTTCTTCTCTAGCAGAGCTGGCAACCTCTTGTTGACTGTGAGGTACTTGTTGCTCTTTATGTGCAGTAGCTGGGAACAAAGAATAATTAAAAAAAAATTAGTACAGCTTTTAGTTGCTTTTTCTCCCCCCAGTCAACAGAGGAGGAGGTGCAGGCTTTCACACTGCAGAGATTTTCTATAATAAATATAAATACAAAATAAAACTAGAAGTCAGTTATCAAAGTATGCTACAGTTTAGGAAAAGAGATGATCTATCTCAGATTGAGAGAAATGAGTCAGGGATCAATTTTACAGCAGGGCAAGGGTCCACTGAAGTATTCCCTTCAGGAATTACATCCATTACAGAAAAGTTGCACTGCACTTAAGAACTTAACTCCTGTCTCATTTATATGTCATGAAATACAGATTACTTCAGTGATTTAAAGGGAGCTGCACAGCACCTCTATAGCACGGTTTTGAAATAAATCTTGAAAATAAAAGACACATATTTATGTTCAGATTCTAAACTGCAGCACCGAGAAATACACATAGAATTTTTATTATGACATATTATTTAAACAGGAGTGTGCAGCACTTCTGGTAGGCTTTGAAACAGACAAAAAAGCACAATATTGTAAACTTCACCAAGTTCTGTTTACCTGACCCTTGACAATCCAGATTACAGCAGGTAGTTAGTTTCATTTTTACTGTAACCTTGAAATGAAACAACTGTTTCTTTTCCAACACTGAGAAGGCAGATGGATTTCAATAGGTTTACCTGGATGACATTGCTGTATTTTACAATTTCACCCAACAGCTTTCTGTTCTCGCTTTCATTCTGCTTTTGTTCCAGTTCTGCTGCATGCTGCAAGAGAATGATTATTTCTTTAGACTCTACAAAAGAAGCACCTGAAACATACAGTGCAAAAAGGAAACAGCATCATATTTAAGTTCTGCAAACTACAAGCATTACTGTACTGAAAATATTAGCACCCAAATCCTGACACTGATTCTGATTTTTTTTATTATCCAAAATAGAGATTCTGTCACAATTTATGGGCCACACCTGAGATGGATGCTATTTTTAAAATTTTCAAGCCCAAAAAGTAATTCCAGGTGCTTTATTTCATCCTGGAGAGGATAAAAAAGGGACTATGATTAACTTCTCACTGTCACCACTCCTTTTACTTGTTGGGGTTTATTTGTATATAAACACATGGACTTCATAACAAAACAAAAACAGTAGGTCACACATGGCAACATCAAGATTAAACATGATAGTCTGGGTCAAACTCAGCCACAGAGCAAACTCAGCTCCTAGCACTGACTGCTGTGTAACTCTGGCCACACGCCATGTGCCTTCCTTGCTGTTTTTAATTGGAAGCACTGGCGGCCTCTCCACTGCCCACAAAACTGTCACCCAGGTTTGACAGGACCTTGTTTTCACTTAGTCTCATGCATTCAGTTACAACATCAGGCCAGCTGTTTTTCAGAGACAGAGGAGCAGCTCCATTCACACTGGATTTGAGGCAAAATAGAATCTGCAAAAGGGTTCACAAAAGAATCACCCAGACTGAAGGCAAGGAAAAACACAATTCTGAGGAATTTCCTGGCTAAAGCATTGAGAACATCTCTTTGTCCACTCTTCTGCCTAATTCCTGGTAAGGATTCCCAGCATTATTTAAACCAAGGCTTCGTCCTGATTTTAACATCTCTATCTTCACTTTATAAAACTTGTGAAAGCACTATCTGGCTTACAGCAAAGGCAAAACCCCCAGCCCAAAGTGGGATAAACATCAGGCCAGGGGCTATAAATGCCAGTCAGGAGGTTGGAGAGCTAAGGAGAATATAGAGTTGCTATGGTGGCATAATAACACCCACCACAGTTCCCAAGGCACTTGTTATTATTCTTTCTGGTGCTATTGTAATTCTACAGCCTGTAGATTGAGATAAGATTACAAATACAGATGTCTCTTACTTGAAGTTTCTTCAGCAGTGCTGCTTCGGTATGGTTTCCTTGTTTGGCTTGCTTGGCTTTCCAGTACTGCTTCTGGGCTGAGTATCTGTTCATAGGACACACCTTGAAAAGGCAGTCTGGGGAAAGATTGAAAGAAATACTCCTAAGTTGTGTTGAACGACATTTCCTTCATTTGTAAGTATGCTTTGATTAGGTTCTCTCATCCAGAAATGTCCAGATATCAGTGTTTAAAGATAGCCACCAAGTCAGTTTGGTGGCAATGATATCATAAACGGGGTGGCACAACATTAGAGTTGAACCTAAAGCCTTTAAAGCCCCACACGTTCCCACTTCATGCAACCTCTGCAAGAGCCCCAGGCTGTGATCCCGCCATATCTGCCTGCTACTTTATTAGCACCCCTACACCACAGATGCACTCTTTGAAGGCACGAGAAACCTTGGAAGAACAGTCCTGCTGTCTGTATGCCACACACTTGGCTTGCCCAGCTCTTCCTGGCACTGCTGAATCCAAGGATGGCAGGGGCATTCAGCTGCCAGCCAGCCAGCAGGTTCACACAGAGTTTGGGTCTCCACGTGCCTTCACTGAGCTGTTTCTACTGTTAGGGTTTTTTAATCAAAGTGACACAAGCTGAACATCACCACTGTCCAACAGACCAGGAAAAAGCAGGTGAGGAGAGAGAAGCCACCTGAGCAGGGTGGCTGTGCAAATGAGAGAAGAGGACGTGGAGGAGGAGGAGAAGAAGGAAGAGACTGCAGCCAATGAGATGCCGAGTAAGAAATGAGGAGCAGCAAAGGAAAGAGAATCTCAGCACACAAACCCTCATCCCATCCCCACCACCTCCCCATGTGGGGTGAGGCGGCTGCAGATCAAGAAAGGGAAGAGATGTCGGGAATGAAGCCAAGGGGTATTTCCCTAAATGCTTGTCCAATTATGCCAATCAACTAGTCCAATTAGTCCAATCAATAATTGAAAGTTAATGTTAATTGGCAAGAAACTGAATTTTGTGAAATTCCCTGACTCAAAGAGTTCTTGGTTTGGGGGTTTTTTTTGCCCAGTGGCAGTCCTATAAACTGGAAATAGAGGCTTGTGATTCATCCAAAGCCAATTACTTTTAGAATTATAAACAACATCTAGTCTTGCACGGTCACAATCATCAGCTGCTCTAAAAGCAGCAAGACTTGACAGACATTTCACGTAGCAAACACTGGTGGTTGTCCTTTCACACACCACATGTATTAACAGGCAAGAAGAGGGAAGAGTTCTGCTGTGGGAGTAGTTAGGACACCCAGGACTGCCTGGGTGTTGCAGGGTGAAACTCTTCCCCACATGGGCTGCAGTCTGTGGATGTCAAAGGAAGGTCTGTCCCAAACTATGAGCCCTCCAGATTTCACTGGCACAGATGGCCAAGCACTGCTGAGGACTCACCCGGCCGCTATTCAAGCAGCAAAGCTTGTTCATCCAAAATTGCCCCCAGCAGCAGAACTTTCCTTGGCACTGACCCAAAGTGCTCACGGATTTGCTCCCTCCTCGCAGCCCTGAGTTGCTGTTCCAAGGAGAAAGTCCTACAAATCCTTATCAAATCAAACCCAGCCACTCTGCAAAGGTGTTTGCTTTCATTTCACATTTATAATGGGAATTGTATCACACAACCTAGACTACACAATCCCCAGGTAATTTTTACAATACCCTGGAAACCAAGAAGGTGAAAAAAAACCCCAAAGTGCTGTGTACCATGAAATCATACTGTATATTACAGGATATTTTACCAGAAGTATCAGGATTTCAGCTCATAAGACAGAAAGTCTGCTATTATTTTCTGTCACAATCTATGATTAGCGTGCCTGCTCAGAAGGCTTCATGAAACACTTATTTCTCTGAAGTAACAATACCATCTTTTTATAGGACCAGTCTTCATTTCTCAGTTACTCCCCACACATCCTGCTACTTTGAGTAAACACAGTGCTTCCCATCCTCCTGCAGAGTCTCAGAGCACGGTGCTACCACTCTGCAGAGGACCTCTTTCAAACCAGTATTACTCCAATTGTATTTCCCTCTATTTATAGACTATTATTTGTTCCCAGACAAGCTTTTTTCCTATATTATTTTACTTCTTAGGATTCCAGATACATTGAAACCAGGTCATCTCACTGTTTTTCTCCAGGGTTTTTTTCCCATTTATTTTATTGGAGTAACAAAACTATGTAAATTCAAACTTCATGATCCTAAACATTGTGAGAGGGTGGACCAGTGCCTGCCCTAGAGATGCTACAGTTCAAATAAACAGGAAAAAAAGAGAAACTGAGGTATAAGATTATAGAGCAACTTTCCACCACACAGCAGA
Source organism: Platysteira castanea (assembly GCA_013397175.1). Lineage (NCBI taxonomy): Eukaryota > Metazoa > Chordata > Aves > Passeriformes > Platysteira > Platysteira castanea. The sequence continues at coordinate 45,227 of VYXC01004493.1, read as the reverse complement.
TCAAAAAGCCATTCCCTCCTGGAGGTCAGTCTAGCAACCCACTCATGAGACAGAATGTCTCTTCTGACTTCTCCAGACATTCCCAGATAGTCCTAGTTCCCAATCCATTACTTTATGAAGTTTTACATAAATGCTTCTCTTCCTGAGGACTAATTAAGGAGGCAATATCAAAGGTAAGCAAATAGCACCTTCACTCAGGAAGTCTGAAAAGGAAAATAACTCCTATGATGCCCTTCAAATGTTTCTTGATATTGGATAAAGATGGTCTAGAATAATATTTGTCAGATGCTTTCTCTCCCTGCCCTCTCTTGGGTTTTTTTTTTAAGTGTTAGAAATTCAACTCTTGCCCATCATGGAAGATTTCTTTGGTTTACAGAACTAGAGAGATTATCACACGGCTTTACTAAAATCAGAGAAATAGGTGAACGGAAGTGACAGGGCTATAAAATCACAGTGTGTACAAATCTACTTGTTTTGGGGAAAAAAAATAGACAAAAAGGTAAAACAGAACTAATGTGAAAATGAAAAGGGAAAAATGTGATGCAGCAAGGAGTGGGGCAATGTAGAGTCTTAGGCAGGACAACAAAAAAAAGCTATCAGGGGTCTGAGAAGCAAATTAAAGCAATTACGGAACTGAGAGAAACAAGGAAAAAATAAAAGGATAAACCAAAATTATGTAGAAGGCAAGTAGAAAGAAAAATGGAAGATAGAAGAGGAAAGGGTGGGAGGAGGAAAGGAGAGAGTGCAGAGGAAGGTAATAGAAGGGAGAGAAGACAAAAGAACAATGTCAGAAAAACCTTAGATCAGGCTGAAACCTGAAAGGCAAAGGGAGGATATTGAGGAATCCAAGCATGACTTCCACTGCAGAAGCCTCCAGAAAAGAAAGGAATACAAGATAAAAGTATGGAAGTCTAGACCAGTTTAAAAACTTAGGTCATTTTACATTTAAAATAGGAAAGAGATATGTGCTCCTTTTCCAGAGTTGCTAAATCTGACCAACAAGCAGGTCTTATCTGTGCTGTTTTACACCTTGGAAGCTGAAAGTGTTTCTCACTGGAGATAAGAGCATCAGGATGAAGTGTGTTTAGGGTCACAGACTGAGAAAACCTGCAGTTCTGTGGCTCACGATGTGGCTTCTCTTCAGAGGTGCACGACTCCTGGCACACACTGTTCTTCCCAATCTCCATGAACCCAGCCCTGCAGCACAGTAAGCATTTCCATCACAACACTCAGGGCCTTGGATCTCACCAGCTTCAGCTGGAATTAAGACAAGAAGCAGCTGGTTTGATCAGTCCCTTCAATTCAACTGCAATTCAGTAGATGTTTTGTGGAGTTTTTTCACCAGGCTTCAGGAAACACATGTGGGATGAAATTCCACCCTCCTCTGCACTGATGCAAATCTGGATGTGCACCCTGGTGAGCACAGAGCCACTCCAGGTCCATCGCAGTGTGACTGGGGGGGAGGAATGGGGAGCACAGCTTCTCCATATGGACACAAAATGAGAAGCAACCACATCTTTCCTTAGCTTAGCAACACTCCGTGCTGCAGGACGTTCTGAAACAACCAGAATAGCAACCACCCACTCAAAAAAGAAAAGAAAGTAAACACATAACAAAAACGAAACTGCTATTTTGAGCCTCCTTACACAGGCTTCCAGTTCAGCCCAACAGCTCAGTACCTTAATTTGATCTCTGAGTGAACCCTGGAGGGGAGATACAAGCAGTTCAAAACCACAATCTTTCTTTTAGTCCATCCCACTGGGGAAAGGGTTGATAAAAGATTACCAAAAAAGAGCAAACACAGTCCTCTGTGATATTAATTTTCAGAGTCAGTCCTTGAAATCTAAACATCTTGTTAGAAACATGTTTTTCTCATACTTCTTTGACTCCCAGGTCATGCTCTAACCTCAAATCAACGCCAGTTCAGCTATCAGTGATAAAAACATCGTAAACCATACAGACAGCAGTTCCTATTACTGAAGAGGCCCTGCTCATCCTGCCCTTAGATGCTATTTTCAGTTGCTTATGTCTAATCATTCAATTAATCATTCATGCCTAAGTCTTCCTTTCATGTCAAGAACCTACTTAAAGCAGTTTTTGTTTGGTTTGTTAACTTTGCTGCTTTAATTGAAAGATATTTCCCATAAGATACTTGGGGAGAAAAACGTGGATTTTGCTTAGATTTCTTGGTTATAAGAACAACATTTAGCAACTCTTTTGCCTCAGGGCTCTGAGTGGAGCTAAGAAATTTAGCAAAGCATGGCAGAGATGTGCTTATGGTTGCTCTCATGGTAAAGAAATCTCCCTGGCACAAGGCACTAAATCTTAATCTCAGAAACAGCAAGTTTCTGCTGGGCTCTCAGCACAGCTCCTGCTATTCCCACACTTAGAATTTGACTTAAAGGATGAAGGAGACAACATCCAAATGATGGATTTATGTTTCCTGCAGCCATCCTCATGAACACACATTGATTATGAATATTTGAAGCAGCAGGAAAATCATATTCTATGCAGCCCCTAAAACAACAGCCATGCTGTTACAGAAGGGTGGGTTGCATAAATTAATGTGACAAAACTTACTTTTTCACTAATTTAGTTTCTCCTACAGGTGTTAGAGACCTTATAGCACCTTTCAGTACCTCAAGGGGACTTACAAGAAAACTGGATGGAAAAGGACTTTTTAAAAGGGCATGGAGTGACGGGACAAGGGGAAATGGCTTCAAACTGAAAAAGGGTAGATTCAGGTTGGATACCAGGAAGAAACTGTTCCGTGTGAAGGTGCTGAGGCCCTGGCACAGGTTGTTCAGGGAAGCTGTGGCTGCCCCGTCCCTGGCAGTGTCCAAGGCCAGGCTGGATGGGGCTCTGAGCAACCTGGGATAGTGGAAGGGGCTGGAACAAGATGGGCTTTAAGGTCCCTTCCAAGCCAAATAATTCTGTGTTGCAGCTCATCCAAATTTGCAAGCTACCACCACGCCATCAGTCCCAAAATTAAGTCAGCTATGGGTGCAATATAAAGTAGAGAAAGCTAAGGAGTGACTGGAAGAAAGGCTGCAAAAGGAGCTAAGAGGCAGCAGGGAGGAGGAGGAGGAGAGTAGCTACTAAAAAGTTTTGGGGTGGGGAGGGAGAGGGAGAAGAGGGAATCCCCAAAAAGAGGAGGATCTGAGTTAGAGGAAAGGAAAAGTTTGATGCTGTGGAGAAGAGGGAGCAGAGGCAGCTGGAGATGAAGGGATGTGTTATGCAAGCAACAGACAGAGGTTACAAAAAGGGACAGAGCCAAAACTGTCCACAACTAACAGAAAACATTCCCCTACAGAAGCTGGGATGTAACTCAGGATACAGCCCTTGCTTTCCCCAGCAGCAGAAAACAGCTGTGCATTTGTCAGTGTCCCAGCCCCCTCTGACATCTGCTCCACATGTGCTGCCACCACTGATGGCAAATCATTAGTGCTGGGAGTTCAATCAGCTCCCACCCTGCATCAAAGTGCCCAAATCTTTAACATAGAAGCCTACCAACTTTTTCTTTCTTTGTCTTTTGAAGTTAGAAATTAACACCACAGAGCTGCAAGAAAAGAACTCTAATGTATTGAAGTTATAAAATCAAGCCCTCAAACACCAGACAGTGAAAACATTATGGTTGTCTTTTTAAGCTCTGTTGAGATCCTTAATTGCAGGCATTTGGGTGTATTCTGAAGTTATCCTATCACAACTCCTTCCCAGTGACCTTGGTATCATCTAGAAACCTGGATATGCTCAACTTTAGAAACATGTTGGAGTAGTCCAGTGACAGAAATATTGTTCAAAGGATCCCTATATGAAATTTTGTGCAACCTGAATTACACATGTACTTGCAAGCAGTGAGAGGGTGAAAGCACAGTCAAGTAGCCTGAAATCCACACTGGATGCTACCCCCAGCTCTGCTTTAAAGCTGTTCAGTCACACAAGTGACTGAAATTTATTACTGTTAGTTTTTAAGTATGCATCCTCACTTTCTCGGTTTCCAGTACCTGCCAGTCTGCTGAATGCTCACAGCTGGAACTGGAACCATCTGCTGATGTTTCCTAAATATATCATGGAAAAAAGTCTTGAATTCTCTGGAAAAGCAGAACTTCACTCTCCCAGTGTTTTAAAGGCTTTATTTTTTGCAATAGTAGCATATACTTTAACACTGGAAATAAAATACTAAGGTTAAGCACGTCAGTGGAATCCCTCAAAATCATAGAATGGTTTGGGTTGGAAGGGAGCCTAAAGATCATAGAAAATAGATACAAACAGCCATGAAACACGTTTCCCTTGCTCCAAATCAGGCAAGTGATACTCTCTTTGTTTCAGAACCGGTGTGAAATCAAGCCCTTTTAAGCCAAAAGAGGCCTGGATCAGACTAGTAAGGCTCTGCTCTGGCACAGTTAGGAGTACTTTTTTAGCACTTAAGAAGTAAAAAGTACATGTTGTCAGTGCACTGTTATTTTTTTCCAATAAGCAAAACAGCAGAATTATCCAAATCTACAATGTCAAGTTGAAAAAAATCAGATACAGTTTTAAGCGAAGGCAAAACAAAAAGCTGACAAAATATTTGGGGGTACTCCTTAAAATGGTATTTTATCTTGAAAAAAAAAAATCCATCAGTTCAAGTAGCTTTGGACCTCATAAGTTTCTTTCCCATTTGCAGTAAGAGCAAGGCTGGAGCAAAGATTTTGTCACATGGCAGGGGATCGGTGTTCAGCGTACAGAACAGAGCAAGCAACTCTTGGACTGCAGGAAAACAAGTTCTTTTCTCCGTGTTTTCCACCTGCCTCTCGTGCCTTTGCAAATTTTGTATTTAGTTCTCAAAATCTGCCATTCGTGTTCCAGCTGGAAACTTCGTCCCTGTGTCCACAAACCCTCTGGGAAGTCACATGACAAAAGTGCCCAAGGAGTTAGAACTGCACCAGCTGGTCATTAAAGAGAAATGATCCCCAGTTACTGACCTCGGAACTTCTTTGGAGGATTAGCAAGGTCACCTGCCTCTGGCTGGACCACACACCGGTCATCCACTAACCTAGAAAAACAAAAGTTATTACACTCACTGAAACATGCCATCAGTGTATACAAGTGCAGAGACACACCTGCCACACCAGAGATACAGAAGCTTTCACGGTTCTCCGATGTGATACAATAAATACCTTAGAAACTCTGTTATTCAGTTACTTAGCATAACCAAAAAAAGTCTACATGTTCCTTCCAGAGAGAGAATTTCCTCTACTGCACTAAATTATGGCCTGTGTTTCAGATCCCACTTCATTTAAACCCAGTTAAAATCCCTTTTGGTACACCACACACATTTGATGTTACATGTAAAATTTATGTTTTCCTTCATTAGAGCCATTAACCCTCAATCAGAAGCAGTTTGTTTCTCTGCAGCTGTCAGATTTTCTTCTTCACCATTTCCAATCTCTTTCCTCTGAGGAGGCATGTGGAATTAAGGTTCAGCTCTGATCAAAACGCCCAAGACCACATTTTCCTGTGCTAAAATGAATAAGCATTTCTTTAATCCACAGCAGAAAATCTTGATGACAAATCTAATACATTTCTTGCAATATTTTAGAAGTTAAATAAACAATAAAATTTAAAAGCATGAATTGTTAAACTTATCTCAGAACTTCCTAAACATAAATTCAGCTTCCTTTCAGGAAGCATCCTGTAAATAATTTGCCCATTTCAAACAATTATTCAGGATAATCATGTTTAAGGACACACTACTGCCCTGTCGCTTCACATCAACATTCTTAGCAGCATTTTTGTTGGAAATTGCCAGAAAAAGCACAAATTGGCTTCAGCCAAGTTACACAATACATGCATTCAGCTTTCACTCAAGTTGGTGAAGGCTTTGCCTCCAGCGACGAGCGCAGCAAGGCCGATCCCCCAGCACACCCATGAATTTTCTACCTCTAGCAAGATGACAAAGTGTCCACTGTGGCTGCAGCTCCCTGAAGCAAAAAGAATTGAATGACAAAGAATTTTGGAAGTCAGCAGTTCCAATCTCATAACAGACCTAGATGCAAACATGAGGTGTCAGTGAGGAAGGAGAATTGAAGAAACAGCTTCAGGAGAGAGCAGGGGGCCTTAGAGAGCTGTGTTTCTTCACAGTCTAGGTTAGGCCAGGCTTAACAAGAACAGAATGAAGTTTGGAAAGCAGGACTCAGGAAGAGTCTTGCAGGTATCCAGCGCTCTGCCCATGTTCTAATATGCCAAAGCTTTCTATAAACAGCACCTAAAACCTGGAGTCACAGAGAGCTGACTGGAAAAGACTACCTTAACAGAAGCTGTGCCAAAGGATTTTAATGCCAAGAAGTACTTCTCACTCTCACCAAAATCCCTCAAAGGTTTTTAAGGAGGAACCCCTAAGGTTTGACCGTAAGCACTGTCAGGATGGAGGCACATTGAAAAGCCAACCATAACTCACAAGGAACCTCCTGTGTTCCTTGGTGATGACTTGTGCACCCACGTGACAACTACAACTGTGGGTGAAACACAAACTTTCACCATGGCACATCACTGTAGCAAAAGCCAGATAGAAAACAAGGTGCTGGTGCTCAGAAAAACAAATGAGATCCTGCACACTCTCTGAGCCAGCCAGACACACTGGCCTTGCAGAGAACAGACATTAAACAATTAATATCAATCACCTGCCATTGAGCATTCTCTAAGGGCACAAAGGTAAGGACCATAAATGAGTTCTGCAGTCATCAGGAACCAAAAACATCTGAGAAGACAAAGGAACTGGTGCCGATGCCATCCTAAGGACACAAAATCAGAGCACAGAAAGGTTGACTGACATGTGGCAGGGCAGTGGTATGACAGAGCAGGAACATCATCTCCTGAGCCCTTGCTCAGCACCTCAGCTTCTCACACCTTTGTTTCTTGTTACACAGGACAAAAATCTAAGGAAAGTATTGTTTTGCTTATTTAGCGGTTATTAAATTAACAATTTAATCCCCAGAATTTCCACACAATGCCACTCATCCTGTATTCCAGCTGCATGACCTTCAGAGAGTCTAACAGCTCCTTGTTTACTCTGGAGGTGCTTGTTGCGGTGCCATAGGGAGAACTGAGCTGCAAATGATGCAAGACTTCAGCCCGCTCTGTGGATGGGAACAGAAGAGGCTCTTCAAACACAGACCACTTCCTCTGATACACAATTGAAAATATTCAAATCCCACTTTTATAGTGAGCCAAAAGCAGCTGCTGGTTTGTTAGTGACACCTGCGAGGTGGCTGCGTTAAACAACCAGCAATTCAAGACCTTTGTAACCTGCAAACAAATCCATTTGAGATGTGTGAAACCAAACAACAGGCTTGGCTGCAAAAGGTCCCGGGTGCCTGCAGTGACTGTCAGACCACACCACAGCAGGTTTTAAGATCACTTGCTTGTAGGTTGGAATAGGAGGCCAAAGTGCACCAGACCAGGCTTTTCAGATAAAGGCAGAATTTATTGTATTCTATGTATTGTATTATACCATAAAATGTGCAAGCCATGTAAACGCTGATCTAAATTACGGTGCCAATACTCGAGCCACTTAACCATGGTACTATCAGAGAAGCTTTGACAAACTCCAAGGGGTTTAATTCCTCAGCTGGACTCCAGACAATACTGCTTTGTGCTCTCTGCTGTCACTCAGCACCTGGCACATACAACACAATTGCATTTCAGTTTTCCATACGTTGGCAGCACATAAATGACAAAGGAGATTCCTGCACATGTACGATACAATTTTTAGCTAGGCAAGTTGTTCCCTGAACACAATAAATACCAGGGTTTTGCACAATCCCTCCAAGTAACTGCTGTAATTAGGCGGTACAGTTCATTGGTGGTGCCTAAGATAAATCATCAGGGAAGTCAAAGCAGTAATTACAGCCCTGGACTTTACGCACGGCCCTTTGTATTCAGTAATTGCAGAATTAGGGGCTGAAAGCAACAACGCTCATGGGATTGCTTGTCATAGATGCCCAGTCATTCTCCCACTGAAGCCAGGGGAAGTTTTTCCACTCGCTGCAGGGGAAGCAAGGGCAGCTGCTCATCACAGTGCTACAGGCAGCCAGCCTCACAGACCAGCAGGCATTTAAGCCATTAAGGCCTCACAGTACAGAAGTGTACACAGCTACAGTGTACAAAGGCTCATTAAACAAGAATTGGAGCTACCTAAAGCAATGCCTAGGAGATAAGGTGAGCTTCTCCACAGAGGCAGGGCGGCAAAGCAAAGGTAGTTTCAACTCTCCACTATCATCACAGAATCACAGGACAGGTCAGGCTGGAAGGGGCCACAGTAGGTCACTGGTCCCGCCTCCCTGCTCCAGCAGGGCCATCCCAGAGCACAGGGCTCAGGACTGTGCCCAGACAGCTCTGGAATATCTCCAGTGAGGAGACTCCACATCCTCTCTGGGCAATCTGTTCAGGGCTTAGGCACTGCACAAGAAAAAAATTCTGCCTCACGTCAAGTGGTCAAAGCATGAACCTGTAGAGTTCTGCACCTCTCTTCCTCTACTTTCATTCTCCCGCATCAAGTGGAGGAGTTAAAGCTGTCCTTCCTTGGTGAAATGGGAGGAAGGACACAGGGATGGGAGGAGCAGGACTGAGCAGCAGCAGTATAATTGATAAGCAAGGTATGCTGGCAGAAAAGTCTGATGGTGCCTGGGTTCATAGATAGCAATCGTATGTGCTGCACAAGTCTTTGTGTCCTGCAAGCTCCCCGATTACCTAACACAGGCTAAAGGTAAATACACCAAGGGTTTCTAGGAACTTGCAGATGTAGTGCAAGAGTCAAGGAATAGTTGTACAGCTATAATCCTAGAAGTACCATTCCCAGGGATGAGTTATTTTATATTTACTACTGAGATACAGTGGCATTCTAAAAGAGCAAAAACCAATGTAAGAAAACAACAGGAAAGGAATTATGGTGGGTTTCATGGATTTTAGGTCTCTTTCATAATATAAGATGCTTTTTAGATTGTCAAAGAAAGTGGCCACATAATATCATTTATCTTTCAAAAATACCATCCTGAAATGTATTTTGTCTCTTCCTACCAACAGAGATTTCCACCCACTAATCATAGCCAGTATTATTAAGTACAACAATACCTGAACAAACACATGACCACACAGATTCTCCCATACATGGAACTGCACATGTGTGCGTGTAACTTGCTAAAAAATATAAGATCCTGATGTCTATTACACACTCGGTACTATTTATACATCTGTGGAGTATTTTACTCCTCAAAAAGCTGAATAAACCAAGCTAGAGGCGATGTCTTCAATCTAAGACACTCAAGTTGCTCAGCTTTTACTCTCTCAATGGTATCATCATTTCACTGCCTTTCTGAGCAGCACAAGGCCTGGGCAGCAGCAGGAAGAGGGGCAACGTTGGTGACAGGCATCAGCAAGAGAAGCTGGACTGCCAGTGGAGCCCAGCAACTTCTTTGTTCACAAAGCGTGCTGAGGGTACATCCCAAAACCACATAACCTCGACGTGCCCTCATGGACAAAGGAGCAGCCCCCAAAGGCTCCCTCGCTTTGCTCCTCAGATGTCCCTTAACACCACCTCCTCCACAGAAATATTCCTCCAGAACACGTGCCACCCAGGACACTTCTTTCCTCCCAAACTGCAGCACAAAGCTTCTCCCATGCTCCACACATCCCAGCAACCACTCGGGAAGAGAGGTTCAAGTCATACCACCAAGAAACCAACCAATAACGAACAATAGGTGATTAAAATTTTGCTGCCCTGGAAATCAAACATCAAATACCTAAGTGCCAAAACAATCAGGTCCACCCAGTTCTTCTCCAAGTCCACCCACTTTTCATTTCATTGAGCCTCTTATCAGGCATCTAGGTCAGCCCACTTCTTGTGTGCTTCAAGCGGTTTCTTGCCAAAAATCTACAGTCATCCTACCTCACCCTTCCCAAAATGTGAGTTCATAATCCTTTCTGACTACCAGTCCTGTTTCAAATGATTTACACTATGAATTAGCTACCCTGTATGAAATGTGTCCTTTTTCCTGTCTCTTTCCAAAGCCAAATTTTTCACCATCATCTTTTCACATCTTTTAGGGTTGCCTACATTAATCCCAGCTCACACTGAAAATAAAAAGGCTCTTTCTTGCACACATAGCAAGGCTACTAAATCTCTGTACCATTTAGGAATATTCCATGCTAAAAAGCCCTTTTGACAAATGGGAGGACAGCAGAACACAGTATTTAAAGACCCTCACTCAGCAGCACCAGAGACAAGAAAGTCTGGCTCCTGCCTGCCTCAAACTTTTGGAACTTTATACTTTCCTTTCTGAACAAATTTTAATTGCCACAAACACAAAGCATAAAACAGGTTGAAAGGAGCTGTTTAACAAATACCCTTAATCTGGGAAAGCAAACGTCTATGCATCTAAAACATTCCAAACTCCTCAAGATGTCTAAAACAGCAGACAAATTTCACCATGCATCATCTTCAGTGTGAAACAAGGATGTGGGTGCATTTTATCTCAGCTACACAGAGCAGGAACACTCAGCCATTCCCCCCATCCCAAAAAATGCTTGCGTGGATCATTTTGAATTGTATTATCAAATGGTGTGAAGACACATGGGCAGGAAGCACAATCCCAAGCACATACTGGGAAACAAAAACACCACCATGCAAGCAGGCAGCTCCACATTTGCACTAACAACTGCACAAATAATTAGCCCTAAAATCCTTCCCTCATCTGATAGTGCATTCATACATTCTTGTAACTGTACTTGCAGGCTTGCATGTCAAAGGGGGGACTAGGGAAATAAAAGCAGTTTTTCTGCTCAATTAAGTAATCCAGCTATAAATCCTGAATGTCATTTTGTTATTCTGTTGTATTGTGTTATATCCAGTCATGCTTTTAGCTTGCAAAAGCTTCTGTTCAGTAGAAACTGTTTATCCCTTTTTATAGCTATATTTACATTTAAAACATGGTGCAATTTCAATTAAATTATAAGAACAGAGTCAAAATAAATGATTACAAAGGAATAAAATGTTATTTGGAGGTTACAGAGGAAAGGAGGAAACATGGTTCTTAGATTTTAGTCTCAGTTTTGCAATTTTCTTGGCCTGTGTAATAGGTAAGCCATTAATGCACCAAGAAAATGGTACTGAGCTTTGCTTGGACATACTCATTTTTTCCAAGTAAATGAACATTTGCACAGTATTTCAAGATCCTCACATCAATACAACATACATCGAGCCATTTTCAGTGGTGCCAAGCACACCTATTTTCTGCTGTCAAAAGGGGATTGGGGATTGCTCACAGTCCCAAGGCTGACAGAGCTCCAAAAGTGTTTGGACAATGCTCTCAGGCACAGCGTGTGATTCTTAGGGCCGTGCTGTGCAGGGCCACAGCTGGACTCAGTGATCCTTGTGGGTCCTTCCAGCTCAGGATATTCTGTGATTCCACGGGGAGTTGGCAATGGGAGGAGGTGTGCCAGCCTATCCCACCCCACTCCCTCCCTAGGCACACAGCGTCCTGCTGCACTTCTCCACAGCACTGGTGCTCTGCTCCCAGGCAGGTTTTGGCTTCAGTCTGTCTCAGTGCCTTTGATAAACAAATTACATTCCCATAAACCCAAGGAAATGGTTGATTTCTTCCTTTGTTTCTTTTGTATTTTTTTAATATGAAAAGTAAGAGTCTATCATACAAGGATGTTGCGACAGCCTAAAGGCATTTAATTGGAAAACGCTTCCACAGGCAAACCCTATTTTGGATGAAAGTTGTACTGAAGCTAAAAAAAAAATGGAAATTATAAAATGAGTATTAGGAAAGGTTTCTGAAGGCAGTGGTGGCTTGCAGGACACAGACCCAATAATAATGCACATCACCTGGAAGACTGGACAATTTTTCCATTACTAACATTTTCCTTTTAGGTGAAATCTTGGCTGTATTTGAACGGACAAAATTTCCACCGATGTCTCTGAGGCCAGGATTTCACCCCCATCACCCCAGCTTCCCAAAAGTGCACTGGGGGATGAAGTTTCAAGGAGCAGCAGTGCCAGCACCTCACACTGAGGGTTATTCATCAAAGTTTTTAATTACAATCTAACCTCTGCAGCATTTCCACTTAATCCTCACTCCAGCTAGCTACATAGGGAATGCAAACACTGTAAGAGTCCAGGATTTGGCCCAAAGCAAACACATCACTTACTTAAAGGTAAATCAGAAAATCAAGATTACACATGTGACTTTAACTCTGCTTGCTCACACCTTACAACCACCCATAACAGGTCTGCAACTCAGCTCTCTCAATGTAAGAAAGCACAGATAAAGTAGAATTATTAGGTGTATCAACCTAGCATACATCTGAAACACTGACACTGGGACCACTGTAAACTAAAAATGAGGGTGTCAGAGGCAATCCTGTATCCTTGAGTGAATTTTAGGCATGTAGCTCACTAATCAGTCCCTATCAGACTGGGCGGTTTAAATTTCCATGGTATACAGTGACTTCAGAAAAGAGGTCCTAGTAACATCACTGCTCCCAAAATCAAGCAGAACTCATTGCATAGTTACCTACTCAGCCAGAGACAGCAAAGCTAAGCCAGCAGCATAGAGAAAATAATCACAATCAAAAGAAATCCTATGTTTAGTTTACAACAGAAGAATTTGTGCTTTTTTTCTCAGCTTTGCACATATTTGTGAATGGCCACTCTAAAGGACTGCTTTGAAGAACTGTTTGCTAATAAAAGCAGTGAGAAAGGCTGGATTGTTCACTGTTAACAGCACTTAATGGAAATGGAAAGATTTACCCAGAAAAATACTGTTGAGAAATGCCAATATCTGTCCAGTGATCAAAAAGTGACTTCACCCCCGTAATGAAGGCAGTCACACCTACTCAGCAGAATGGCAACACTTAGTGCAGAAAGGAAGCATAAGCAAAGGGAGAAAATTAGGAAACTTTGCTGAAATAGCACAATGTAAGAATATTGTTGTTTAAGCAGACAAACCAGCCTCAAATGCTACTGTAAGGCCTATAATGAACCTCAGCATCTGGAACAAAAACATACATATAGGTAAACACATATGTACCAAAATAGATACATCCACAAATATACGTGAACAAATTATCAATCCTGCAAACACGGATTGGAATATAAATCCTGGAAAACAAACCAGGTTCTTTCTCCATTTTGTAACACAAACAGCAATAATCCGGCAGACCAACCCTGTCATACTTTGTAAAAATGTGAGTGGAAAACATTGCTCAACCAAAATGCTGACATTTTACACGTTCTGCAGTGCTTATTTCACACAGGAGAGGCAAATTCTACCTGCCTAATTTTTTGCTTAAGTAAAAAAACCCATATTCAGACAATACAGATAACAAAACCCTCCATGTTATAAACTCTGTTATATGTCAGGGTACCAAAGAAAGGGCTCACCTCATTTCGGAGGCCAACAATGGGGACAAGTGCCAAGCTAGTGTGAACATGTGTAATTCCACTGAAATTAGTCAAACAGCCCTTTTCTGCAGCAGCTCAGCACCTGACCCAGCGCTTTTCATACCCTTCCTTTAGTGCACCTTCCTTCAGCAGCCCCAGAAACTGTCTTCAAGGCCAAGCACACTCACACGACACATCCTGAGCTCCCCCAGCCACAGCCTCTTTCCATGAGATGTGCAATATCCTGGCACTGGGTGCAAACCTGGACTTTACAGAGGGAATGTGAACCTCTCCTGACCATGCGCTTGCCAAGGCAGCACTCTGGAATTCCAGTGTTGCCTACAGATAAAAGGAGACAGCTCTCAGGTTGAACAGCATAACCAGCAACAAACTCATACCCAGCTTTCAATCCGGCTCCCAAAACCCAGCTGCTGGTTTCAGCCTTTACTTCTGCCCCCAGGGACAACGACTTTGGCTGGCAGGAATTCCCTGAACGAGGTCTGCTCACCCTTTGATGTGTCCAGCTCTCACCGGTGGCCATGAGAATTGAGCACAGGAAATACCTCCACATCAACACGTGCTCCAATTCTCTCAACAAAGGATTGCATGGTTTTTATTTTCATTTTGCAACAATAAATGTTTACAAATTTTTGCAGCTGGGCCAGGTATTTTTGCATATTCTCTTTGCTCTTCTCTTTCCTCAGCACCAAGTTAAAAAAAAAACCTTCCAAACAAAAACCAGCTGAGAAATCACAGTGACTCTATTTACTTGTTTTAAAACCAAGCAGAGCCAGTTTCCTACTGGGAGAGATCATTTTGGGAGCTGTTCCAAATTGTGTCAGAGCTGCTTTCCCAGTTGCTGGGAGCAGCTCTGGGAGCCCTTTGCCACACCTACCCCAGACCTGTAGACACTCGCTTGAGAAAGGCCCACATAGCAGCCCAAGGCAGAAACCTGAAGAGGAAATGCTTGGGAATGCTCCTGCCACAGCGGAAGGAGCTGGGAAGCAGGAGAGTCACGAAACAGCGGCCACAAGCAGGGTGGCAAAACAGTCACTTCTGTGCAGGTGGACAGGTGTGAAGTTAGAGGTGGAAAAGGAGCCCGTTCTACTCGTGTGAACTTTTCATAAGTATATTTTAAAGCAGGAAAATCACGTAACAAGCAGGTTCACACCTCAAAACTGCTGCAGACCTTTCTCAAGCTGACCACCAGGCAGGCTGGCATCTTCATAAGTATTAACACAGCGAGGCTACACTCACAACACCCAATCTCACGTGCCCAAGGACTCTCCCAGGCTCTGAGGTACAGAAAATCCCCCATCTGCTCAGCAGAGTTCAGCAGTCAAGCCAGGGTGGGTGCACGCTCCAAGAGCAGCTTCCAGGACCCCTCCAGCCTCATCCCTGCACAGGGTCTGGGGATGGCGTTAGTGGCAAAAATCACTCCAGGAAACATTTCTAGCAGTACAGGCTACTGCATCCCAGCACTCCAGAGCACACGAGAGAGGTGATTTATTAATACAGATTTTTTTTGGTCCGCCTGAGCTCTCAGCAATGACTCTGCTGAGCACCAAGAAGCTCTGACTCTGGCTGTGCTGTCAGCTGTCAGTCAGACCACCTTCTAAGGTGTGTCTTAACAACAATCTCTGTTACAAAGAAATGAGTTTGGCCTTTTACCTTCAGGCCCTCCAGTTCGGCAGCATTCTTTTCAGCTGAAGGAAATGCTTCCAGGTCTCCTCGCACAGCTTATCCTGACACTGTAACGGAGGAAGAACGCCTACAAATAATCATTTTCTACTGGGAAAACTGGAGTCTTTTATCACTTACATACATTTACTCAGAATTAACTGGCAGAGAAACAAAGAAATCAGGTCTTCTAGAAAAGCCTGCACTTGGTGATACAATAAGTGGAACAATGATATCCACTTCATTTTTCCTTTTTAAGTGCAATCCTGCTGTACACACATACACTTATCAACACTCATGCCGCAAATACCACAGAATCCATGGGTTTTAAAGATGCAGACTGTTTGACCTGGGAAAAAGGAGCATGGTTCCTCCTTCTGGATCCGTCTCAAACACAATCCAGGCACACACAACGCACCTTCTCCCTCCTGTGCCAAAGTATATACCTCACAAAGCAAACCAGCTCCAGGGTTACACCTACCCCCATTGCAAAGCTCTTCAAGCCAAAGCAATCAACTCTAGAAGAACTGTGATGCTATCACAAATTTTATTCCAAACTTTGCAATCTTTGGTATCTTTTCTATCGGTCTCCTTCCTGATGCTGCATTGAGAGATATTAAAAACACCTCTACTTTCACTGGAGAGGAAAAGAGTGTGTGTTCCTTGCAGTCATCACTGCCCCGAAAAATGTGAAAAATGGCCTTCAGCTCTGAGAGCTCAAAAACCAGAAGGCCAAGAGAACAGATGCACACATGATTACTTTTTTAAAATCTCACCATTTTTCAAACCCCTCTCTTTTGTTTCTGGGGGATCTGACTCATAATTTCAGAAGCAAACAGGAAGCACTGCAGACATCTCCAAGTATTTCCTCTCTCCACCCTCCCACCCACTCCTCTTGTCTTTTACATAATTTCTGGAGACTTTATTATTCCTTTTGCTATATTAGCAATGAAATAGCACTTCCCTACACCAGCTCCAGTGCAGCAAGGTGCAAGAGACCCTGCCTTGCACAGTTCCAAGGGAGAGATGTCCTTCATTCCCTTGAAAGGGCAAAGCAGTGCTTTCCCTGCCTGAGGAAGCCAGGCCTTGGGGGCTGGCAGGAGCCAGCTGTGGGGAATTCAGTCCCACTCCCCACAGCAGAGTGGGACCTGGAGCAGAGAAACAGGATGAAGAAGTGTTAGAAGGTAATGTGCCGGGAAAGCCTTTTTACCTCACTCCGTTTATTACAGCGCTTCCTTTCATTGTATACATGGGAAAAAATAACATTTCCCATTCTCCACTCACCGGCAGGACCTGTCAGAGCGCCGGGCAAGCAGCTGCCTGGTGGGCTGGGCAGGAGGCATGGCAGAGGGACAGCCTTGGGATCAGCTCCTCTGCACCCAGAGCAGAGCCCTGGCTGCAGCATGGGGGGTTTTAGCTCATCCTGCAAGAAGTTCTTGATGTCCTCAAGCAACAGGTGGGTGGGGAAGGGGCAGAATCCAAGGTGTGGGAAAGGCTGGCAGTGGGATGGCAGAGGGCTCCAAGGCACGAGGGAGGGGGACAGAAACAATATGAGGGGTGACAGGAGAAAAGAAATGACCTGGTTTGAAGAAGGCCGTGCAGCTCCCACAAGGAACTGGAGCAAGGTGAGAATGTGACGGGTGATGGAGTAAGTAGCCACCACCCCCTACTCCTGCATGACCAACTCTCAACCTGCATGGTGGGGACTATGCAGAAATGCAATGGAAAGCCACCTGTTTCCCTTTCTAGAGACGTCAACTCTCTCAGGCCACTCTTTTTTATTTCCTTAGTGGAAAATTATAAGTAAATGGGATACATTTTAGCAGCTCTTCTCAGGAAGAAGACGTTCTACCTTTCAGGGAGCTTTGTGTATTCCATCTCTTTGTGTCAGTGCAAGGTCTTAAATGCAGTATCAGGCAAGCCCAAGATCCTGAAGTTTATATCCATGACACACCAGTTCCCACAGAGACTCTGTAGCAGCAACTGCTGCTGCACACTCTCCCTGCAAAGGGGACCTGGACACAAAAACAAGCATTCCAAAGCTCACATCTAGTTTCAAGTTAAACTAATTGGTACAAACAACCTCTATTTAAAAAGTTCTAATCTAACATTGTGCAATAATATTTAGCACAGTAAAACTATTCTAACCTTTTTCTTATCACTCCACAAACCTCTCAGACGCATTATCACAAGAGCTTAACCCACTGCCTGGCACATTAAGATTAAAAACCTGCCCACTGCCTCAGCTACTATTCCCTATTCACTTGTACATAGTAAATAATACTCCACAGCTATAAGCTGATCTGAAAAGATAGCAGAGCACCCCACCCAAAAATCAGCTCCATTTTTATCACCTCCCCAGATTTTATGACCTAATCAAAAAGCCAATCGTCTATCGCTGTGGTGCAGCTTTGCATACGGTTACACAGTTCCTTCTCCAAGTCAAACAGCACCACGTTGTCTGGGATAATCTCATCCACTCACATAAACAATTAGTCTGCTATATTTTGATTAACACTTCCGTTTAAGAGGACATTGAGACGCTCCAGCCTGAGTGGCAGAAGGTCTGGCCTCCTGCTAAAACAGACATGCTCTTCCCAAGCTTCCTCCCTCACTGGAAATCCCAGCTGCCAGCCTTGCCCTGAGCACCTCCCTGGAACAGAACTCCCCACTATTTTCTGATTTGACAGATGGAAATAAAACAGCATACCTGGCACTCCTTTGAGTTACAAAACCCATAGATCACAACGTTCAGTAAAAGAACTAAGTTGACCCAAACGCAGGCAAGGGCAAAAGTAAACATTAATCTGGGTCATTCATTTCACATTACAACCTTTGAGAGCCTGAGGGTCTCTAAGCAACCATCAAGCCCGTTAGCACAAATCATCTACTAAATTGCTTAAGTATATGAGCTCATATTGCTTAGAGAGGGCTGAGAAACACTCACATAAACTGTTTTGATGGGGAGCAGTAATGTGAAGCCACTGATAAAAAACAGCTTGCAGAGTAAGTGCACATCCACAGCCTCAGTGGTTTGAAAAACTATTCACCAAGGCAAAAGACACAATAATCTCTGATACCACAGTTTACTCACATATAAATTCTTCCATCGGTACAGCGCCCTAAATAAGACATCAGAAGTTAACTGCTCTCTTGTGATCCATTAAGATAGAAACAGATATTGGTTAAACCTAAATATTATCATATTTCTTAGAAAAACTGATGCAGAGACAAGGCTATATTGCACTGCATGTATCTGCTGTGTGCTACTCTGGTTACTTGAAAGGACTACAAATTATTCCTGTACCTCACAATGCGCTGTTCATCTGGGTGGACTGCAGCTTTGTGTGAGCAATTATGCGAGTTGGAAGTGAGCTTGAGCCTTGGTTCTTTCTTTTTTCTAACCTTTAATCTGAAAAGGTTTTAGAACATGTTTTTGTTTATTTTTACCTTTCAAGTTTAATTTTTGTTATAGGAAAAGAGCACCAAAAATAACTGTTTGTTTGTGTTTAAAGCTCTGTGTTTACATAGCAGAAAAGCTTGTCTCTAACTTGTCATCCCGAAATTAGGAAAAATATCACAGCACTTAACTCACCAAAGTTCTGCTAAGTTCCTGCCAATTAACTTTGAAGAGACCTTGTCATAGCTGTAGAGCAGACTTTCAATGCCATTTAAATCAGATATTCTGAGATCTTACTCTGGCAACACCGTGCCCAGAAAACTGACCAGCAAGCGCTCAGTTCTCCATCTGCAAGGGATGGCACAAATATCCCACTCCCCCTCCTCTCAGCGCTCCGTAGCCAAGGTGGAAGAAGTAAAATGAGACTTTACAGCACTTCCTGCAATCCCCCTTACCCAAATAGGCAAGACCCATATGAAAGCAGCTGCTGCCAGTTAGGGCTAATGTGAATCAGAAATCCAGACACATGGAATTTCATCTGGACACCCAGGTGCCAGTTTAAGGTGGGAACAGCAGCCTCCAAAGAGAAAATCCCTCATCCCCAGACTGGGACCACACCACATGGAAAGAGCTACCAATATACTTCACAATGCACAGGAAAATCCTTCTCCCTCTCCAACACCGTGCCCAGAAAACTGACCACGTCATCGTGTAACTAAATAACCTACACGTCATCGCATTCACAATAATTCAGTCCCATTTTATATGGAGAAGGACTGAGAACTCACAGAAGGTGTTTAAGGTCCACCCTAAGAACAGATCCATATTTCTTTTGGCTGCAAAAGTCAGGGAGAAAAAAGCTGCACCTGTTTCTTAACAGAAACAATGAGTGCCTTCAGCAATCCTTAGAAAACAAGTACTCAGATTTGATCCCTCAAGCTACCAGCACAAAAAACAACCAAAACCCAGCCAAAACACAGAAATTCCAAAGCTCCTTCAATGGGTAACATCATCCACTAACACAGATACGCACAGCTGAGGTGTAGAGACCACTCTGACAGCATTTGGAGATACTTTCATTGCTCAGGTAAGCCTGTGAATACAATATCTTTGTTATCCTCAGAGGACTGAAGTGATTGAAAAGAAGAGCTGACAAGATATTTTCAGTCCTTTCAGGCTAAAGGGATAAAATTCCTTTTGTTCTTCTATGACCTTTGCTAAACTGAGATAATAGATGAAAAGCAGCTACTGAGAAAATGCTTTTTTTCACCTCAGCTTGCTGGAAATCTTTATTCTTGATCTGGACATGAACTCGGTCTTCTTAGTCTATGCACTTGTCACTACAAGGGTACAAAGGCACAAAGTGCAACTGGGACTGAATTCTCCTGGATTCATTACATCTCACTCACATCCAGTCAATCCCTGGACTTCATAAGCTCTCCTGTAAAATTTCATCCAAGAGATGTTCATGTTACCAAACAGGCTGGAACAAGCTTTTCCAGCCTAGTGTTTGATCTTCTACACAATCCACATCACTCCAAAATTTCTTCATAATATAGAGATTTGCTTTATATTGAAACAAAATAACTTCTGGAGTATAATTCATATTCTCATCCAGTCCTGTTTTAAATTCCTTAAAAGCAGTGGGACACAGTGCCCTAATTTCCTTGAATCTATGAAATAAAAGAGTTAAAGGTAGAAGTCCATAATGATCCTTTCTACCCACACCCATCAGCCTGTGGGCACACTGAGAGAGGGTGTCTTTCCTGGAAGCCTGCAGTCTCAAAGACTTAGCAAAATACTTGGAATTCCAAATTCTCCTTTGATTCATAGATGGTTTACTCTTGTTTCCACATCTACAAAAGTCATTCAGCCTGGTTTCTCCTATCTGCAGTGCCCTTGGGTGCCTGACTTCACAAGTACCAGGTGATTTTGTGAAATAAATCACGACTATGTCAGTCGTAACTACCAATTCTCTGGCAGAAAAAAAACCCTCAGCTCTTCAGCCACACACTCCAGTGATGCCTCCATAAGACACTGTTGAGCTGGGGCTCTCTCTCTTTTAGCTGTCTTGCCAACGTCACATTTCCTGCACCATTTTCCACTTCCTGCTTACACATCACCAAATCATACACTTTGCAAAGCAGCCATGACTCTTCTGGCACCCCCAATTTCAGCAGTTTCAAAGCCATGATACAGTTTCTGAATGAATACAACCACCTGTGTACCACCTCATTTCTAAATTCCAAACTTGCCTGATGAGATCAGAAAGCCTTGATCTTGCCACTTTGAGAGGATGCTATGCTTTCAGATGATCACAAGAGCCCAAATGGTCTCCTGTGAAAGCTCTTGGCTGACCTGAAATCTCTTCCAGGAGCAATACATTCATCAGGTGAGTGATTCAGGAGGTTTTGCACCTTATTCAGAAGGTTTTGCAAGTTATGAGAAGGAAAGAAAAAGCGATGCCTTTTTCAGCAGTCATTCCTTGAAACAGTTCCTTGATCTTCTTCCTAAGGCAATATCTGCAAAGAGTTAATTTGGGTGAGGCATCAAGGTGACCCTGGTGCTCCCAGATCTGTGAGCACCCGTGAAAGCACAGCCCTATTAATTCCTACAGCTAAATGTGTAAGCTGCTCTTGAGATGCCTCAGCATAGTACTGACCACGACCTTCTTCCTCAGGTAAACTAAAATGGAAACATCTGACATTTTAAGCACCAAGAGGAGTTCTCCCCGCAGAGGTCAAAAATTTCTGTCCTACTTTGTCACCTTCTAAGTTGCCCTTTGCCTTCTCATACCTGTGCTTCCACAGCTGAGTAACTGATCTCTGAGGTCATTCCTAAAGTCAACTCTCTGCTGAGGCTCAAACACAAATCCAAAGCTTTCCTCACCTATGTTTTGTGGAAAAATAGATCAGGACCACAGCAAATATATTTTTGACCAACTCAGAGACCTCACTCTGCTGTTTGAGAGTGGCTTTATTTGCTGCTCATTTCCCTGACTTGCCCAGACAGTTTTTAATCGCTGCCCATAAAAGGTTTCACTTTCACCTGAAAATCATCACTCAAAGCGTCACTAGGAAACCTCTTTGCTTTGACTCCTACTGATGCGCCCAGCTCTTTTTCCAGATGGCATTTTTATTATTGCTTTAATTCTACCCCCAAGGCTTCCAGTTCTTGTATTAGAAATAATATCAATTCTCTCTGGTCTCTCTTCTCTTCTGTGATTGCTTCTTGCACCATGGACCCACACGAATACCACTCACAAAGTTATACTTTGGAAGATGGATCCATCCCATGATACCAGATTATTGTTAATCAGAAGCAATTATGTCAGTTCTGGAGACGTAAGGGCTGTTTCTGCCATAAATAAAAATTTGAGATGGTGTCCAGTATTTTCTTCATCAGTCATTTGGAAATAGCTTTATATCATCATAGAATCATTTAAGTTGGAAAATACCTCTAAGATCATTGAGTCCGAGTCCAAGAATTTGTGAATTCTTCTGTTCCTGAACCCAGGATATATCAAACAGCAGGAGTTTCTTTGATAGCAGTTTTCAGAGAGAAAGTGTGTTCAGCGGCACACTCATTTTATTGCTCTTGGGTCAACAGATTTTATTGTCTACAACTGATGTTTTTGTCTTGTGTTCTCTGTACTCACTCAGGCCTGTACCCCTTGCCCTGATGATGCTGAATTTCTTTCTAAGAAGTTTCTTGGGTAACACAGCCCAGCTTTTACTCAGCTTTACCAAGCATAAGTGCTTTGGGTGGTGGCTTCTATTGCTCCAGTTATCAGGTTGCAGAAAGGAAGCAGGATTTTCTCCCTCACCTCCATTACAAATGAAGAACATTAATTATACTCATCGATCAACAAGGTTCCCCCCAGTGAGTGAGCATAGTAATAATGCCAGCAAGTGTAAAACTCCCTCCAGCACAGTTTTCTTAAAACGATAAATTCTACATCTTTAGATACATACTTAAAATAACACAACTTTTGACACACGGAAACCTTACTGAACTTATTAGCTTTGTCACAACTGGCTTACCCCCAGGTAAGCCCAGTTACTGTGAGATAAACCAATATAAAGCAATTTATGCATTGAACAGCTCACCAGATCAGTGCTTATAAAAGGGCACTGGCCCAGAACTTGGAGTCCTTGGTTGTATTCCACAATTTGTCAACAACCTTGCGCAAGTGGCTCCTCTGCTGGTGTCCCAGCCCTTAATCCACTGTTTCCCTTCAAACATACTTTAGGCCCATGGTTGAAAACTCAAACCAGCACTGTCCCATTTCCAGCTCTGCTCAAGGAAAACAGTTCCATTAAGAGCAGCCTAATCACAGGGGACAGTTTAATCAGACACAGAAAGGAAATGATCAGATGAAACAGAGAGTTTGACTCCACCAGCCCCGTGCACAGCACGGCCTCAAATGAGCTGTTATAACCAAACTTTACATACCAGGGTTTTACTGTATCCTAGACATTACAGGGGAAGGGGGTGTGGGACATTCATTGGTCCTTGCCTTCAGTGGCAGAAAAACCTGTTCAACTACAAAAGTTAATACAGACAAGACTTAATTGCCTGCCAGGTCCTGACCTTGTTTTGTTTCTGCAAGAGAAGCCACTGCTAACACAAACTGAGCAAACCTCTAAGCCAGACCCTGCAGCTGCCCAGGGACCACAGCAGTGCGCCCTCTGAATGGCCAGATGTCTGCCTCTGTAGGGTTTCTGGATCAAATCCCAATTTACCTTTTAATACTCCTGAAGATCTAGCCAGGGAAGTAAAAAATCTGACCTTGGATCCTATTAAACAGGTTATTTTAAAAAGTTGTCTCATGACATCTTTGCAGTTTAAGTCTACAAATTAAGTCTACCTGCATCTTAAATCACTTATACAGGAAATAATGTCATGAAACTTTGCTACGATTTTGTGAGTTATTTTTTTCTGAGGAAAAGAATATATACTATCATAGAATGGCCTGGACTGGAAGGGTCCTTAAAAATCATCTTGTTCCAATCCCCTGCCATGAGCAGGGACACCTTCCACTATCCCAGCTTGCTCCCAGCCCCATCCAACCTGGCCTTGGACACTGCCAGGGATGGAGCAGCCACAGCTTCTCTGGGCAACCTGTGCCACGGCCTCAGCACCCTCACAGGGAACAATTTCTTCCCAGTATCCAATCTGATCCTGCTCTCTGTCAGTGTGAAGCCATTGCCCCTTGTCCTGTCACTCCAGGCCCTTGTCAAGAGTCTCTCTCCATCCTTCCTGTGGGTTCCCGACAGGCTGAACAATCCCAGCTCTCTCAGCCTTTCCTTACAGGGGAGATGTTCCATCCCTTTAATCAGCTTGGCCAGCCTGACACAAATAAATTGTTACCTCCTCACCACCAAAATAAAAAATTCATTAATTTTTCATTATGTTATTTTGTACTTTTATGATTTAAAGGCAAGATTATTCTTTAATATGTTACAGTGATACATACGGATATCTACAGAGATACCTGAAAATATTATTTGAAACTTGGACTTCTTGCACTTAGTGAAGTAATCAGCTTTACAGTTCTCACAGCAACATTAAAATCCAAAATTTATACATCAGTTCAGGACTTAATAAACCTGTTTGACAGTAAAGTTTGGCTGACTTAGTTCTGCCTTCAAGCATTATAGATGCTGCCCTACCTGATTTTTATATCGACAAGCCTGATGGAAAACCTCATTTTGCTCCACTGAAATTCCACAAAACTCTCCACTAAACCCTGACTTTTCAGCTGCCTGTAAAGAGCCAAGCTCACTGAGCCCTGTCAGATTTGGAACAGGCATTTATGGATTGGCACCCTCAGCAGAGCCAGACAGCAAAGCAAGGACAGTGCATTCAGCTGAAACTGAGACCACCTCAGCAAAATGTGATAACCCAAAAACGTTGTCCAAGAAAACACTACCAACAGGCAGTTAACCTTTTTCACTCCACACAGTTTGTTGTTTTGTTTCTTTTTTTTTTAATAAAGAATTAAAAAAAAAAAAACTTTCTAGGAAGGGTTTAAGCTTTTATTCTTCAATCAGAAGAATGAAACTTGCTTAATGATGCATTTGAACATTTTTGAGCATTCACACCTGAACAAAGACCTGCTCTCAGCCTTTTCAAAAGTGATATCCAGTCTTTCCTAATACGTTGGTTTTGCTTCCTCTCTTTATTTATTGTTTCTGAACAATAAAAAAATATTAGCCAGACTGAAAAGGTGACTGAGAATATTTTAGCAAAGCACACACGGGAGAAGCTGAGGATATCCAAAAGTAATAGAGCTGTAGGAGTTGGGGTTTTACAAATAAAGTCAGGTATTGAGAGATTCAGGACAAAACTCACATCCAGCTTTGCTGCCCTCTAAAGCTGCCAAGTTAAATTTTCCACAACACAGTGCTCAACATGACACAACTAACCAAAATTTACTCCTAAGAACTGGATTACTGTCTTTTAACTCTGGGAAGCAGGTATAAAAAATCTGGGGTTACTAAGCGTTTAAGCAGTTGTTTCCCTAATTCTGCGTCCTTTCAAATGCCCCTGCAGCACTGATTAACTTGTGTGTGTCAAGTGCAGGGAATAAAAAAGCTGTTTGAAATTCAAACAAGCCTCTAAGAGAAAATCAAGATAAGAAACCCAAGCACTGGATCACAAGAAGTTTCTGTATTTTGAGAGTCATATAAAGAGCCTCATTTCAGGGTTTGTTTGTTGATTTTCCTTTTAAATGACATTGATTTTTATCTGTCAGAGGTCAAAGAACAAAAACTTGACTACTGTTTCAATATCATACAGAAAAGAGCTGTAAGAAGCTTAACTTGGTGTCAAATCATAGAATCATAGAGCAAGCTGAGTTGGAAGGGACCCACAGTGACAACCACACTTGGATATGCTCTTCCAGCCTCCTCCTGCCAAGTATTTTCATATAAATTTCAACCCTATGCCTTCATTCATGCAGCAGCAATGACCTAAAGGGACATTTCAAATGAGCTGCCCAAACTTTATTATATAAGATTAGCACGATTCATTATATATAACTTCTGTTGTTACAAAAAGTACCTGGCCATCTTAAAACTGCAATTTCTTTCTGAGGAACTGGCATTTTACCTCAGACATTCTCTTGGAGAAGGTGATAGGAAACATTCATTTTCCTGAACAAAGCCAAAAAACAAACAATTATTCAAGTATTTGAAACCATACCAGCCTTAGTACAGGCCTCAATCATTTGAAATATCAAAGTAAACAGTGGGCTGAGCAAGCTGACTTCTTCTGACTTCTTTTGAAAATAACAAAGTTTGTCAGTAGCTTTCAGAGCTATTTTCTCTCAGCAGCGGCTGTAGATCTCTTGGTAACTGTCCAGCTCCTGCTCCTCTTCAGCCCCACTTCCCTTCTAACACTTGCTCTGCTCATTTCTCATCCTAAATTCATCAACACACCTCTTTTCCTCCTCTTCATCATCCAGCAAGGGAGCACTGGAAGGACAGGGGAGGCTGTTTTCCTCACGTTCTTTTCTGCAGCCTATAACCCACTCTTCAGAGTCCTCCTTCCTATATTACTAAGCAATGAATAAGAATTGTTTTTAAATCACACACTTTGGACAATGCTTTGTTTCTACTCAACAGCAAACAAAACATGCAAACGAACGAGGATCAGAGGTAGACGGAGACTGAGGCACAGAAAGAGTCACAAAACCAGCAACAGGAGCAACAAGACCATTCCTGACACAACCTTTTGGCTACCATAGCCAAAACTGCCCCTCAAAACCTCAAGCAGTACTTAATAGCACACATTAATTAGTACATTTTAACCCTGCGATTTTCTTGTTTAACTCTGTTTCCAAAACCTTACCCTGCAAGAATGTCACTTCTTGGTTTAAGTTTGTTTCATATTTGAAGTGAACTGAGGCACGAAAACCAGGAATTGTTTTTACGTCTTCAGAGACAGGGAACACAAAGCAGTTGGGCGACTGAAGCGCTCTTGTGACCCACCCCCAGGAAAGGAATCTGGAAATCCTGGGAACTGGGATTCACCTCCCACACAGCTGCAGGTCAGGTCCAGGGCTCTTGGTCACCAGTGTCAGCAGAGAGGAGAAGCTGCCCCTGCCAGGTAAAACTGGTGCCCTCCGGCAAGAGGCAGGTATCATGACAGCCCTGGAAGTCTTAGGGTGAAATACCTCCTCAACTTACACCTGCCAAACCTGGGCAAAACTCCACAGGGGCAGAGAAAGACAAGCCCTCCATGCTGGAGAAGTGGGGCTGGAGAGAGCAGTGCAGCTCAGGAAGACTCTTGAGACACACCTGCAAGACCCTTGGGGTTTTTTAAAAAACAGGGATAACATGCTTTTTTGTTTGGTGTGGTGATTGTTTGGGGTTTTTTGCTAAACCTGTTCTCAGAAAGGCCATTTTACTTGAAACTTTCCATACCAAAACATTCAGCTCCAGGCATCTACCCTGGGTCCAAAACATCAAGGTTTAGCACCATAAAGAGCTGAAACCAGGACCTGTGTCAGGAAGTGCCTACGCATCTACATAGTGGTGGAACTGCTGGTTCAAGTAATTACATGGAATCAGATTTACAAATAACAAACGAAGGTTTAAAGGAATCAGTCATAAGGGGGATTATGTCCTTTAACAGAATTAAAATATGCATCTCTGATGAAGTGACAAAACACAGCCCACACAAGGTAAAAAGTAAACCTTGAACTACTGTTTGTTTTCTTTCCTCCATTTTGATACCAAATGTATCAAAGTGATGGAACTTCACCCACATGCCTTTTCTGCTACAAGAAGTAGCAGGCCTTTCAAAGCAAGCAGAAACCAGACTTTGAAGTGCAGAGGACACAGCTTTGTGCTGGTGACCAGCAAACAGGCTCAGGCTCCAGCTGAGTAGCACTGGCATTGGAGGGTTCCAAATATTTCACCGTGCTGTGAAACACCCGGCTGAGCCCAGGTTCGTGTGCCCCTTGGAAAACAATCCTCCAGGCTGGGGAAGTCAGAGATTGACTGACTTCTTCCTCTGCAGTTCTTCTAGAATACAGGGTAACTGTGGTTTCTAGTGACACCAAGAGCCACGTAAGGGTGGTCTAGTTTAATCCCCTCATTATGTGAAAACAAGGTAAAAAAGACTTCAGGACACGCAGGTCAAACAATCTCCCCTCTTTCCTGACTACTCCCCACATCACCCACGGCCCAGCTGAGAACTACAGAAGTTGTATGTCCTCTCTCAATTCAAAATCCAAGTCCTCGCTTATTTCCAGTTACCACCACACAGCTTATGGGTAAACTCACTTCCACATCAATCAACCACTTCTTTCCCCAACCCTCACTTTCTCTCCAACTCTGTTTGATAATGAGCCCTTTGAACCAAGGATATTACGTTTAAGCATACAGCCTCATAAATCACACTGCTGTAATTAAGTCTAATTTTATGTTCCCTCACACGCAGGCTGTGCTCTGTGTACAAGTAAAACTTCTGAAACAAACCAGCTTCCCCCGGGGCTCACGGCCTGCTGCATTCCCCTGAGGCTGCTCTGTGGAAAGCTTTGTCTCATTGTTTATTTAAAGATGGCACTGCTGTTAGAGCATTTGAAACAAGCATCCAAATAAGGTTGTTATAAAAGCTGGAGCAGTGCCTAATTGCTAGTGAGAGTGGATAATTACAGAGGATATGAGCTTTGATATATGCATTGAATAGCAAGGTATGCGAGATACAGAGGTGTATTTATTTGCCTACATCTCCACTTACATGGCATTTATTGTAAGATCAATGAAAGTAGTTAATAATGCGTCTAATCGAGCTTATTAGTTATCACAGAAAAGAAATACAGCATGTAGCTGAAAAGTGTACATCACCATATATTCAAAGCAGCTGCAGAATTCAGACCAGGGCTGCTGCATTAGAAAGACAACCAAGAGAACATATTCCTGAAAATGCCAATCCTACACAGTATTTACCAAAAAAATCAGAATCACACAATCAAAACTGTCAAATTTCATTGGTTCTATCAGTCTAGAGGATAAAGTACCAAGGAAATAAATTATACCAGTACTTTTCCCCACAGAAAAGCTGAAATTCATATTCCCTTCTCTCTTTTAGGTATTATTTGATTCTCTACGTGTCAGAATCAAATTATGAGTAATTCTAGTTATGCCACTCTCACTTTCTTCAGGCTTTTTATTATTTCCTGACTAATTACCTTTTTCAAGCTGGCATATGAAAGAAAAATCTGCTATTAATTAAAGGACAGCTACTCGGCTCCTTAACCATAGCTTACACTTACAGACAGCAGGAGAGGAAGGTTGAGAAAATGAATGCATGGATGAAAACACCACACTGCTGTCTTGGAAGCATCATCAGTCACTACATCTTTTCTCTTAGCACCATTCCTGAAGCCACCAAGATGACATATTTTAGCCTTTGTTACACTTGCAGCATTTTGATTTATGCTGCTTCTTAAGCATTTTCTACTTAATCTTGTCTCTTCACAGAGTATGATTGACTCAACCCCTGTGTGAAGTCCAAGTTCAACAAGACAACTAATTCACAAAAACCCAGGGAAGAAGCCTGAATAAATCTGGGATATTTCAAGTACGAAAGTTCCAGCTAGCACTTCCACAAATCAAAAGAAAGTGAGAAAGTGAGAAATCAAGAAAAATCAACATTAAACGCAAGGAAATGAGTCCAAAATATTATACAACACAATTTTTGCTGCTAATTAGACGTAAGTCTCAGCACCCCTCGTCATCCAGGGCCATCTATCACGGAGCAGGCAGGTCCTGCTGCATGCTCCATTAATTATGTTCCAGGAGATCTCTGGCTGCACATTTATGGAGGTGAGACAGGAATGCAGCTCCCCATGGTGACTAATAGGCCCCATCGTCAAACTTTCCTACAGCTGCTCCTGGCATTGTCATTACTTACCTTTTTTTTTCCCCCCACCTCTCCAATCAAGACTATTTTCTTCCCCTCCTTGTACTGATAGGTGATTAATGCAGTTTTAATTGCCACCATGCATCATTGAGAGCATTCACAGCCAAAATACTGGGAAAGGTGGACTCAATACCAGCCTAGGACAACGTGAGATCACTGGATTCATTGCCTGGCCCTGCCACACATCTCCTCTGGGACACACAGCCTCCAACTGTGCAGAAGCCAAAACACACTAAAAGCTAAAGAAATAAGGGAAAGCCCTACAGTATTAGCACAGTTCAATAATCCAGTATCAAACATATCTTGCAATGACAGAATGCTACCAATGGATATAAATGGCTTTTCCCAAACACTTCCTCAACTATCAGCTCATACATCCAAAAGCACTCTCATTTTTTAAAAGGAAGGAGGGCAGGTGAGAAAGCTCAGAGAGTCCTGAGGTTGGAAAAGCCAGGCTACACATCATCAGCACCTCAAAGCAGCATCCAAACCCAGAGTAAGCCCAAAGCCAAGCAGAAAAAAAGAGCAGGGAATTGCTTGGGCTCTCAGTACCTCAAGAATCCAAAGGTCTGCAGTAGCCAGCTGGGAATGCTGAGGCCTGAAACCCTCTCCTACACCATGATCCAGAGGTACCCCTCTCCCTGTGGGATCCACAGCCTGGAACATTCTCCTGGAGACAGATGGTTACACCTCTTCTTCCAAAAACAAGCAAAACTGCTCTCTTTTAAAATACAGAGCCAGGAGCAAGAATTGGAGCAGCAGTGCCCAATTTCCCTGCTCCCATCCCACCCAGCACTAACTCCAGATGGAGAAGAGAGGTTCAGTTTCCTCTTCTGACTGAGACATCAAAGCTGAAAGCAGAGCCTTCATGCTCACATCCAACAGCTGTCCATAGCAATGAAACCATTCGGAGACAAGGAGGGCAAGAACAGAGGCTTCTTCCAGCTCCAAGAAGTGCTCCAAGCCTTTGGGACTCACTTACAGAATGTTTTTCCAGCAATTCTCACACCCTCTCCGTAGAGGGAGGTGTGGAAAGGCACTCCTGCCCTCACCTAGCACCTCTCAGCATGCTCACCTGGACACAGGGCCACGGATCCTCCATCTCCTAAAGGGAGGTGGTTCACACCTCCTAAACCACACCAGAGGAAGATTTCCACACGCAGGTTATAGTAGATATTAACCTGGCCCAACACATGATCTGGACAGCTCAGCTTCGTCTTCCTCTCAGCTTTTAGTTTTCTGGGAACACTGAGCATGTGAAAATTTCTGCACTAGCAAGTGAGGAAAAAGTACTCCCAAACTCAAGAAACAGCCTATGCTTAGAAATCTCCCTCAAAACTCATGTGTTGAGCTGAGTCAACCCCTCAAGGAGTGAGGTCCACTGACGTGACAGACTTGCCCTGCTTGGAGAGGTGCTGTGCACTTTTTTACCTTATTTACAGAATGGCCTCGCTCACGCTTTGTTTAAGAAACAATTAGCCTTTGACAGCTTAAAATAAACAGGATTCTCTCCCTGCTGAACGGTCACTAGTCCTCAGCTGGATTTCAAGTTTTTGAAACAGCCCCAGTGGGCTCAGTAGTGTAAGAGAGGTGCTGGGCAAGCTCACCTTTCAGAACAGCACCCTGAGCAATCCAAGCAAGAGTAATCAAACAAGGATTCACATCAGTCAAATGAAGCAAGTAATCATTCCCAATCCTACCCCACTTCATCCTCACCAACTAAAGGCATCTCTGGAAGGAAAGGCCTCCTCTTTCCAGAGATTTCCAGAGAACCTGCAGGAATGCAGAAGGTGCAGCAGTTCAGCAATGGTTGCACACCAAAAGTGCAGCTGGGCAAGCCTTTTCCCTGAACATAAGAGGTTTTTCTGCCTCTTGTGTTGCTGCAGCCAGTCCAAAGGCAGCAATTGCAATAGCTGGCACAGATAATGTCACTTGGCATTACAACTTTAAATTTCAGTCCAAGCTCTTGTACCACCAGCAGAGGGGTCAGCATTCCCATTGAGTAGCCATGGGAGTTTTCCACTGGTGACTTCAAGCTTCCTGGAGCTCCTCCACTCCAGCCTCCTGGTTCTGCAGCTGCCTTTACCATGCCAAGGAGCAGGGCACAAAAAAGCTGTACTGAAAAGCCAACAGAGATACATCAGCATTCTGGAACTCCTGTCTCATCCCAGGTAGTTTTCTTGAGCTGGGTTTTCTGGCTAAAAGAGAGCCTGGATAGAGAGTGTTGGCTCGAGCTCACTTCTTCTAGTAAAGAGCTCCCATGTGCCCTAGGCAAGCCTGGATCTTGGCTTCTCCTCTGTAAAACTGGGAGTAAATGTCCTGCCTTAACTCCGAGGGATCAGGGGAGGATCAGCAGTCAGAATCCTGTGACAGGGCAATGCCAACACGTATTCAAGTGGCAGTTGTACAAGCCCCAGTCACAGCAGGAACATCCACGACACGAGCAGGTGTTCTCAGAAAGGAGGAACACAATGAAAAGCAAAAGCACAGCACACTCAGCTTCCTCCGGATAACAGAACCCAGCGATGAGACACAACACCACAACCAACCAACAGCAGACTGTGCCAGCAAAAAGGAAGTGCTGGGGTGAACAAGAATAAGAAACAATATCCAGCAATTAACAGCTGCAGAAAGCAAAAGTTTTCAGACAGGATTTAAAGTTGTAAGAGTCAGCAAAACAAAAGATGTGAGACAACATGGGGAGTCACGGAGAGCCGAGGCGCCAAATTAACAAATAGAGGAACAAACCATGGAAAAACACTTGTCAACAGATCAAAAGAGTGAACAGCAAGGACTGGATGCAATACTAAGATTTCAAAGAATATAAAAGACCTTGAACACCAGCTCTTTTACAGTTACAGCAGCACATCAAGTTAACTTAGACGTTCATTGTTTGCATTTTCATACCAACAGTCCCCCCATCGCAGGGATCTCAGAACACAGGGAGCCTAACACAAACACAGCAGCGATACCCAGGCACACATTAACTTGCCTTAGCAAGTTTCACTGCTACTCCGAGGGTACCCCTAATGTTTAAGCAGATACTTACTAAAGTTTGACCTGCCTTACCAATCGCGTGACTTACAACCATGCAGGGCAGGAGCTGCTTCAAGTGGCAAAGGTTTCGGGACATGCCACAAAGTCACTGAAACTCCTGCAGCTCTCCTACAAACATCAGTGGGAACCACTGCACCCTTGGGACATGTCACTGCAACCGAACTACAGGATGGTTTTAAAAAATGTATCAACGTAAAGAAATGTATCGTGTATCTCTGTCATTCTGCGCTGAGGTTTTCCCTCTGGGATTCCAAAAGGGCGATTTAAAGTGGTCACGGTTAATAAAAAACTGAAACAAGCAGCGGTTCAGTTAAGTAGCCACAGCTAAACTACATCTTTTCACACCGCAAAGAGAAAGAGCTCACGGGAAAAGCATCCCCATGAAGCTAAACATCTGACTATATATGTCATCACTGACAACTAGACTGTGCTGGACTCAAACCTGAAATAAAGGGATGCACATTTAACGAGCTGATTACGACGAGGAGCGAGAAAGCAAAGGTTTTGCCTTTTATGTCTTTGTCAAAAATTCTCGGACGGGCAATTAAACCGAATTAATTAATTAATTAAAAGGTCAGCTATACATAAAGACCGTACGAAAGCGTTCGGGCAGGGCAGAGAGCGGGCTCTGGTGCTGCGCTCGGGGCCGGCGCGGGGGCGCAGCCCCGGCAGGAGCCGAGCGGGGTTCCCGGCACCGCCGCCGGCACCGCGGCCGCCCGGGCCCCGCTCGGGAACTTCTCTCATCCCTTGCCGCTCCCCATCACTTCCTACTTTCCCCGCTCCGCCGAGCAGCGCTGCCGCCCCTTCCTGTGCCGCTGCCGCCGGCGCTGCCCGCGGGCC